>VWZY01010146.1:118299-201080 GCA_013399075.1 Chloroceryle aenea
GTCCTCCTTTCTACCCTTCTTGAATAGAGGTGTAACCTGTCCCTTCTTCCAGTCACCAGGGACTTCACCTGACTGCCAGACTTCTCAAATATTCTGACTTCTCAAAGAATACCTAAAGCACCTGAAAAACTGAGGAAAAGGTCAGCATTCGATAATCTCTCATAAGTGTGGGTGAAACCATCACATGAAACTTACTTTTTCCTTTCATTTTCTAGTATCCTGAATAAATCTTTGAAGTACTGGGGAACACGGACAATCACATTTTCTGAAGGACCTATATCTTTGAGCTCAGGATAGAGTTTGGTGTCAATCACCTTCTTGATGTATCCCAGCCAGTCAAACTGAAATGACAATGAGAAGACTGCTTAAAGCAGATTATGATGAGAGATGATTTATTAACTAAGTTGCACCTTTGAGGCTAAAGCTTTCAAATCTTTACTTATTAAAAATGTAGAAAGTTTTGTACTTTGTCATTACATGTTTTCAAACCTCAGTAAAGTCACAACTGTATTTAAAAGAAAATATTGTAATTGAATACATACATCCCCAATGAGGTTCCTTCAGCATACTGCTCTGCACACTAAAGGCAATTTTAATTATTTAGGTCAGATGTTGAAAGAATAATTTTTGCAATTATCCCCAACCAACCTGTGGAATCATGGCACTCAGCTCAGAGAGGTTCATTTTATTGTACATAACCTCGCTCGTGCGATTTTCATATGGAATCATGATCTGGAGGAAAAAACAAACAACAAACAACAACAACAACAACAATAAATAAATAAAGACCAGAACTATAAAAACAAGGATTAATTTGCAGCAACCTGCTCTTATTCCTCCACTGGGATTATGATGNGAACCTGCTCTTACTGTCCATCATAATCCCAGTGGAGGAATATCTCACCCTGTGTTTTCCAAGCATTCATGGCATTAGCTTCCTTTTCTGAGGATGGTATTTAATTAGGGTAATTGGAACACTGTTCATTGTCACTTTAACCCATTACTGGGGAATTTAATGACCTGCAAGGCTTCTTTGAACATATTAGACCAATTGTAACTCTGATTATACTTGATTCAGAAGAGGTAAAAGCACACCTAGACCATTAATACTTGCCACTGAGGTGGCAGGTTGGAGAACCTCCCCACCACACTATCCCTCAAACATTGGCATATCACCCTGAGGCTTATCTCTAGTGATCTTGGTGGACATATTAACAATTTAAATGACCAAGAGTACTTGGCTACGGTTTTTATTCCCAAGAATAAAATAATCAGTTTAACAATTAACTAAGGAAGGCATACTGTTCACCCTTTCTTCATCAGGTTTCTTCTAGTTCCAAAACCCACTATTGCTAAGACAGTTGATATAACAGCTTTCCATTTTGAAAAAGAATCTTTTTATTTTATTTTTTTTTGATAAAAGATACCAATGCTGTATTAGATTACCAACCTCAGCTATTTTAACTTCCAGTTTTAGAACAGACTTCATATCAGATTCAGCTCGTGAAGCATTTGCTCCAAGAAGCACTGCTGTATCAACCATGAACTGCAGAAAGGCATCTCGGTACTGTAAGAAACAAAAAGAGCGAAATGACCACTGGATTTGCTCTTGAGCACAGCTGTAACAGCAGACCAGAAATGCCCAGCTACAGCAAGGAGTATACTACTTTGTATTTTCATGCCCTAGCAACCAACATCATGCTATCCTTACCTTGAATGGCTGCTATCACCAGGAAGAAAAGGAAAAATAACAGTGTAAACATGCTGTGCATGGCAGAGATACCAATGTGGCTCAGAGAGTATAAATCTCAGGAAATCACACAATCACAGAATGGTAGGGGTTGGAAGGGACCTCTAAAGATCATCTAGTCCAGACCCCCTCCCAGAGCAGGATAGCCTAGAGTAGATCACACAGGGACAAGTCCAAGTAGCAAATTACACTTGTGGGTTAGACTGACAACACTTCTCTTACAATGGGACACTCAATGCCAGCTTTGCTCCAGTCTTTACTGGTAAGTGGTCTGCAGGAATCTCAGGCCCCTTAGAACAGAGGGGAAGTCTGGAGCAATGAGGGCCTATCCTCAGTGGAAGAGAACGAGATTAGGAAGAAAAGTGGACAAGAGTAAATACAGGGGGTCTGACAGGTTGCATTCATGAGTTCTGAGGGAACTGGCTGATATCACTGCAAGTCCACTCGGATAATATTTGGAAAGTCGTAGCTATTGGGAGAGGTTCCTAAAGTCTGGAAGAGACCAAGTCCAGAGGGTCGTGACCAGCAGCACAAAGTCCAGCTGGAGGCCAGTCACTAGTCATATACTCCAGAGGTCAATCCTGATTAGGCAGAAGGCTCAAACAAGATGAAATCCTGAGGCTCCTTCCAAGGGGGAAGAAAAGCAGGGGGACTACAAATATTACCAAAATCTTAAAGTGAGAAAGTTTGCAAGAGATTTTGTGGTAGCAGTGCTTGTAGTGGTGGTGTTTTTCTAATAGAAAATATCCTGAAAAATCCAAATCCAAACAAATCAGAACCCTGTCTCAGTTGGGAGCTCAACGAAACAAAAGCAACAATGAAAAAAGCTGAGGGTCTCTCTGATTTGCAGTTAATACTTACAGATTTGGCTTCTGTGGTGTTTTCTAGGTAATCCTCTCGAGATGCAAGAGAGAGGCTAGCTTGGTCGAGCTGTTAAAAATAACAAGAAGCAGCATTTAACAGGTAAATTCATCAGACTTCAAAAGTAGCTCTATAAGCAACCTTGAAAGAGTTTATGTTTTTCTGGCAGTTATTATATGAGTGTAAATATCTAATACATAATACACTGCACCAGCCTGAGTTCCACAGGATCTCAGAACAACAGAAAAATGCTATCCTGTGCTGACAGACATTCACATTACTGTGACTGGGGGAGCCTCAGATGCCCCCTACAATATCTGAGCCACCTACATCAGCAAAAAAGTCACCTACATGATTTATGTGCTTAGAGATCCACGTGTGAGTGGGTAATGAAATTGTACTGGGTCTACTGGATCAAAGAGTTGTTGCTGATGACCATTTATCATACACATATTTCAGGGGCCCAAGAGTCAGCTTGAAACAAACACTAGTCTACTTCATGGACCAAATGTCCAAAGCATGTTAGCTCCTGTGTATCTGGAAAGCATCAGTAGACTTCTTGACTGAAATTGAGGTTACACTTCTGTGCTTCACCCTAGAACAGCACCAAGTGCTGTATTTGGCTTTTGGAAGAGATGTACTAAAAGCTGGATGCCAGCCACAGAAATGATCACATGCATGTACAGGAAATTGCTATACATTATATAGAATTGTTATATATTAGTCTTCTATAATCTAAATGTTACACCATTCCTATTTCACATTTTCTATATTTATAAAAATTACCTAAATAAATGCTACTTAAACTCTAAAATAAATTAATAAATGTAGTATTTTCCTCTGCTGGCTGGGGTTCTCAACCTTTCAATATTCCAGAGACAAAGAAAACACATCATCCACCAAAAGAAGAGTAGCTGTGATGGTCAGTACAACTCTGATTCTTTGAAAAACAGTATCACCTTCTTTTTCCAGCATCTTGAAGCAGAAAGAATATTTATACTCATGCTTTGCATATGTATGTCCTGCTAATAGTTAAGATGGCTTACGAGTTACTTTTGACAACCCATTGAAACCAAAAAAGCACAAATATGACAAATAAACAAAAAAGTTAAGCAACTTCTTCAGCTTGGAGGAAAAAAGACCATTTTGAATGCTGAACAAGATTTTATTNTCAGCCTTCAGAAAAAAAGATCATGTTGAATGCTGAACAAGATTTTATTTGGAGCTGCTTCTTTTTTTTTCTGATCCATTCATGATTTTGCAATGTTGAACAAAAAGAATTTTGCAATAGAGACATTTTCACAAGCAGATTGAAATACTCCATGGTTCATCTGCACTCTCGGGAATTTGTTCAAACATGGACAAAGTAGGATACTGGCTGATGCATTCTGCAGATCAAGTTCTTAATCAAATTAACAACAACAGAATACCCCACAGAATAATATGGTATTCATAGCTATCTAAATAACTGAAGCACTGCATTCTAATTCTTAGGTGTCTCTAAGCATACTGAGTGAAGTTACTGCTGGGTATAATTCATTGCCAAGAGAACAGCAAGAAGGATACAACTGCCCAGCCCTTCACTGACAGGTGACTTGGACTGAAATATTATGACAGGAGATAGCTAAATAATCTCTCCCAATTCTACTTTTCAGTTCTTTAAAACAAATCTCCAGATGAAGTAATCCTGACAGGATCTGAGCAGCATCTTAGCAGAATGACATCTTTAATACAAGGAACTGTTGATTTGCTGTTGACTATGTCCTAGAGATGGGGAAAAGTTACCCTTCCATTTTATACCAGTTAAATGCCTCAGTCAAAAGACATCTTAAATAACTGATTCAGAATCACATCCACTCCAGTGCCACCAGAGTTAACTGGTTTTGATTCCCAAATACAATGTATTCCTGTCTACATTCCTACAGCTATCCAAGATGCTAGCAACGTAAGGATCATAGATCCTATTTTGCTATGATGAATGGCATCATAACTTTCTTTGCCTCTTCTCTCTTGCCTTCATAAACTATCTTCTTGTAGCAGTGGAGGGCTGGTTTACTCTGGTTACTCATCTCTGCTTCTTAAACAACAACGCGTTTGACCCAGGCACTCAATCTTGCCATGGTGACATCTCTCAGAATTCTTTCTAGGGTTTTGTCAGACTACAGTGAGGCAACATTTCTGGAGTGCTTTTCTCACTGGTCTAAACTGTGTGTAATGCCATGCACTGTTAACAAACTGGTAATGCTTTGTGGTCTAAAACCAATAGCATTTCAGTAAAAAGGTAAATTCTGTATTTTAGGTTTAGAAGGGTTTGGATACATCTATGTTGCAAGGTGATGTATAAGCACGAGATAATGTGTTTCCATCATAAGAAAATTTATTCAAGTTCAAAATATCTGCTATTGATGCACCATTCTTCATCTTCACAGGCAAAAATCATTCTTCATGTAACCAATGAGTCATAAGCAGCACTCAGACCACCACCAGGACTAGATGTCCACCTCTCTCATTTACACACACCTAGACCTTGGATGTTGGTCCACTGGGAACATATTTTACCTTTTTTTTTTGCCATTTTTAAAGGCAAAAATATCCTGTACAAAAATACTTGTCAATAGTATGCAGCTCCTAGTGGCTTCTACATTCCCACAAACTGGCACCTAAGTACCCCTGTAAGTCAGTAGATAATGGCAACAATAATCAAGTGTCAGCATTTGTCATGTAAACATGTTTTTAAATATGAGACCACAATATACAATGCCCAGTAACCCATTAGATATTCCAAACTGTACCTTCAGGATATACCTATTGGAGATTTTGTCATCAGCAGCCACATATAAACGGATGAAGACAGAGTTACTGTATTGACCACGAAGAGTTGCCAAGGCTTGGACTAAACTAAACCTCCTTTCTGACCACAGCCCTTCAGGTCCAATGTTAGATTCCAGCACAGGCCAGCGGAAAGGTGAATGCCTCAGTATACTTAACAGGGGTTTCACATCAGCTTTCTCAATTTTATCTGAAATGTCAAAGTGTGACAACAATTACATTGCATACAACTCAAATCCAGCAGCAGCCATCTGAGACACAAAGATTTATCGGCACTGATTGATTTCTAGGAAAGATAAGACAATAGCTGAAACCCAAAGCCTCTGCTCTGCCTGTGAGCACAAAAGCAGAGTCCAACCCAGTTTATCTGCACTAAGAATAAGAGAGGCAAATTAATGCCCTTCAGTAAAGGCAGGGGCTGGAATTAAGTTAATTAAAAAAAGATTCCTCTCTTAGGAACTATCATAGAAACTTCACTGTTTCTGAGAGGTATTTACTGTACATAATCAAAGGTAGAGGGTTCAGCATCTCAGCTCCAAGGCTGCAGATCAGGCTGTCTCAATTGCTGACAGACAGTCAGTCTCAGGCAGTGCTGGAAGAAAACTGCACAGGAAATAAAGTCTGAAAGGGTCAGAAGAATAAAAGGTGCTTTGAAGGACACAGTCCACTTGCTCCCAACTCATCTCTCACTCATGCACCTACAGAAAGGTGATGCATCCCACTCTAGCATACATCACCTTACAGCAACATTTACAAGCTCAGGAAAAGCACTCTGCAGATGTGACTAAAAGGCTCCCTGGCCAAATTTGCTTGACATGCAGATAGCTTGCTGCAAAAGAGTCCAGGGCTGTCTATATTCAGCTCTGTAGAAGTGTTTCGATTAAATGGATTTAGAGAAAGGTAGAAGGTGCTGAGCAACAAGCTCTTGAAAGCATCAGTCTGAGGATTTCATCAGAGAGCTCCTCTAATTTACCAGGCACTACCCCCAGACCTGCAGGGCATGGTTTTGGAAGCCTTTTGCACAGATAAATATCCCTTCACAGTTCCTGAGTAAGCAGAGGTCTCTTTAAAAGTCCTTCTTGTGCCTCATCGTACCTCAGTCTCTGAAGCCAACTTCAGAAATGTGTAGGAGACCCTCCACATTCAGCTGAATTCAAGTCACTGAAACATGCACCTGGTCAAGGCTTTGCAGCACTCAGCTGGGAGCAACAGAGCCTGCCTTTATGAAAACAGGTACCCCTCAGCTCAGACCACTTACTCTCATTCATGCAGGATGTGTAAAGGATCTTGGCCTTCTGTACAGCTTCACTGTCTCGCCTTTTGCTGATGGGCTTCTCAAGCAATGCTGAAAAAAAGAAATTACTTGTTTTCAATATGTTGGAAAGTGTAGGAACTGTTTGCCTGTCTCATCATTTGATTTAATCATAGCATTTATTTAATTAAGGATGAGGTTTCATGTGTATTTTCTTAAGCAGTAACACAGATGCAAGAGGTATTTTCACTTTTTCCACCACTAACAGCGAAGGATTCTTTCTTTATTTATTTTAAAGGGTACTGTTTCAAAGCCAGTTGACAGATATTGTTTATTACTCATCCTCACAGTCAACCTCAGCAAATTGCAGGGACAGGGGATCATGGGATGAGGGCAGGAGCCAGCTAACAGGGTAAGGAGTCAGGTATTATTCCGAGCAGCTCAGCCTCTGCTATGAAATTAGAGTCTAATGGAGAAGGTGACAGGATCTCAGGAGTAAGACCACCAGTGAACTTTTGTCAAAAAGTGAACTCCTGCCAGCTCTACTGCTGAAAGCAAGCAGCAAGAACTGTCCTCTTGTGTGTCAAATGCACGTAAAGTCAGCCTTGCAAATGACACAAAATGCCAAGCATCCAACCACTTTTTGGAAAGCTATAGTATATAGATCCCTCAACACTATAGGTATCTTCTGCCTCAGTCCCTGAAAGTCAGACATTTCTAAGCTTTCATCTCTCTGCATTTCTTGCATTTCTCACATTAGGTTATGGAAGCGAAATAGCATGAAAAGTGCATCTGACACTCAGCTGTCCACTCTCAGCTGCCTCGAACCATTCTTTCCAAGGTGTAAACCAGCCTTGATGCAGCTGCAGATACACATGCAGAGGCAGTTAGCTTCAGCAAGATCTATCAGCTCAGGTGCCACACAGCAGGAGTACTCCCATGGACAGGAGAAGCAGGGTAGTACTTGAGCACAATATGGAAACAGTGCTGGCAAACCCTGTCTTACCTGACTGGTTTTGTAGCACCCAGACAGGTCCTGCACATCATTATCTTATTGTTACTGGGACCCTTGGAGAGAATGGCTTTGTTGGAACCATCCCAAGTCCCTCCTGTTGCATGCTTAGCCAGAGCTAAAAAGCCTTGAGAAATTCAAGAGTGCCCTCTATACCATACTCCCAAGTGCTCTGGGTTTCAAGAGGGTTTGTAAGAAAACACACAGGGCAGATTGGCCTTGTCTGGTGCTGTGCCTGAGCTAGGAAGCATGCCTCACATAAAACAGGGAACAAAGTGCAACACAGGAGACAAGTGGCCTGTCAAAGTAGAGGGCCACTGGGACCAGCCATGGAAAAATCAAACCACTTTCACCCAGAGCTTAATCGGGTGTCAATGCACCATTGCTCTTCTCTGCCAGTACTGCCTGGGAAGATGCAGAGTGCTGAAGAGGTGGTGGTGCTGCCATCCAAGAGCAGCACCCCCCTGCAAATGGGCAGCAGCTGTTCAGTCTCCAGCTCCTGCTCTTTCCAGAGTCCTCTCTCTGAGAGTCCAACCCAGTGGCACCACCATATTTTATAGCTGAGAATCATCTGGGTTTACACCGCTCCACTCAGTATTAGGAGCTCATTGTCAGAGGTAGGATTTAAAGACACTTATTTCCCAGGATTTTTCTGGCACCTTGAAGAACCTACCTTGCTGCACATCTCAGATATTCCCCACCAGTGCTCATCTAGGCACCTACACTCCTGCAACCATACGGTTGACCTCAAACTGTTCATTAATCAAACAATACGCTGAAACAAATGCCACTCATTCTCTCTCTACAATCCCCTTTGTCCTTAAAACACCAAACCACAGACAAAGCCCACTCATTTGCCTGGGTCCTTGACAGTTGTAATGACATCATTCCCTTTTAGCTATGAATAAGCTCTTCCTAAAAAATACTGCCCAACATGATTTCTGATAGCTTTGGTTTCAAATCCTCAAATTGATAATATTTTTCAGATGGTTAAATACAATATAATACCAATCATTGACACATCTCCAGTGTGCACAGTTCCTAGCAGAATAATCAGATCTGTTCCCATTTTAAGAATAGCATTTGAGAAGAAACTATAAATGAAACCTACATAAAACCAAGGATGAAAAAGATACACTCCTATTAAAGCCACTGCAATAACTTCTGTTCCTTGCCAGTGAGCTGCACAGCCATGAAATTGTGAAGCTAATAAAATTAAATGGCTAAAGCCTATCTAGAGCTCAGGAGAGATACAGAGGATGAGATCCAATAAAATAAAATGAACTCTAGGAATACCCCTGCATAAAATCCTGTTAAAATCAGATCTGGTGTTTTCCCATCAGACCCTCTCATTATGTGACAGAAGGAAGCTGTAACACTCCCTGCACTATTGAAAAGACTGAGGTGAGGTAGATGGTGCTGATTTGCTGGGAATTAATTTATGAAGAAAATTCTTGGTTCTGATAACATAAATCCAGTGATCAAACATGAAAAGCTTAAGACAGTTGAATCCTGTAGACACTGAAATAGGGGATGTGGTCCAGGAGTGATCTTAAAGCTATAGAGATATCTCTGCCTTAGCCTCAAGCTTCCAGAAAGATTTAGAAGCTCAAACCTGGAGCACTGGTCAGATCCACTTGGTTTATAAAAGGTTTAGAAGTTTATTTCTTATTGAACTTGCAAATACATATGGATTTTACATGTCCTTGGATATTTAAATTCTTCTCAAAGAAGAAGAGCAATAAAAGGAAAGAAGCAATGCCTACTAATTAAAAATATGGGTAATCAGTCTATCCACATGCTGCTGCATCCATGGAAAATCAGTCCCTTCTGTGACCAAAATCAACATAGACACATCAAGCTATCTTTAAAGTAGCAATGTCAGGTAGGTTAGTCTGGCCACAGCTGTGACAGGCACCCCCCCTGGACTAAGCATATCTAATTGTGTGGGTCAGTCCACCCTGAGCTCTACAGAGCAGCATTCTGAAGAGCTGCAGCTCAGAATGTCTGCTCTTTGAAGACCTCCACAAGTTCAACACACCTGTCTCATGGCTATTCCTCTGCTCTCACCAGCATGCAGAGGCACTCTCTGAACAGTGCTCCATCTTTTGACATGCCACATGGCATTTCAGGCTCATAGAAAGCAAATCTCTAAAAAAAAAAATACAACTTTTAACTGTATCTGTCTGGGAGGACTGTATTTCCACCTTGAAAAATTTGAATGGCTTCAGATATTTTCTGTTTGGACACCAGAATGAAAGCAACACCCATAAGGTCTTCCTAGGGGCAGGAAGAGGAAAGACCACAGCAGATCAGTTAGGTTCAGCCTCATGGGATACTCACAAGACCTGCTGCTCCCTACTCTGCCTGTCAAAGCACCTGCTCTTGCTCCTCCCTAGGAGATTGTATTTGTAGAAATCCACTGAGAATTTTAACCTCGTAGGCTTTTCTCAAGTCCAGTAGCTGGAGTTAACATTTTGACTAAAGCAGCTCCCTCAGTGCTGAGGACACTGAGTTTGTTCTTCTTGCAGCTTTGTTTTTTTTCAAAAATATCAGTTTTCATGTTTCAAAATTAAAAGATCCAATTCACTAAAGCAATATTCCATTTTAGGACTTCAAATATTAAACTGAATTCAACTTGAATCTACAGACAGTTTCAATAGACAAAAAAATATATTCTTTACCAGATTCATTGACTATAAGCCACATTTTATCCATCTTCTATCAGTATCTTTTAGCTTCATGTTTAAATGAGAATTTTAGGAACAAATGTCTTTGACCAGACTAGGAAGCACAGAGCACTTCAACGCTATAAAAACCCAACCAAACAACAAACCTCAAAATAACAACTCATTTGTTAACTCCCAATTAAATGTTACAGCTGCAGAGATTAAAGAACCCACACAATCTAAGCTGATTTACAACCTTCTGAAAGAGCACAGAATCTTAATTAACAGTAACCACAATTCGACAACTTATTGCTGCTATGGACTTCTAACAGTAGCCTTCTGCAAATGTGAAGTGGAATATCATAGCCTAAAATCACCAGGACAAGCAAAGTGAACCAGAATAGCTTCAGTCACCTCAAATATAAAAGTCTGTGGTCGTATTTCCCTAGCCAAATAAATATCAAGTACCCATTTGAATGGCTGTTTTAGCAAAGCAGCTCTTACTTCAGTCATGTCTTTCAAATTAATTCCAAAGTGATTTTCTTTGGTATAAAAGGGATCTTGGTCTGTGTTACCAAACTCAGCACCTTTATGTTTCCCTTCACATATAACTTAGTTATGGCAAGCATCAAAACCCTGAAAAGATTCTGCTCTGCAGCCCTGAAATAACATAACTCACCTCATTAAGCAACTACCACTTGCACAGACAGAACCTGGCTAAAGATGTTCATGATATTCTAAACTTTCTGAGGTTGCAAATTGCTACATCATTCAATTTTCTTCTACCAAGGGGCTGTGGGTGGGGAGGTTCCCATTGAAAATCAAAGTTCTTAGACTCCTGACAGCCCAGGTCAGGTAGTTTTGCATCATTACTGCCCCTGGCTCTTGTACAAAACACAAAGACTCAGCATCAGCAACAAAAAAACCACTTCATAGCTTCGAGTGATTCTCAGCTGTTTGAATTGTAGATGCTCAGGCAGTCAAGGAAAAAAAAACCACCTTGGGTGGGGTGTGGGTATGCAGGGAGCTAGGGTTGGGAAGGGAAGTAAGTTTATATTGAGCTGCCTTCAGACAGTTCTTTTCCAGGCCAAGAGGGCTAAAAAGGGCCAGCTTCCTGTGGTTCACTACCCTACAGTAAATAGTAATCATCTGCTGCTAGAAGTGAGAGCAAGGCACTTTACAAAGTAAGTTTTTCTAGTGTGTGTGTGTGTTTATTTAACTGTGTACTATTTTGAAGCTGCTAAGGATAGTCTTGTGGCTAAGTGTTACCTTTAAGTGTACTTGCCATTTCTAGCCCTTGTTGATTTTTCCAGCCTGTCTTACAACTTCATTTTCAACCATCTGATTTTATTTCTGGCACTAATCCTCTACCTTTCCAGCATCTGATCTGAAGTGCATGAAAAAGGAACTGTACATGTGCAAGGAAAGAGAAACATGCCTACCACTTATTCAGATGAGGAATATTGATTCAATTTATCAGTGTCCTGATCTGCAGATTGCATATATTCTGTATGCTATCAGACAGTTTTCT
The DNA here is from genome assembly GCA_013399075.1 of Chloroceryle aenea. Taxonomy (NCBI): domain Eukaryota; kingdom Metazoa; phylum Chordata; class Aves; order Coraciiformes; family Cerylidae; genus Chloroceryle; species Chloroceryle aenea. The sequence goes on from VWZY01010146.1 coordinate 130,204, forward strand.
ACATGTACGGTTGAGTTGCATTCTTGAGAGACACCATGAGATTTGCCAAGTTTATTTCTTAATCTAGAGAGCAAATTGTAAGTTTTCTTTGCACTTTTCAACCCTAGATACAGAGAATACATTGTACTAGTAAAGATAGTAGCACTTTTCCCCTCAATGCATTTTTGTCCTTATCCTTTTAAAAACATTTGCTCTAAGTGGAAAATGCAGACAAGTGTTTGCACAGTGATATGTGGTGATGATCTGAAATATAATGTTTTGTATCTTCAGACAAACAACCAACTAAAACAAACCTGCATGTGCAAATATCCCAGTGGGAATATGCTCAGACTTTAAACAAAACAAAGCTACACAAGAACCCCAAGGGGACAGTCCATTTCCTGGAAAGATGTAATCCTGGAGGAGTGAAAATATAGAAGTAGACAAGTAATTCACCATGAACTCCCTGGGCAAAACCAGAGCAAACAGTGTTCTTGGGACTGCAAAACCAAAGAGGCTGGTGAGACAGACTGGAACCCTACCTGCCCTTCAGTTGTCCCTATTTTAAGACCAGTGTTGGAAAGATGGACAGGGTGCAGAAAAACATCACAGTCATTTGGGTTGAGTGGCTTGAGAAACAGAAGAGGGAGAAAAAAGTCATGCAGTGAGGGAGCATAATTTGTTGCACAAGAGATGGTGGAAGGGTGATGGGATTGCATCATGAAAGCACATCCCTGGTAGAAAATGCTTGGTGTCAGAGAGGTCTTCAGTCTATTGAAAAAATGCACAAAGAAAGCCAACAGTTGAAGATGAACTCACCAGTGACAGTGATTAACCACTGGAGCCAAGCAATCAGTGGAGATAGTGGTTTCTCTGCCCCTTAACATCTTCAAGACTTGATGCTTTTTTGGAAGATAAGCCATAGCCTAATATGAATTATGTTTTATCCCAATGCCAGCTATTGGGCTGCATTACATGGGCTTTGTAAATTTCTGTGATACAATAAAGGTCATAGGAGATAATCTAATGGTTACTCCTGGCATTGCACTCTATACATTCTAGGATAAGGATCTCAAAGCACTCTTAGGCATGTGGGACTGTGGAGATACAGCCATTATTCATCGTTACAGATAAAGAAAGTGAGCCACAGAGGATTAATTCCTCCTTATCTAACTCACGTTGAGTCCTACTGCTTGGAACCGTGCTCCTTTATGATCATAAATCTTGCTAAATTTGAGCCAAACTCTCAGAGAGCTTTATCCTTTGGAGGTGGTGAATGTCTCTCCCTTTAATAGCAGTGATAGTGAGAATTGTTGAGCATTACCCAGATGATGCTCAGTACCACAACTGAAGACAATTTGCAATGCATTTGTTCCAGGAGAAGACCCAGGAAGCAGCCCAAGGGCTTCTCAGAAACCTATGCCTACTGGGTCAAAGGCAGAAAGTGCTCCCTCATCAACCATGTCCACAGAAGGTCTTATCAAAGCCTCAAGCAACAAACTTAGGTTTTGGTAGCAGTTATTTGCTCCATATTGCATATCTATGAGCGTCAAATTCTCAGAACACAATGCAGAAACTCTGCTTGTGAAAAGGGAGTTTCTTTGCAAATACCTGATGACAGAGAAGATGAATTTCTCTTCTGATACTTGAGAAATAGAGTTCTAACAGGTTCTAAACTGATGAGAATAATAATTAAAGAGCTGTTCACCCATCTCCATCTATCAGTCACAAACTTTATTTCCTTCCCAGGCTGTCATGACTATGTGTTACCTCTGTGAAGAAGCAAAACCCAAGTTATCTTTTGGAAATTTGCAGGACATCCTCTGATGTCAGCAGCAGGATGTGAGGAATTATATCTTAAAAGCAGAGAAAAAAAAAACCTACTGAAACCTTGGTTTGAGTTTGGCAGTCAAACCAAACACAACACTTGTGTGTAGAACATCCTTCCCTGAGGTCCCTGAGTCACAAGGTAATTATGATTCACCTAGTCCTCATTAGAATGTCTGACCCTTAAATCCTGCATTTTCTTCACACTAAAGAGCTATGGAAGAAGAGTTCCTGAAAAGCACCCATGACCCCTAAAACCCAAGTAGCCAACTGTCCTTGTGCCACTAAGGGTGTCTAAGGAGCCCAGCTGTGTCAGTGCCAGTGCACTGCATTTAACAAATCAGGCTCAGTACAGTTCAGAGAGCAATGATTTGTCCAAGATGCTAAAGGGTATACAAAAACCCCCTTCAGAAACACTTTGCTGTTACAGAAATCACATCTAGACAAATATACAGTCTTAATTACAGTAATGTGATCTTACATGTTCCAGGAGTGATTATTTCAGGATGGTTTGGGGTCAGCTGACATTCATTTAGAGTATCTAGTTTCTGCTTCCTTTTTTTTCAGAGCCTGAAGTTCAGCAAAGGAGAGCTGGCAGTGGTAAGTTTTATGGACAAAAGCCTACAAAGGGCACAATGTTCTACCTCAAAATAAAGACTGGCCACAGCATCTAAAATTATACACAAGACTGTTGTGATCAGTTGACCAATGGTAACTTCCTGTCTTGCTGTGTGAAAACATGAGTTTAATAGACTGCAACACAAACGGTCCAGATTACAAGATTATCAAAGAAGAAAATACAATATGTCTATTTTTATTCTCCTCAGTTTGGAGACCTGGCCCCTATAGCTGGAAAGGGTTCCAGAGGGGAAGGGTGAAGAAGTATCTGTGTTCTAAAAGGAAATGACAGACTTAACTGACCTATTTCAAAGCTGTACATAGTTCTTAGGGACAAGACAAGTATAATCAAGCCAAGATTATTTTTAGAGTAAAATCTGTTCTCTCAGAGCACTCTCCTGAAAGACACTAACATCTCCTGCTCCAGGACAGGATGCTTAATGTTTTAGCACAACTTTATCCCTCTTAGCAGGCTTATTAGCACAGGTCAAACTCCCACACTCATGCATGTGTCCAGATTCCATGTCAGAGCTGCTACGGACCTGGCAGCCTCAGGAAAAGAGCAGAACAAGTTCTTGCCTGTCTGGAAAACACCACGAAGGCAAACCTCAGTGGAGGATGAAGAAACCAACTTACAGGTCTCTTCTGACCAGCCTAACTGTGACATTCAGGATGTCAAGTGCTTGTCTCCAACAATCCAAGAGATAAGTGATGTACTTGGGCACTCAAGATATCTGTTGTCTGTCTTGAGACATGTAATGTCTAATGCAGTACAAAAATTACTTACACGTGTTTTATAAACACCTGCATTGTATTTCTAATGCATTGTGTTCCAGATTTCCCTACTGTTTGCTAAATACATATATGGAAAAACAAACTAGCATCAAAGGCTTGCAAAAATCTTTCTCCATATGCTTAAAAATAGAGTTGCCTGAATAAAGCTTTTCCTTTTAAATCTAAAATAATATAGCAAGACAATACACTTGCCTGGTGCTTATAATGTAGGTTTAGAATTTTACCAAAGCATAGATTATTTCTACTTTCACATATTATTTCTTCCCTGCTTAATCATCCTTCTACTACTTACTTAGCTTTTTTCTCTTAGTTTCATATTCAGGTCACCAGAATCACCTCACTGATGTACATAAGGACTCAAAATTACACAGTCTCAGATATGCCTTAAAGATAATGGTTTTATTTTCATACCATTAACTGCTGTTTGGGTTTTTTTTTTTTAATAAAAATTAACTGTGTATTCTGCTGCTCCAGGAGCAAATTCCTCAGGATAGCGTTTGTGGAGCTGATACCCTAATCTAAGTCTGTCTTGTTTTGATAAACTGCCTTTCCCTCACCCCTTATTTTATTTTGTGGGTTTGGGGGCAGAGAGTTGTTTGTTTGTTTTGTTTATTTTTTAAAAAGGCATTTAACAATGATCAACACACCATTAATCAATTCAGAAAAATGTGGTTTATATTTGATACAATTAATGTCCATCAGACTTTTCTTGATGCCAATATCCACCTCATCATGGATAGACCAGGGACTCATGAAAATAACAAGCTCATCATTATTAATTCCTCCGACATTCTGATACAACACTTCATCATTATAAATTACTTTTGCATTAATGAGGATTTAATTAATATGCATGTCCACAGAAATTCACAAAGATGTAGTAATCAATCAACTCATATAGTTCCTAATTCCCAAGGAAAATAAATCAAGTAAATCAAACAAACCTTCCCAAACACCAGTTTCATGAAAAACTTCTGTATTTACACAAATAAATCAAACTAAAATAATCCTCACTACTTGAAATTCCCCAATCCTTTTCTTGAATATCTATTTTGACAATATGGAAGATCTCATGGAAATGGCATTCAAACAGCTGTGCTTACATAAATGCTTCCTAATCCTACTCCGTGTTCTAATATAAAACACATTTCCTAAATGACAATGCTGTTTGTTTCCAGTTGCAGCATTTTGTAAATTCTTTGTGTTTGTATATGGAAAGATAAGCACATCCTTCTATAGAATTACCAGTCCATAGTAGAGTCATAGTAATTTTGAAATTCAATGCCTGCAGATATGAACACGTCATCCTTCTGTGGGCCACAGCCAAATCAGAATGGCATTGTGCCATAAGCCTCACTCCATTCCTCCACAGGGCTCGCAGGAGGATACCACTCTGGTCTCCCAAGTCGGGAGATGCTGTGGGAATCCCGTGGCTCTCTTGTTGTGCTGCCTTAAAACCTCATTTAGGAACCGAAATTATCTCCTTTCTATACCCATGGTTTCCCAAAATCACCCATTTCAAATGCAGCTTTCATTTTGAGCAGCCACAAAGCCTGGAAAAAGTCCTGGGTTCTTCACCTTTTGCCTCAGGTACTTCATTTTACTGAAAAGCTCTTAACTTGTTGCCCAGAGAGATTTACCTGACCTGTGCCACTTCTATTTTTTTTCCTACATTTAGATGAATAAGCCATTATAGGAAAGATCTAAACCACTGAAAAAAAAAAGTCATCACTGGGGAAAAAAAACCCACAAACATTTGTAGTACCAAAGACCAAGCAAAAGACCACTAAGCATTTTTGCTGTTTGCTGCTATCTTGTTATCCAGGAGCAGCTATCCAGCAGGAATTTATTGGAGGCGATTACATAAATGCCCTCTGAGTTTTTTAATTACTGCTGGCATTCTCCCTCTTACTTGGGACAGCTCTCAAGCAGCTGCCTCTGAAGAAAGAAATCACAAAAGATGGGTCAATTTAGTACAGAAACCTACAGATGAGCATCAGCAACTACGTTACAGATTTCATGGGCTGCATCCAAGCCATCCCAGTGGTCCCAGCTGAGCACCTGGCGAAGGGTGGGAGAAACCAGTCTCAGTCCCAGGGTATAGGGTCTTCTGTGCAGGACAGCAGCCACTCAACACCACCAGCTGCTGTGCAAGGCCAGCTTCTGGGATTTGTGTGAAAGGACTATCCTATGGCCAAATGCAAAGATATTTTTACCTTTCTGGTTTAAATAATAAAAAAAATATTTTATTTCCTAAAAAAACCCCTTGCAGATTATCTTGGGAAAAGTTGCCTACACTGCCAAGTTATTTTGTTTGCTGTCTGTCTCGTGTTCTTTAAAAACCCACATGTTGTATCCTCCTAAAAAGCCTCCATTTCTTTCTCTTTACCACATTAGAAATTCCTCACTTTAAATTGACTGGCATTCAGAAAATAGCCACGCTAGAAAATTTAGCACAGCAAATTAGTCTGAAGTAGGTGTCTCACTGGGCTAGGATCAGCACAGAGACTTAATCTGTAAACTGGTTTCCACAGAAATTAAATTTAAAAGGCCTGGAAGACACATTAACAAATGATTCATATAATTTAAATCAGCTCCTCTGCAGCGCTGAGATTTAGGAATGTTTTGTAGTTCTGTTGTTGTTGCTTTTAATTTATTGCTTCCTGTATGGTCACTTAAAAGCCAAACCAAAACAACAGCAAACACACACAGAACCAATCCCAGCTGTACATCTTTGCTCTGCAAACTTCAGAGAAAGAAAAAGGAATTGCTTGGTTCACAATCAGCGTTCACCACAGGTAAGAGGCACTGTCTTACTTGACTCAGACTTCCAGGTCACAATTGTTCCCCAAAAGCCACTTGCATTCCAATGGTAAGAAAGCAATGCTCCTAAACTCTTAATTAAGGTCACCAATCAAATGGAAAACTTCAGCAGGAACACAAATAGCTTTGCAGGAGATGTTATGGTAAGTGAAAAATGTTTATTAATTCAGACAGACATTGCAGTCTGGACCTGACATAAGGCTGAAACACTTGCAGTTTGAGATAGCTTTTGTTCATAAAACAGGTGCCACAGTCAAACCATTTTTAACGTCTTGAAGGACTCCAAGAGCTTCCTTAGAGGATGATCAGCTCTAGAAGTGTTCGTTCTTAACCTAAGAGAGGCATTTTGTAACGTGCCTGCAGGGACAGTCTGGTCCAGCCAGGCATGGTTAACTGGAACTAGGAGTACTTTGGTCCTCCCCAGGACAGTTCTATAAAGGACCAAGAAATTTTAACCTAAACATTAGATGTCCATTGTCTACATCTGGGACATAACCAAAACCACAAGTCTCTGCTTTGAGATATATTTGCCTTCTCTGGATTCCTCCACAACCCATGAAATGCTGTTGTTGAAGGAAGGACCTACCACTGCTTTCACCAGGCTAGGATCTTATCCATTGTGTAGCCAGGAGATCAAAATGAGTTATGCCTGGGGTTTGTGGATTTGTCTGAGAGCAGAAAAAGAAATCCAGGTGACCCTCCAACAAAGGATGAAAAAGAAATTAAAGGGGAAAGGTGATGTAATGAATAAGTGTCTATATATTCCTACCCCATTATATACTCAAATCTTACCAAAAATATGATTTTTAACTATCACATTAAGTTTTGCACATCTAAAAGAACCCTGAAATGAACCCTTCTTGTCCTGTTCCTTCTATCAACCAGAGATATACAGGGGAAAAACCTACTACACACTATTTCTCAGCTATTTTCTTTGGAAATGCTGACATTTTGTAGATGACACCTGCAGTTATGCACTCTTGTGTGTTTGCAACCTCAAAAAAAAAGGAAAAAAAAGAAAAAACCCAACTTTTCTCTCAAACCTTGTAATACTTCATGACTACTTAAATACTTATTGCAAGGTTCAGGATATTATACAGCTACACCTACCACATTTTGGGAAGGCAAAGCTAATCCCTATACTGGCTATCCATTACCAACTGGAAGAGCTTCCATAGTAATTGCTCCAGACAAAAAATGAAGCTTCCAGAATCCTGAAGAGGCCCTTATATAACCAAAGCTACACACAGGTCCTTGCACAAATAGCCAAACTCCCTTTCTGCCTAAGGCTCAGGAACATTCATGAATCAGAAAACAGATTAGCTGTTCAAGTAATTTATTTTAAGTAACATCATTTTTTAATATATTGCCTGAATAAATACTTCCATCTATATCACACCATCAAAGAATATCAAATATGAAAAATGTGGCTTTCTGGCCAAGCCATGTTATCACTAAGATTAATAGTTTTCTTTAATATGATAAATATTTCAGAACATAGAACTTGCGTAATAATCATCTCTTTAAAGTCTGGGGCTTTTTTAATCTACTGAGTGTCAAACAGGGACATTTACAATGAAGTACAAAGTTCCACTAAGAGTTCTTCAGATTAAATTGGCTTCCAAGTTCTGGTCAGCTATATAGATATGCAAGAGTTTTTCATCCTGCTAAAACTTTTGGCAGCAAGGCTGTGGTCATCCACAAACTAATTAAATGGTGTCAAGCTAATTTATTGAAGTAACTCAAGTTAAAACACAAACATACACAGAGCACAGAGGCTGAAGTTATACCTTCTTATTTTAGTTACCAACACTAACATCCAATTTATTTTTTTTCCTTTTCCTTCTCCTTTTTTAATTACCAGGAATGTAGTTTGGAAATTTTATTTTGGAAATTTACTAAATAAAAAGTTAAGGACGAGATGAAAAATGTTATATTAAATCAACTCCTCTACACGACCCAATGTTTCACATTTTTGTCCCTGTATCATGCCAAGGAGCAGTTTAAGCCTCCTATTAAAGTAGTTATTGGGCACTTCATTACACTCTTTTTTGATAAGGAGTTTCCATTAAGCAAATGTCTCACTTAGAAGTTTCTTTCTTTGTCTTGTATTTTCCTAGCTATGGATTAGCAACTTCTAAAGGGACTGCAGGAAGAAAACCATATAAAAATGTGGCTTAGCATGATGTTCTCGATTAGTCTCTGTCAAGAGAGGAAATTAAGGATGAGAGTCACAGCTTGCTACTCTCTATTCAGTTAGGACTGGCTTCTTTGTGGCTGTGGTTTCTACAGGATGTGCAGTTATCTAATAGAACCCGATTCTGGCAGCAGAACAATGGGAATGTAGAGCATAACTTAAAACAGGCTGCAGCAGTAATTTTTTTCCTTTGGTTGTGACATCTTCAGCAGACTTAAATCAGCAGTTGCTAGATTGCATCCTATGTTGAAATTCCAAACTCATATTCTGAAACCAAATGCTGCTTCTAAAACACTTAATGATGTGAAAATTTAATATGATATGACTGAAGAAACCAAGGAGAGAAGAGCTTTGATGACTACACACACATAGGAACAAAATCTAAGAGAAAAAGAAATTCTGGATTTAAGCACAACATCCTAAACCTGACCTCTGTTCTGTGGTGAGCTCAGAACAGGCTCTTATGGCAATAGGTTAATAACGTGCTCAATGTCTGCAATGCTCAAGCACCCCAACAACAATAATAAATCTTGCACATCTCCCTGCTGTTGTTTGACTCACTTTTAGCAAAGATTTGAAGAACCTGGCAAGGTTTTCCTATCTAACAATAATCACCACCCTTGCTCCTCAGTTGGTCTGCACAGCTTCCTGATGAGGTGGCCTTGCTGCAGAGTATAGTGCAAAGTCAAGTCACATGCAGATTAAAATACCTCTCTTCCTACATGTTTCCACTCCAGAGCTATTTTTTTCCTTCAGACACATTCTTAAGCAGCCTTCTGTTTTACTGATGATAGCTCAGGTGCTCCAAAGGCAACTGGAACAGCACTGTGCAGGAAATACAAAACCCAAACCACCTCTGGCTCCGGAGGTCTGTAAATTGCCTCCTGCCAAGTGCTAGGTAAGTATGCTGGAAAATCTCACCCTGGCTTGACCTTATTATATTCTTTTCCTTCTATGGGTCACTGTTAGAGACAGAGTGCTCTTCTAGATTAATGTATGTCTGGATCTGGGATGTTCCTAAATGTGTATGCTGTGCTCCTGCACTCTGCTCTACCTGCAGGGGGAAAGAGTTCAAATCCCCTTGTCTTTTCTTTTCCTATAAGGAGTATCCTTTTGTCCCTCCATTCTTCACTGGCAGAGTTTGCAGCAGTTGTATTCTTCCTCCTAAATCCTGTTTCTCTTATAATTCACTATCTCTCAAAGCTATTTTCAATTAAAAAAAACAAAACAAACCACCAAAATTATACTTACAAAGAAAACATCAAGTTGAGCTGTTAGATATTATCCAGTGATCAGGAAGAAGCATGGAGTCTTTATTCATTTCAAAATCAGCCAATTAACAAGCTACAGTGAGAAGCCAGCCAAACACTTTCAGAAATGACATACTTACCCTTGAGTTTGAGGTCCACATTGTGTCGCAGCCAAGGATAAACACCATAATTGGACATGTCTTCAGGAATAGGGTGGTTAGATATCCAGCCATCACATGCAAACCGATAAAAGTTCTCACATGGATCTACAGATTGATTTATCTTGCTTAGGATGCCAGCAGCTATAAAAGAGACACCACACAGGTTTTTGTGGAACACTTTTTCCTAAACAGAGAATTACACAAAGCCACAGCCCAGAAATGACAATTAACATTCACCAGTCTCTGCAACATGGTGCTGGCCTCACTTGCAAGCTCAGCTTTGCTGTTCTAGAACTGACGTGTACTCTGATCTCTCTCACTTTTTAGAAGGGCAGCAAGAATAACACCCAGCTTCCCTAGCATCTAGCAGTGCCTACACAAGAAGAAAAAATAAAAAGATAAATTATCTTCAGTGATTATTCTTGAGTGCTGCTCAGCAATGGCCACTGAACGTAGCACTACAAGAATGTGAACTGCTGGAGCCAGACATCTGAAGACAGGCTCACCACTGCTGTCATGAGAGAATTGCCTGAGGAATTTAGTGGCAATATATATCAAGCAGATTGTAATTAGCATTGCAGAAATTATGCACTGTTTACCTTTAGCTGAATAGCTGCACAAGAAAACAAATCAAGTTCTGATCTAACATTCACTGGAAAAGGTAATTCTGGTATTTTCAGCTCCATTTTGTGACTGCATCCTTGCTAATTGTTATTGCAGGTGAAACTGGTAACAGAGAAATCAGTCTGACCATAGACTAGTAGCATTTGAGTCTCTAATCATAGAATCATAAATTGTTTGGTTTTTGAAGGGACCATTAAAGGCCATCTAGTCCAATCTGCCTGCAGTGAGCAGCAGTATCTTCAGCTAGATCAAGTAGCTCAGAGCCCTGTCCAGCCAGACCTTGAATGTTTCCAGGGATGGGGCCTCTACCACCTCTCTGGGCAACCTGTCTCAGTGTTTCACCACCCTCACATTAAAAAATTTCTTCTTTCTAGTCTAAATCTACTCTCTTCTAGTTTAAACCCATTACTCTTTTTGTGCATTAAAGTGATTGTTGCATAAATCTATGTTGGTCAAGTAACAATCTGTGGATACTTGACATTTTTTGGCTAAATGACCATTTGTTTTAAGGCTTATCCAAATAACTGATCAAAAATCCTAATAGGAAATCTGGTAACTTTTACAGACTTCATGGCACTATTCCTAGCACCCACTAATTTTTCTTCATCCATTCAGAGTAATTCTTCCCATGATATTGCTATATCTCAGCTGTAACTCTCTCTCACACATTAGAAACTGTCCAGCTTACTAAATTGAAGACATTTTAGTCCTTGGCAAATTTTCTATCACTCCTGAAAAGCTGTTCAGCAAGTCAGGGCTTGGGTGATGAGACACTGTGTAGTCACTACACGAAGCACCCTGATCTAAAACAGGTCATGTAGGAGTCCCAGTCTGCCTTATTGAAAAAAAAAAACAGCTTCTGCTGAGCTTACCAAAAAAATGTGTTATTTTGTGTGCACATGAGAAGTCAATTCAGATTCAAACTTCTAAGTGACACTTTTTTGTTCTAAAGCTCAAGATGAAGTCCCCACACTTTTTTTCCACTGGGGTTTTGGGAGCGGTGTTTTGATTTGTCATCAATCTTATTTAAATATTTGCACTCATCTGAGAATTAGCTCCAGAGCATGGTGCCCAAGAGCCCTATCAGTGGAAAAAGAATGCCAAGAAGCATCCCAGTAATTTTGTAATCTGAATTTTTTTTCAGTTTATGGAGCCCCATAGAATTTGTCAGGATTTCAAACACAAGCCAAACACCTCACAGTACCAGCTCAGTATGGCTCAGAATGGAAATAAATACTTTTATGAATTCACTCAATGTCCTCTTTGTTTCCAATAAAACAGCTCTAAAGGTAGACTTCCCAATGTGGTGATTATTGTTTGATCTTCACTGTCATTACACTTAATGATAAAACTCTCAGTGATTTACTGTGAGCAAAACTCCATCAAAGCTGGCCAGTGCAAAATGGGAGTCTCTCTCAAGTCCTATGAAGTCTGGTCCCTTTAGCTCCCATTTAATACAAACATATAACCCAGCTCTATAAGGGTTACCACATGTATCTCTGCATGGGGGGAAAAAAAGTGTCTGCCAACACAGAAGTAGTTGCAGATTTTGAGTCACAGTCACCACAATACAATTGTGCAAGTCTGTGCAAGATCTGGCCCTAAACCATTAACAATTCACTCGCTAGTTTTCTGGGTGCTGGGAAGGAAAGAACAAAACACACCCAAAGGCCAAGCCACTCAACATTTATTTTCTATTTAAAATAGAAATAAACCCTATGGGAAACTGAGTTAACCTGGGTAAAATAGAGTGAAAACAATTTCAAACATGAATTGTAAATGTAGAAAATAAATGGATCTTCAGAAGCTCAAAGAGTGACTTTTTTTCTTATATTTTTAAGTTTGGGGGGTTTATTTCCTCATTATTACCAAAGCTTTATGAGTAAAATGTATAGTGGGGAAAAAATTAAACAGTATAACTATCTCATTAGCATACTATAATCATGATAAAATAGAGGATAAAATTGTTGCTTACCAGCTTCAATGCATTCTGAGGTCAGACAGTACTGTTGCTTGGGGTGAAACTTTATCAGACCTTGGCTAACTGCAAAATGGAAAACCATCATGAGATCATTTGTAATTAATTTTGACCATTGCAATCCTTGTTGCTCTCATCCTCCAGAGATGGCATCATGGAGCTATCTAGTCACCTTCTGCAGGGTGTTCACAGCTCCTCCTGGGCTTTGAGGCTTGAGATGCCTTCCTGCACCTCCTCCTGAAGCAGCCCTGCCCTGCCTGACCCCACCGGCATGACCAGTGCTGACAGGACACTTTCAGGGTCCCCTTATTCCAGTCTGGAAGAAGCCAGATAGCAACGGGCACAGGGATAGCTGTGGTTTATATGGCACAGAACAGTTTCTGTCTGAAACAGCTCCTAAAAGTATTATGGTTGTAGTTGCTTCCAAAAACCTTCCTGACAAGAACTATTATAATTGTCAGTTAATTTTGCTCATCTTTTGAAAATGTTCATTACAGCTGTCACTGAAACTTAAGCCTAGGAATTGCTAATTTCAGACACTGTTGTCAGGCAGCAAATAATCAGACAATTGAGACTTGGGATGGGGATGGCAGAGGTCTAAGGGGTAGATGACATAAGACTCAGTAGACGTGCTCAGCAGACATAATGAAATGTCTTGTTACATCCATTATCTTAATAACTCTGTCCATGGCAAAAATAAAAAAGAAAAACCAAATAAAAAATACAATGATAGAATATATTAATGTATCATAATTTTACCAGTGCTGATAGTAACAAAGCAATTTCATATTGCTCAAAAGGGATAAGGAAATGTGAAGTGGTATTCCAGCACAGGAAACTTTTCCTATAGAAACCCTAATGCTTGAATTGAATATATAGGTCTTTATCTCTTCCAACCTCAGAGCTTTAATGACAATTAATGACTGAAATGGTTGGATTTCAAGCACATTTTCTGAGCAAGTGAGAATGTAAAACTACTTCTGGTCAACTTTTCCCAAAGCTTGCATTGGCTCAGTGAAAACACAACACCTCAACAACCTTTGTATATAAACCAAGAAATAAGATTGGGAGGCATCTGAAGATTGTAACTGGAATATTGAAGAACAGTAGAAAACAGAGAAGTGGAGGTCTCCAGAAGATGATATTGAGCCATATGAAATATAAATAATGAATAATGTGCCTGTTAATGAAGAGTTGAATTCCTCCTGACTCAGCTTTTCCCTGATTTAAAGTTAGCCTTTTAGAACCTCTCCAGGTCTTGAAAGTTTGCCTTTTGTTTGGTTGTTTGGGGTTTTTTTGTTTGCTTTGGTCATTGTTGTTTGTTTTTCTTAAGAAAACAAAGAAAGGAGGAAAAATCCCAGGCACCATTTAATTCTTTTGCACTTGATGGAAAATGAGAGAGAACAAAAAAGAATATGTAAAGAATCTGAAGTAGCCCTCATGGTTTTGATGCTTAGAAGCAAAACCAAAATATCATTGCAGCTGCTTTTGTTCCATTTGCAATTTCATCACTGAAGCAAGTTAAAAAAATTCTTTGGCAATAGCATTTCCTTTTTAACCAACAGCTAGTTTTGATTTTAAATCTTTGCCTAGTTTTGTTCTCTCCCTTTGTTGTTTTTGTTAAGAGAACTACCCATTACATACATTATTACCTACAGTTGTGGCTCCAAAACTCAGTGTCACAGCTTCTGCCTTTATAAGCCCATTTCCAGATTCTTAAGCAACTCTACACTGAATAAATAAGTTCCCTCCAAAAGTCTGAAAGGGGAAAAGCCATACAAATATGCAATTAATGGGGATGTTTCTATAATATGAGAAGTCCAAAGGGCTACCAAGTCAGGGGAGAGGCTGCCCCACTGAGGTTCAAAGCTGTCTGACTTCTTGGCCAAGGGACCTGGACAGCAGTCTGCTTCCTTTTGCTCTAGACCTGGATATCAAGTAGGGAGTGGCTGCTGTCCTGCCAGAGCCCACACCACCATCCAGAGAGCTGCAGGTAGGACCCCGTGTGATGCCAAGTGACTCCCCTGCTCCATGCTGAAGTCATTATATAGCTACAGCCAGTAAGAGCAGGTAAAAAATACACAAAAATACGTGATGTGCTTCCCCAGATTCCTCTGGAGCTGTAGGACCCCTGAGAAGAAGAAACAAGAGAAGCAGCATGCTCCATTTCATTCCTCAGGCTGGAAAACTGAAGGGAAAATGTTTCAGGTCTGCCAGCAAGTATTGCAGATTACATGAAAACTGAAGAATAAAAGTAAACTGGAGGTGCCTGAAATGTTTCTCATGACCAGAAATAGTGGTTTCCTTTTCTACAGTTTAACAAAACTAAAAAAGAGTTAAATTCAAACTTACAAACAAAACACAGTGTCACAATGAATGATGGAAACATTGCGTTGACAAAATGTTAAACCAAAACAGTTTAATTTTTTTTCTGTATTCTTTTGGTTGAAAACCTCTAGACAATTTCAAAACCAATTCCAAAAACATTTGGGTTGACCCATGTCCAGCATTTTGCATTAACAAGCTGAATATTCACTCCTGCTCACATTTATAAAGAGTTTTGTTGAACTGAGTGGAATTCTACACACATAAGTTGCTTGCCTGCAAGTGTTTGTAGAATTTGCTGTAGAGCAGAAAACCACTGACTGAGTGCAAGCCCAGGGCTTTAAATATTCCACAGAAAACCTGGCATCATTTTCTCTGTTGTGATTATAAACGGAGCAGACCTTTCAAACAAGATTGAAAGATTATAAATGATCAGAGGGGAGCAAAAAGTATGCTTAGAGACTAAGTTTCCTCCAGTCCAGGGGAATCCCTGTTGGTCTAAAGAAATTAAAAGTTAGGCTGAATTATTCTGAAAGAGGATCTGTCTCTGTAAGTTCTTACAGGATACAATGCTGCTTTCTCTTCCCTGCCTGGTGGTTCTGGGTACATTTATACTACTTTACATCATTTTATAGGTGCATATGCTTCCATGTGATATTTCAACAGATGATATCAAATCCCAGGAAGGAAAAACTAATTTCTTCTCTATTATGTCCAATTACAGCTTATAAATCTGATCAAAAGCTTTAATTTTATCCCAGATGTACTCTTTGTGATTTTGGAAAAGACAACTTTGCAATTCATCATAGAAGAACAGAAAAATCTCAAAAATGTGCAAGCATACGCACTATTGAAACCCTCTACAGGAATTTTAGTCAAGCCCTAAATGAAAACCAAATGGAGGAAAACCTAAAAGATTCCAGAAAACGTGTGCACTACAGATCCATTATCAGGAAACAGAATATTAGTGCACATTGGTCACAATCTGTGTTCATAATTAGCATTACTAATATGCATAATCTCATCCATTTCACCCTGTCCTGTGAAAGAACCCAGTTCTAGTTAGAACACATTCAATTGAGTACCCAATTTTAAATTCAGCATTCAAAAAATTACACGAGCTCATGTTGCATCTTCCAGCTCTAGCGTTTCCACAACGGATTCCTTCCCTTACACATTTCCATTTCAGAAGACAGATAAAATGGGGGGAAAAGAAGAAGAGAGATATTTACACCAAGATACGTTGTGGTACACGAACACTGTCCCCAAGCAGACAGGCTGGGGAGGATTGCATTCAGGTTAGCCTCGACCTTTTCACTTACCCAAGAAAAGCAGGGTGCCGAGCACGACAGTGCCACTCACAAAGATGCCGAGGGCAATTCGCGTGGCTTTGCTGCCTGCTCTCCTGGCCTCGGGTGCTGTTTCTCCTTCCATTGAGATGGTTTGGGACGTGCTGGCTCTTGCAGAAGTCTGGTTTTCTTCTGTTGCTGTGGTATCAGTATTGCAGTTGTTCACAAACTGCACTCATGAGCTCTCCTCCTCCTTCTATCCCCTATTTACAACTTCAGGTTTCGGTCATGAACCATTTCCTAGGCACTTCCTGCTCTCCTCCTCTCCAAGGAAAATCGTGGATAAAATAGGAGCTGTCTCCCACGTTTTCCTCTGACTCGGAGGAAAGGCAAGCGGTGACCACTGCATGCACAGCCTTTGCTGCCTGTAGAGCCTCTACGAGCCAATCACTCAGCAGTCCCTCTTATCAAGGGTTCCAAACACCAGGATTTCACAATATTGCTGAACAGATGTTTTAGCTATTCAAACATATAGCTGTAAACCCTTTACAATCGAAGCAGGACTGCTGGCAACTTTTACAAATAGGAGACTGATGGAAGATTTGCTTTTTTTCTCCTTGCTGACTAAATTTTCCTCCTCTTAAACCACTCCTGCTGCATCACTTGGCTTCACCAGAAGAGATGCCCGCTCGGTGGACAAATCCCTTTTTAAAGCTTCCTAAAAAGTCTTAGAATATCATGTAGCATTTTATTTTGGGAATCTGGTATGTGACACTGTATGCCAAAAATCACAGTCATGCAGCATAAAGTAATAATCAGTGCAACCTACAGATTAGGGCTCCTTTAAAAGCTAGATTTTTAACTTTTTTTTTTCCAGGAAAGATATTTCAGTCCTTGCTGATATGCACTGAATCTTAGGAGATGATTCTATGCTTCCAAGTCAAAAACTGCTGTGAGTTTAGTGGAAAATATCTGTGTGGCACTTCAAGTTGGTGAAAAAAAAATAAATCAAAAAAGTTAAAAGACTTTTAATAATAAATATGGATTTCTCAGTTTCTACCTTAGACCTTTATAATCCTCTCTCCAGATGGCAAGATTTCCCCATTCATCAGGTAAAAAAAATTAATCATTTCAGGGTGAATTCTCTGAGCTGACTGTGACATTCAGCCCTCTGGAGAGCTCTCTTTTCCTCCAGTGCTGGATTCCAATGTAAAACATAAGGATGCAGGGAAAGGCAGGGCCATGCTCGTGCTCCCAACAACAGATTGTCTGAGTTACTTGTATGAGGATTTGTGAGTTCTTATTTCAGCCCCACCATTCTGATAAAGAACTGCAGAAGAAGAGAGAAGAAAGGCATGTGCCACAAGGTATGTGTGATGGCAAAGTTACCAGTGTGGAGACTGAATGTTTTATCTCTGAAAACACCTACAGACAAATTGTCATGGATGCAAGATGGGCATAAAGGGAAAACTCACTCCATCCAGAAGACGACTTAGAGTTTGAAGGTCCTGAAACACTCACCACTCAACCCACTCTACAGCCTAGATAGGGTCCTGCAAAAAAAATAAAAATATTCCCATCCTTCTTCATCAGCAAGCTCCAGGAGCGGATTCTTACCTTTGCTTGGCACAGAACATGAAAAAGTATTTGTTTCTTTTCACCTGCCTGCTTGTCCCACATTTAACTCATGACTTTTCACATCCATCAGCAGAGGAAGAAGAGAGAAACGATGCAATGGAACAAGGAGGACTGTGTAACTCCGAGTACATGAGTTCTGATGGTTTTCCTTCTCTGTCAGTATTGAACCACTGACAGTATAAATGCTGAAGAGTTATTAGGCAGATGCATACAGTCCATCAGCTTTACATCCCCTCCAACCAACATTAGGGATGATCACACCCCTACTCAAATTCCCCCATAATTTTAAAGTTTTGCTCCCTAGAGAAATACTAGGATGTACTGAAAATCATGTTCTGTTAGTGCTTCACTAACAGCATTTTGCTTTCAAGGTGTGATCTTCTAGGACAAGATTGGGCCAGAAAACAAGAACAGCTTTCAATTGTGCAAAGCAGCAACCAGTTCTTTCCCAAAGGGAAACGTGGAGGGAAGAGGGAAGCAGGTTAAGAGGGAGAAGCTAGACAATTCAGTCCCCTCTTCCAAAGAGCTGAAGAGAATGTGAAGGCTATGGGAACATGGAGATATCCCAACAAGAACCAGCAAGCTCCAACTCATCTGGAGAGTCAGCCCCAAGCTGCACATGATTATTCTGGCAAGAAATTCATAAATCACCTGCCAGTAATAGAATGACTTCTTTAAATTTGGGGTTGTTGGCTTATTTACACTGTGGGATGGTAGAAGGGTCCTTCCCCCAACTATAGAGCCTGCTTGTAGTAACTCATCTTGGTTCATCATTGCAGAACTACAAAATTAAGCTAAAATAAACAGCTGTAGAGGTCCATTTCTAGCAGTATTTGAAAAGGTGCATGGAGCACATGTGAATCAGCTTCTGATGCACTCTGATCAGTAGCAGCAGTTCATGGAATTTGATAGGTGTTTCTAAGGTGTGTGCTCACATTTGGTTGCCATGCTCATAACTCCCCCAGCTCTTGGGCAGGTCCACGGTACATGGCCACACATCCCTGTGGAACTGCTAACAGCACTCCTAGCTGCTGTAGCCCAATAAGGCTACAAAAGACATTCATAAAACATTGAATAGGCATGGGGGGAATACTTAAATGCAACATACTGTAAATCATTCCATTCACTGAGAATTGCCTCTGACCAAGACCCCACTCAAACAATGGGTTCACTCTAGCATTTATAACAACGCCAGGACAATGCACAAATGTTTTCACCCAAACCCATGTGCAAGAGCTGGCAGACTCTCTGGAACATGCTCTGGGCTGAACCACAACAAGAGGATCCCAGCTTCTGGAAAATGTCTACCTCTGTAAGTGTGCATGCATGCACATGGATGGATGTCCACTCACGACTACAAGGACGTGTGTATTACCTTGCTCTTTCACAAGCAGACAATTCTCATCTTCATTCATTATGGCAAAGTCAGGAAAGAGTGCTTGATCAGAACTAAAATCAATAGTACCCTGTCAACTTCTCTCCACATAGCTTTGTTCAAGGGAGTTACCATTTCTTGAGGTTGATTATTCAATAGACACACAAGTCCCCACGTTTTGCCTCATTTTCACTGGCAATGGTCCAAACCAGAGCTCCATAGGTGTCACTGACCATCTGGAACAACAAACCAGCCTGAGGTCAGCACACATTCAAACCATGATTGCTGAAAGACCTGCTTGAAATGAGTCTGAGCACTGCAAAACATGTTGTCTTTCTTGCATTTAGGTAACTTCAGAATATGTTAAAACAATACAAATATTTTTAATGCGGACAGAAAAAACACAGTTGAGTTTTAAGTGTAAACCCTAAAATAATGCATTTTAAACATAGTAGGTTACACCAACACATTAGCTACAGAATACTTTTCCTCAGAAGACCCCCTGGTGCACATTAAAGACTTGTCCTGTTCAGGAGGCAACTGAGGGGTTCCCTTAGAGGAACAAGCCACTCACAAGTCATCACAGCTTTGATGATGTCCTATCGAGTATTTTTATCTTATGGTAAAAGGAAGAATACAGCAGCTACAACACTGCTGGAGGCAGAGCCACCAGATACAACTTCAGGTATATGGTGGTTTCATTGAAAGAGATTCATTAGCCCAGGTCAGAGTAAAGGCCACAATCCATCTCTTTTCAAGTGTTCCACTATGGGGCCTTGAACTAGTTTGAGGTTTTTTTTCCAAACTATACAGCTGTCATAGCCAGAATTGGCCATCTGAGCTTTACATACACACAACATGCTTGAGAGAACCCCAACATGTTGCATTTTAAGACAGCTTGACCATTTTCCCTCAGACCTCTGAATCTTATAAGTAATACTCTCTTGGCTACAAAGCCCCCCAAATTTCTGTGCTGCAGCCAACAGCAACCACACTCTGGCATAAATTCATATCCTTTATTCATGTGACACATATAGCTGGAAACAAATAATTCCCTTGTTTTCCACTGGTACAGCCACATCATGGAAGGCCTCAGGGCATCGCTGAGAATGTGGGTTGAGAATTAAGAGCCTATACAGAGCCAACAGGCCTTGCAGGACTCTGAACGTTGCTGGTGGCAAGTTTTTCCACTAACTAGAACTGCAGCTGTGGAAAGAACACCCTGCAAAGCAGAAAACTTTGCCCTCCAGGACTTAAATCCCCAAATCAATGTTACTTTTTTTTTTTCTTTCATTTTTAATTCCAAGTAGGCCAACCTATTCTCGTTACTCCAAGAGAATCTTGTCCTTGCTGCAGCAAACATTGCATTCTTTGGCCAAAAGGTGCTTGTATCTAACCAAAACAGCCACTCTCTAAGAAAGCCAACAGCTGGGATGACTAAAGTTAAACCACTCAAGTTTGCAAGCTTTTTTAGAGCTGTTTTTGACAAAGCACTTTCATGAAACAATGCACATGTTCTCAAACAGAAAGAATAACTGCTTTAGGTCCTCTGGCAATTTTTCTTCAGGAAGCAGATGAAATTATAGCTAAACAAAACACTACTTCTCCTAAAGGCCACATTCACACTCTAACAAGAGTGTGTTTACATATAGCCATCACATGTGTATACTCATCTGTCATCTACTGTATAGATTAAACCTGAAGCCCACATCCAGTGCACATGCAGACGTGGAGTGTAGAAAGGCATGTTAGTTGGGGGTTAAGAAATATCTAAAATACTCTGAAGTAACTCAGAGGAATTTTTATTATTATTTTTTATATAATCTAACTGAACATAAGCTGAAAAGGCACTGAAACAGATATTGCCAGGAAATATGGTATTTCCTATAGGCACAGCAGTAGGTGCAGAGGTGTAGATAGAACGCAACCATCTATTGGTTGTCAAAATAACATGTCAGGGACAACAGAATGTCATTCACTTAGTTTGCTCTGTTCAGATGTGAAAGACTGGTTGTGTGAATAGTGGAAGAAGCAAATTTTGGTTTCCAGTGTGTTTGTGTCTCATGGATGAATTTTCTTTTGATTTCAAATGAAGATGGGAGCTACCGGACCTGCATGCAGCTGCTTTCAGCACCTTCCAAGAAGATCCCCCTACTGTGCCCTCCTGGCTCTCGGAAAATCATGATTGCCTCTGCAAAAAGCGATGACTTCTGCCTACTCTCCTACTTGGATCTCCAGCAGCACAGATCTACCTTCAGAAGCAGCAGAGCTCAAGAGACAGCTGAAGCCAGGAGTGAAGCAATTGCTTCACAAAAGTGACACTGAACAGGTAACAGGCACCTGTCAGTGTGAGGGTTTATCTACTCCCTTACCTGTGCTAAATTTTGTAGAAAACCTGAAAAAAACCAGATTAAAAGACCCTTTAAATGCTTTACTACCCAAGGCAGTAGAGCTCAACAGTCCCACAAGGTACCAGCTCTGATGAAAGCTCTTTTTGCACCAGAGCTGTTCAGTCACATCCCTCTGCACGATGAATTCTCCTGTACCTACAAAGAGCTATACTCACACTGAGTAGAGCTTCTAGGAGAAACAAGAACCTTTTCACCCAGGAACCATTTAATATCTTTGAGCCCAAATTCCTTCTGTCAAATTTGGTTGAAGTTAGCTGACAAGGTCAAGCATTACTGAGCAAGGCTGGGTCAAGGGAGAGGGAACAGAGCAAGGGAAAGCACAACTGCATAATCTGTTTTCAAAGGAAAACAGGCTGGCAAAAAACCAAACCCACTCTGCTCTTCCAAGGTATTGTTACCACCAGCTCTGAATCTTTCTGATGTTAGTTTTATTATAATGGATTTTACTCAAGTGGATTCTTTTTCTTCTCCCTCATCTCAAAATATTACCATTAACTCTGCACACAGCTAAATGCCAGAAAAATCACATTTTAAATATGATGTCCTAAATAAAACACCCCATAACAACATGAGATTTTGTGCCTCTTGTTCAGAGGAGATATTTCTAGCTATTGTCTGTTCTGGTCCCAGTCTTGGTGCTATCCCACTGAGGATGCCCATGTCTAATAATAACAGATAGCAGCCTGCCCATGTCTGATAATGACAGATAGCAGCCCCTCAGGTTGGTTTAAATGCATTTGGTCATCAAATCCTTGGGAAAAGCGAGGCCAGAATCAGATCACATTGAAACCACAGCACAAGACCCCATGGGACAGGATCATCAAGACCAAACATTTGCTTTCCTGAAGTCACAGAAATCCTCAAAAACCAAGCAGACACTAAATATAATTATCTTTCCAGCCCAAATTGTTATGTCTCTGACAGCCCTTCCCTGAAGTTTGCAACATCTCTATTTAAAAAACAAACCTTTGTTGGGTTTTTTGGTTCGGGGTTTTTTTCCCCCTATTGACACAAGGCTGTAAAACATCCATGAATTCATCACTTTTATGGATTCATAAGCAAAACTGATTAAAAACAACATAAAACTTTGTGTAAAACCTGTGAATGCTTGCATGGATATTTGCTATACTCATCTGTATTTCTCAAAGTCAGTGCTTCAGATTTTCAAGGATTATCAGATGTAGTGATTTTCTTTTTTTGTGACTTATCTGCATACACTGGAGTATGAAAGTCAGCTTTCTGGATTACTTGGTTTCAATTTCTAGTATTGAAAAAAATTTGCTTGAGGAGGGCACACGTCTGAAAGGGGCTTAAGCAAAAGGGGCAAACATTTTCTTACTCTGCTCAGAGCAGAAACAAACACTCGTACCTCTGTAAGAGGCAAAAATGGAAAATAAACAGTAATATAACTTCACTGTGGCATTATAAAAGGTGTTTGCAGTTTGTAAGTGAATCCAAAGACTCTGGGACGGTACATTGCTGAACACTGCTTTGCCTTCTTAGCCATCACAGGCCAAATAAAGAATAAATGGAAGAATAAAAACATGAAAGGAAGCTCTGACAAAGAGATGTCCAGGACTGCAGCTGCTAAGCAGTTGCAGGCTGAAAAAATCAGTGGCAATACATTGTCACTGTCTTTATCCCTGAGGAAAAAAGTGAATGGCAAAGTAGCATCAGAATGAGGATTTCAGTACTGAGCTTTGTATCAAATACACCCAAACTACTGTCAAAAACTGGATCATTGCTCCTAATTTTTCAACAGAAGCTAAGAACAAAAATATCAAGACTAGGGACTCCCTGACAAAAGTGCCTCAGTATGTCCCTGACTAGCTACTCTTAGATTTTTAAATAACCATACAAGAAGAGTGAAGAAGTTTCCTTAGTTTTTTCAATATGCATTTCTCCAGGAAATGAGAGAATCCTAATCCACTACCAGATACTGATGAATTCACAGGTCTTTAAAACTTTGATGCTATTTCTGCTCATGGTTCTTTAAAATGACTGCAAAAATGATCAGCCTCTTCCTTGGTTGAACTAGTTGATTGACATGGGAAATTCATTACCCATTTTTACAATACTTGTATCAAATTTCCATGCAGATTGTGCTTTTAATTAAAGTGATAATATAAAGTATCTTGCAATTTAAACAGAAATAAAATTGGCTATAAGATAATTATAGCACCTGCTTTAGCTAGGCAAAACTCTACAACCAGTCAACAGAGTTCTGAAAAATGAAGTATCATGGCCTTTGAAGCAGCAATTGAAAGAAAATAAAAGCCTGCAGGGGCATACTCCTCCTCCCCAGCCCAAAGGGAAAGCACTCACAACCACACTACATCTGGACTAGGACACACAAGAGAATTTCCTACTGGCTTCCCAAATGTGACTTAACTCCACATCTGGGCACAACCNTAAATAACCATACAAGAAGAGTGAAGAAGTTTCCTTAGTTTTTTCAATATGCATTTCTCCAGGAAATGAGAGAATCCTAATCCACTACCAGATACTGATGAATTCACAGGTCTTTAAAACTTTGATGCTATTTCTGCTCCTGGATCTTTAAAATGACTGCAAAAATGATCAGCCTCTTCCTTGGTTGAACTAGTTGATTGACATGGGAAATTCATTACCCATTTTTACAATACTTGTATCAAATTTCCATGCAGATTGTGCTTTTAATTAAAGTGATAATATAAAGTATCTTGCAATTTAAACAGAAATAAAATTGGCTATAAGATAATTATAGCACCTGCTTTAGCTAGGCAAAACTCTACAACCAGTCAATAGTTCATGGCCTTTGAAGCAGCAACTGAGAGAAAATAAAAGCCTGCAGGGGCATACTCCTCCTCCCCAGCCCAAAGGGAAAGCACTCACAACCACACTACATCTGGACTAGGACACACAAGAGAATTTCCTACTGGCTTCCCAAATGTGACTTAACTCCACATCTGGGCACAACCTGCAGACTTGATAATTCAGGGCAGCTCAGGGACAGAACACTAATAGACCATGATTAGAACCAGAGGGTGTTAGGGGCAAGAGATAACAGGATCCCAGGCTGTGCATGTGGTCATGCAGCCCAGGCTATCCACTATTTTAAGTGCAAGACCTTGACTTCCTCCTAGAGCCTAAGACCTGCTCTTCTTACATGGGCACTTCATACCTTTACCTAGTACCAAATCTTCCTTTAGCAAAGCAGTCTTGAGAGTAGTAGACTACTTAGGACTCAAAGCAGGGCTACATTCCAGCTTTCCACTAAGCTGATGACCTTTGCTGGAGTACATTCATTCCCTTTCCAGTCACTCCTCATGCCTTTCAGAGAACAGAAGAGGTTATCAGGAATGATGCAAACACAGCTTATTTCATTCTGGGTCAGCTAGATAAACCCATGGTCCTGTCCAAGCTTTCCTACTCTGATGCTGGGACTGCATTTTCTTCAGTCATTATAGCCTTTGCCTTCTGAAAGTGTGCTCTTAAGAGGAATCATGTATTTTCAACTTCCATTTCATAAACTCGTTTATAGCTTGTTGATTTTATTTTAATCATCTATTTTTCTTCACTGTATCTAGCTAGGGATAAAAGCAACTATTAAGCACCAGTTTAAGTTACACAAAATACTGAATGAAACACATCCAGTGTTGCATTAATCTGGAAGCACTATAACATTTAAAGCTATTAAAACTGTATTTTGATTGGCACAACATAAACCATATTTTAGTGTGACTGAAGTTAAGATGTATTTGAGTTTGCTCACAACAGCATGCTTGAGAAAAGCCAAATTTCTGCCACTCACTGAAAGAATTATTCACTTGCTGTCACCAGGCAGCTAAGAAGAAGCCAGGTCACAAGCATGATCCATACCTAGGCCATGTTCTTCTACCCTCCCAAATGACATACCTTCAGTATACATATCTAAAATGTGAGTAGCATTATCATAACTATTTTTAACTTAACATCATGAAGCAGAAGAGGATCAGTCCACTTACCCTCCATTTACTAGGAGATTTATATTTAAACTACTTGAAACTTCTGGATGACTGAAATCATAATAGAATATCTCAAGTTAGAAGAGGTTCAGTAGATAGATTTGGAGAAAAGTAAGAAAAAAACAAGGAGTAACTCTCTTGACAATTCCTGCTCTACATTTCTAGCACAATTGCTTGTCTCACAACATCATGAACCAGCCAAGTCCATGAGAACAGATTGCTTCTTCATCCATTCACTTTAGCAGTGTAGCTGAAGTGAGATCAGTGCCCCTTCTCCCTCTGCTTGCTCATTTTTAACCTAATTGGTTTGCCACGTGGCCCTGGGAGATCTAGCCGGAGCTGTCACATCAGAGGAGTTAATGCAGGGTGAGAACAGAGATGGGAGTGTGGAGAAGATGTCGGGGACCATTTACATGGCACAGCTACCAGAAGGAATGCCTTCACAGCAACCCCTTCACACAAGCTGTAGCTCTGAGGGAACTGGGTTTAATGGATTTTAGGAAAATGTTCCTTTCCATCAAAGAAGTCTGAAATAGTTTTGATCTTTAAGAAGTTACAGCTAGTTAAATTTCCATACATCTCTGCATACACATATGTATTTGCATCACGTCCAGAAGTCAGAGGGACAAGACAAGGGGGACCACACCTTCTAGTCTAAGCAAATGTAGTTCAGTCCCTCTTGGGAGCAAGCTTTTAATAGAGCTCTAGCATGATCCATAGACTACAGACACACACTTGGAAAGAAAGGCTTCAGCAGCAGTTCAACTCTAGATTCAACTATTAGGGATAAAACTTCCAAAAGGTGTCAATACTTTCATTCATCTGTGCTAAGCAGTCAGCAACTTAAATAGGGTTAGGACTCTGTTTTAATGAGGCCATCTCATTCTTTACTTACCCTGAAGAGAGCTAAGTTCCTCTCTTGCCTTGTCTATTGTCTTTCCAGTCACATTTAAAGCATAACTTTTTACTTACTTTATTTTGAAGGTATTCCAGGAAGGTATTCCTGCAGCTTGCACATGCTCCTCCAGAAGAAACCAGGTGATGAGCATCCATTGTCTCACCCACTCCCTACCATACACAGGATGTGGGCTGCAGAATTCCCTTGCTGTGATAACAGTGGTCTGCCCCTAGTCTCAGTTTTGCTCTTCTCCCTGTCCTGCAGCTCTGTCTCCTGTGCAGTACACCTGGCACTCCTACAGGGAGCCTTCTGCCTGAGCACTGCACCTTCCATCCAAGCTGGCCCAATATACCCAGTGCTCTGGGTATTACTGCCCAGGTGCAAACAGCATGCACAGCAACTTGTCACACAAAGCAGCAAAAGGGCCCAACTGCACACAGGTTGGGAGAGGCACGTACACTGTCTTCCCATTCTACATGCTGATGGCTTTTGATTGCACTCAGAAGCAAGCTCTCCACATCTCACATGGGGTCTGGGCACTACAGTGGCTGTAAGGCACCTCTGTTAAGGCAAGCTAATTGTTTTCTCACCACTCCAGAGTGCTGGAATGTTACACTACCATTTGATGCTTTGCACTATTAAGTCCTGCAAGTGACAGCCTGGATAGTTGTGATGTACAAGTCAGCATATGTGATAGGGTAAACAAGTGGTTTGGTATCTCTAAGTGTTCACCACCTGCTACCCCCAACTGCCATGCACTCGAAAATTTTGGGCTAGCATGGGTCAGTATTTTGCCTCAAATGCTGGGTTCAGTTTCAGGCCCCTCACTACAAGACAGACACTGAGGTGCAAAGATGAGCAGAGAAGCTGGTGAAGGGCCTAGAGCACACACCTGAAGGGCAGCTGAGGAAACTGGGGCTGTTTAGCCTGAAGAAAAGGAGGCTGAGGGGAGACCCTCGTCACTCTCTAACTGCATTAAAGGAGGCTGTAGTGAGATGGGGGTCAATCTCTTCTCCCAGGCAAGGAGACAAGAGGAAATGGCCTCAGATTGTGTCAGGGAAGGTTTAGATTGGGTATCAGTAAAAGCTTCTTTACCAAAAGGGTTGTCAAGCTCTGGAAGAGGCTGGCCCCAGGAGAGTAGTTAAATCACTATCCCTGGAGATATTTAAGGCATGTAGCTGTGGTGCTTAGGAACATGGTTTAGTGGTAGACTGGGCAATACTAGGTTTAGTTGGGACTTGATCTTAAAGATCATTTCCAACTTAAATGATTCTATTATTCTACAACTGCATATCAACTGTAACTCCTAAAGGTACAGGGCTGTCTCAAAACTAACTCCAGAAACTGTGAGCAGATACATTCCCTTTCCTTAGCATTAACTGTTACAAACACAGTATGAATTTTATAATGGTAATAGAAACCTTTTACTGCATGGAACAAGTAAAAATTTCAATGCTATCCTTGTTTTGAAAAGTCAATGTGTGCTCCTTTAATTATTCTGTCAGTTTTCATTGGGGTTTTATACAGTGAACTGTCAAAATCTTGTTGCCTGAAAGAAACCTCAGAAACCTCCCACCCCAAATAACAAACTAGCAGTTACAACACACCACCAAAACCACCTAAGTGCTCCAAGAGATGCCAATCTTTAGGCAGTAGATCCCAGGATGTGAAGCTTAAGAACAGAATTCGAACAATTGCAGAAGTAAAATATTGTTCTAAGCTTTAAAGAAAAAATAAAGAAGTGTTAGATATTAGCAGCTACCAAAACAAAAAGACTTCTCATAGCTGTATATCCTCATCTTGTTATTCATATCCACTACAGCTATTGTTTCAAAATTCCATTGGTGCTTGTCTTTGTATATACAAAGACTACTCTGACTAAAATGCTTCCGAACAAGATTAATAAAATAGGGTTTTTTAGTGGCCACACTAAGAGTGCTGCACGGGAAATACAGCATGCAGTGTGTTGGACATTCAGCACCAAGGTAGTGACACTTACTGTCCTCTCAAGTAACAATGAAGTTGTCATGGCACTTCAAAGTGTTCTCATGCTTCCAGTTATGATGTGCATTTCTCACTCTTCCTCCCTTCCTTTGTACTTTCTTTTTTTTTACTTACTTTCATTTCTACTTTTGGAGCTCAAGTTCACTAAATGTATGATGTTTGTATGAACTTCACATGCTCCAACCCTTCCCATTTCACATTAACTCTTTGCTTCCCAAGGCATCCCACATTTCAAAAAGCCACTTCTGTGCTGCTGAACATTATTAACAACCACTCCTGCTCTTACTTCTTTACTACTTCTATCACTTGCTCCTTAAGCATAGCCTTTAACAATACCCACTACTTTTTTTCCTCTGTGGGCAAGGTTTGTCAGCTTCCTCTTATTACCCTCAGGCAACATCATCTGCAGTCTCCTACTCCTAAATTAAAATAAGAAATGAGAAATCAAGTACCCCTCAGTTGTCCCCGTGCCTTGTTCCCTCAAGCAAGCTGTCAACACCTCAAACTCTAAGCAGTGAAAAATAAACCAGCAGGAAATACTTCTCTTCCCTGTTATGCATCAAAATTACTCTTTAGCCTACCCCTCCATGTCTGTATGGGTGATGATTCTTCCTCAAAAAGTTAGGACATCCCCATTCTTTTTCCCCAACTACCAAGCCCTTCACTATCACTGTACTTAGGACAAATGCAAATATTCTCCTTTCCAGTTAGCTGGAATTTATGTAATTGTCACTACAATGTCTTTTGGAAGTCCCATTCTTCTTTGTCTGACATCACCAATCTTTCTAAATCACATCCCAGATTAACTTCTTCAATGTGCCCATCCTTCTATGCCAAAGCTTGCATCATTTTTAATGTGTCTCATTTCTCCTAGGGCTTATCCTTTCTCCCTGACACACGGTGAATCACACTGCCATCCAAAGCCAACTTGCCACTTCAGCAGAAAAACTAAAACTTGCACTTAGACCTCCAAAGAATTAACATCTACAGCACTCTACAGAAAAATCACTTCCTAGACAAACACTGAAGCCTCAGGTGATCCTCCCCACCACAAACATTGGTGTGCTGTTTCAGAGTATATTATCTAAGCACATACTATATGGAAAATAATTTATTCAGAGACAGAAAAAGATACTCAGAGGGCCATTAAGTACCTTCATGTTTGTTAGGTGACACAGAAAAGGTAAAATGGCAAGCATCATACCCATCAATCCTGTCCTTTTAACACTGAGTCCCCAATGTATTTAACAATTCAAACACACGAGTAATAAGAGTGTACCTTTATTTTAACACGTGCACTGCACTGATGCAGTAGATACAATGCCAGCAGTCTTCTCTTTGCACAAGCTATCAATCAAGTTTTAAATACTCAGATCACATTTCTAGGTGGAAGCAGCATTTAGTGCAAAGAATAAGTGAGAACACCCTAATATTAATCATCTCTTGGGAACTGTTTGCATACATAGTGCAGCCATTGTAGCTATTTCCCAACTGGCCTTAAACATGGAAAACTGATCAACTGTAGCAGGTTGCATTTGAAAATTCTAACACAAATTTTCCTCTTTTAAAAAAAACCCTACATTAAAGCAACAAATAAATAAAACTGACAGTGTGTATATATTTGCTCAGAACCAATTCAGCAACTTAAAAAAGATAATGTTCAGTGTTTGCTGAATTGCCTTGGACTGCATCTATCACTTAAAGCCTACGTTAAAAAAAGTTCAAAGAAAAATAAAGAAATAAAATAATTCCTCCAACTCTCTTTATACTGTATCAGTTAAAAAGGAAAGATTTGCAAGCACTGCTGCCTCTCACCTATCAATATATCATTCAGGTCCCTGGTTATTCCAGGAACCAACTACAGAACATCCCTGCACAGCCAAGAGCTGTGCTCAGGCAGCCCCGTGCAGCCATGCCAGCCTTGGTACAGCAAGCACATTACATCATGTTCCAGTTCACAAGTTTCTTTGCTAAAAAACAACCCCCCCTACTTGTTGTGACTGATTTCTACATCTAGCAAGCTCACTCAGGAACATATATGCTGTAAATCCTATCCCAGTGAATGCCTGTGTGCTTAATTTCACCTACATGAGCAATCACACTAAGGATCAATGGGAATAATCATGCTTGCAAAGTTAAGGATGCATGTAACTTGGTATAGGACATCTGAATTCATCTGCAGCTAAAGAATATACCAATTGCAGTCGTGTATCATAAATGAAGGGTCACTGCTAGGTTATAGGCAATAATATCAAGGTATCTTCTGGGATGTATACAAGAGAGTTAAAACACTCAGGGAAATGCAAGACACTTTTTCTCTCCTGTTTAGAGGGAGGTTCTGTTCTTTGGGAGTGTTCAGGGATGCACAAGCTGCAGGCCATGGAAGAACTGTGCCCCATGTATATGAAAGAATTAAGATGGTTTTAAATTATTGCAGTTAGCAAGACTGAAAGATGCTTCATTTGCTCTCCAAACTGAAAGTGTTTTAAACAGCACAACTGTACCATACAAAAATAATTATACAGCAAATGAAAAGCAAGTTTGGAATCTTTCCATTATGACTCTGGAATTCTATATAGGATACTTGGATTTCATGAACAGTTTACACACGGGACACAGTAAAGTTGTTCTTTATGTAGAA
Source organism: Chloroceryle aenea (assembly GCA_013399075.1). Lineage (NCBI taxonomy): Eukaryota > Metazoa > Chordata > Aves > Coraciiformes > Cerylidae > Chloroceryle > Chloroceryle aenea. Next base: position 161,023 of record VWZY01010146.1, read on the forward strand.
GAATACAGACCTTCAGAGTGCTTTTTCTTTGCTTTATTTTCATTAACACTATCCTGAGGGAGGAAATCAGCTCCCTCCAATAAAACTAAGGAAATGTTGATACTAGGTGTTGAAGGAAAATATGTCATAATGGTTCAGGATTAGGGTGTTTAGGGAAATAGTGCACTTTTTATTCTATCTTGAAAATGTACAGAAATGCACAGCATGGTTATATCCTTCCTACTGCCTTTCCAATGGGATCTTTTAAACACTGAAAGCAGAGTTAGTCATACAAAGCACATTCATAAAAAAATAGAACTTTTCAGACATGAGAATCAGTTAAAGAAAAAGCTTTCTCTTAGATTTTTATACTGCAAGTGAATCTAGTTGAGTAAGAGCCCCACACAACGTGGTCTGTCTGCAGCTATGTAAGCAGGACTTACCCTACTGCAGGATACTTGCCTCAAAACATTCAAAACTGGTGCACATGAATCCAGGTCACACCCACATTTCTTTGACCACTAAAGCAATCTTTCCTACTCCAAGAACCTCACCATTCCCCCAAGGTTGAGGAATGGATGCCCACAAGAACATCATTACACTCAATTTCTTGCATGGTGGTGGGATGGAAAACCAGCTTTAATTTTCATGCTGGTGAGAGTCTGCACTGCCTCTGTAACCTACTGTTAAATCCATATCAAAATCCAAATAAGCACTATGGCAGCAGCTAAGGAACTCCACAGGTGAAAGGTTAAAGATTCTTCTCCTGCAGAAGGGATAACAACAGTGATGAATCAAACTAGAGTTAATGAATAAAATTTAAGACTAGCTTTCTTCCCTTTGCAATAAGAGATTTTTTCAGAAGTTCTTTTTTTTAGTTATGCCTTTCTCTATATGGAAGCACTGTGGTGTTCAGTACAAAACCAAACCAAACAAAAAAACCAAATAAACAAACAAAAGCCCCTCCATCCTTGAAAAGCACCATAGATTAAAAAAATCCATTAGGGAAAAAAAAATTAAAAAACCCAAAACAAGACAAAACCAAAATAAACCCAAACAAACTCCATGGACCACTCTTCAGGGATGAAATGCTAAAGATGTCTTTTTTTAATCAGTTTGTGAAGATCTAGAAAAAAATAAAAATGATCACATTCTAAAGGTTCAGTGCATTCAGCAGCTATAGTTTTGCTGCTTATTCATCTCTAAGTTGACTTTCAAAAATAACACCCTAGCTCATCAAAATATACATTTTCCATTTGCCTTTAAATTAAAATAATAATAAAAACATTTAAAGAATTCACAATCAATAGCATGACTTAAGTTTCAGGATCATCTACAGCATATAATTTAAAGTTTCAAGATGCCAATATGCAGCACGTGGCAGGCCTATATGCTCCATGCAGCAAGTACATTTAGGATAATCTCAAATCATCTTGATGTTCAGATGTCAGGTTGTTTCTTCCAAATAGTGTAGAATACCCATCTGGAGAAAATAAGCAGTTAAGGAAAAGCAAAGCAAAGCTTGTAGTACACAGTTAAAATAGAAGGAGTTCTTTTCAATTCTGTTAGGACTCAAACTTCTGGTAGCTCAAACATGGAGTAGGTAAAAATCTCAAAAGGGAAATCTCCCTGGATCCTCTTTTTGACTCAGCAGTTCTGAAGAGCATCCCCATTTCCACTGAAATTAAAATCCATTCCAAATCTGGTTTCCAACTCCTGCTGCAGACATTCAGCTGGTGCCTTTTTTTGCACTGCAATCACTGCACAAGCTATAGAAGTACTTGGGGTAGAAGCATCAAAACTTTGATCAGGAGCTGGGATCCCTCTTGCTCATCTTTTCAATTATAGAACTGCAAGAATGAACAGGAAAGCAGCAGCCAGCTATTTCTGAATACTTAATGCAGACACAATCAGAGACAAAATTAATACTGTTTAGGAACTGAACACTAAGTGTCCAAGTCCCTTACACTGGTTGATTTAAATGTCTACTGCCTCTTAACTGCCTCAACAGGGGAATGCTCACTTAACAGATGCATCTAAATTTCTCCTAGGTTTTCTCTACAAGGCTTCTGTACACTTTCAGAAAGCAGACTCTTACATTGCCAAGACTGAGCCAGAAGCAACTATAGAGCAACTGGCAGCTGTGACAGCCTCTGGGGGAGATGGACCCAGCTTCAGCAGTCACACAGCAGCTGTGCTCAAACCAGTTCTCTGAGGTATTCCTGGCAAGACAGACAACTGATCCTCAAGGGCTCTCTTGACATGCTGGCCACATGAGAGGTCAGAGCTACACAATGCCACCTGATGCCAGAGAAGCAGATGGGAAGATGAGACATGAACATCACCTTTAAGAGCTACAGAGTAAGAGAGATTTCTGAGATTTATAATTTAGTAAAACCACAAAGATATATGCTCTTCTGTTTCCACAAGGTGACACATTCTCCAGATGTGTTCACCATAGTGGAGACCTCAGGAATGCATATGCTTTCTTTAAAACAGAGAGCTGGCTTTTTATGTCAACAGCTACTTGAATTTCAGATGATTCCCCCCAGCAACACTGGTAAACATCAGAAATTCAAGTAACAGTAACAATTGTTGAAAGATGCAAAACAAGTAACAATAATAAGTGATAAACCAGCCTGGTACTTGGGCTGTACTCAGGCACCTATACAGGTACTTTTAGTCAGATTACACTTGCATAAATAAAAAGATCTGTTCAACAGCTCAAGAGATTTCAGTCACTTAAATGAATGTTGCAAATAAATATAACAGAAATAAAACCCTAATTTTGGTTTACTTGCCACAATTCTACTGGAAACTATTGTATCTTTTGGTCATTTATGAAAGAGCATTTAGGTGTCCATTCAGATACATACTCTTACTTGGAAATCTAAGCTTCAAGAAATGTAATCAGCTCTACCTGAAATGCAGGTAAAGGGCTATTGAAGTTCAAGGGCAAATGAGCAGTTAAGAGTACTGTGGGCTAATCTTAAAACATCAAGATGACTTCAGTCCTGTGGCTGTACCATTATATTATTACTTCCTTCAGAAGCAAATAGACTGCCAAACCCTGCCCCAATTCTCTTACAACTGTTCATTTTAAAGCTCCATTAGGCCTATTAAATGACCAGTTTTAATAAATTTATTGCTAAAAATAGTTCTTATGTTAGCTTAAAACATTTAAATATTTTTCAAATGAGTTAAGCAGATTTCTTAATTAATTTAGAAACATTTTGCATGCTTCCAAATAAGCAATGCAGTGAGTATTCAGAATGCTTTCTGAGGATGCATGCTTCAAGTCACATACATGTTGCATTAAGGCCTGGCAATTGTAAAGGCAAAAATAACCTGTTACTCTGAAATTGTAAGCTACAAGGGTAAATATCTTCATGTCCTCTTTCACTCTTTCTCTCTGGAAAATGTTAAGATCAAATCTGACATTCACTGGAGAGCTGACAACAACAGGAGGAGCCTTTACCAGTCAGCATGGAATCCAGAACAGCAGGCTACAGCAGGAAACTGAATCAAGACCAGAGCAGACAAAGAAGGGAGGCAAAATGAACATGCAGAACAGAGGAATGGCTGTGGCAAAGTTTCACACACTTAACATATTATTCATAAGCAGATTCTGGAAGGAAGGCTGTCCAGAGAGGGACAGTCACAGCAGGAATGTTCTTCAAAATAAAACTGCAATAGTTCATTTACTGTGAAAAAGAAAACATTAACAGTGTTTAAGTTAAAACTGCCTTCAGATCATTACCTCCAAGCAATGTAAGGCTTGCTTGATTTACTACAACTCTTTTTCAGTCCTTAAGGATACAATTCCATGTAGGAGGGAACACACACAGTTTCTTTTGAAAACTCCACAGGACAATAAAGCCTGCTAAGCTGTTCTTCATACAGAGTCAAGGCATCGGTCAGATTGATACAGTTTCCCTGCAGGGAAGAGGAAAAAAAAAGGAAAATTGCAGATAGATATATACACTTTAATTAATGCAAGACTCCCACAATACTTAAACAGCACCTATCTGGTTCTTAATATTTAATATCTACAAGGGGAATACTGAACAGCTTGTCTTCATTCTGCCTCCAGCAAACAACAATTTGTAACCTTTCAAGAAAGGGCAAGTAGGGGGGATTATCTGTCTCCTCATTACCAGAAACAACCCTTACATTAGGGCTTCCAGTTACAACAGACCACCATGTGGTGTTTATCTATAACTGAATCTATTTAACCATTTTCTTTAGGATTGCTTAAATATACCAATAAACAGTATTACAACATCCAGATTGTCTCAACTATTTAACACTGACGAGGGCTGACAATGTTTAAATTCACTGTAAGTTTAAGTTCACTATAACCCCCCTATAACCCCTTAAACAGATTCTTTCACAGAGACACATGACAAAATAAATCAGATTATACAGACTTTCTGTGGCTGTAGGCTATATTGTCTTCAATTTGTGTATCATGCTTTGGAAAAGGAAGTGATTCCTATGGTATTTTTTTCTTGGAATTTTATTTAAGAATACTCTTTTCTGAACAACAAAATTCNTATTTAACACTGACGAGGGCTGACAATGTTTAAATTCACTGTAAGTTTAAGTTCACTATAACCCCCCTATAACCTATTAAACAGATTCTTTCACAGAGACACATGACAAAATAAATCAGATTATACAGACTTTCTGTGGCTGTAGGCTATATTGTCTTCAATTTGTGTATCATGCTTTGGAAAAGGAAGTGATTCCTATGGTATTTTTTCTTGGAATTGTATTTAAGAATACTCTTTTCTGAACAACAAAATTTTTCTCTCTGCAACTGTAAAATATCAGACACATAGAATTCTCAGCATTCCTTCCCAAACAAATATTACCTAGAGTCATTTTGGGGGGTATTAAAAACAAAACCAACAACTCCTAATTACAAGCACAACCTGTCCAAAGCCAAGTGTTAACTAGCAGAAGTCACTGCAACATGTATCTAGGATACAGAGAAAGCTCAAAGTTGAGTGTTTATCCCTAACAGGTTTGAAGATCTAGCAAACAGACTGAACAAACACAAAGTAGCCAAACCAGTAAAACACAGTTGTGCAAGTATTTGGACTAAGTTAAAATGGCATAAAGTTGAATATAGTCATCACTGCATGGTCTACAAGCTACTTAGCTTTTGTCTTCCAGATAGAAGATGCTGAATAAATACCCACCAAATATCAATGTACTGTTAGAATCNAATCTCACAAGAGTAGAGTAAAAGGGGAGAATCACCTCCCTTGACCTGCTGGCCACACTTCTCTTGCTGCAGCCCAGGATAGAACTGGCTTTCTAGGCTGCAAGTGCAGCTGACAGCTCATGTTGAGCTTCCCATCCACCAGTACCCCAAGTCCTTTTCTTCAGGGCTGCTCTAAAGCCAGTAACTGCCCAGTCTATATTGGTGCTTAGGATTGCCCTGACACAGAATCAAGGTCCTCCTTGTACTTAGTCTGTCATGCAGGACAGCATTCAAGGCTTTGCTCAGGTCCATGTAAATGACATTGGTTGCTCTTCCATTGTCTATTGATGTTGTGACCTTCTCATAGAAGGCCACCAGGCTTCTCAGGCACGATTTGCCCTTGGCAAAGCCATGTTGATAATACCCAATCACCTCTTCATTATTCTTCTGCCCCAACAGTGCCTCCAGGAAGATCTGCTCCATCATTGTACCAGGCACTGAAGTGAGACTGACTGACCAATAGTTCCCAGGTTCAATCGTCCTTCCCTTTTTGAACAGAGGGATTGTTTCCCCTTTTCCAGTCAGTGGGGACTTCACTGGACTGCCATGACTTGGAATATGATAGAGAGCAGTTTAGCAGCCTCATCCACCAGTTCCCTCAGCACCTGTGGGTGTATCCCACCAGGTTCCATGGACTTGTAGACTTTGAGGTTCATCAGATGGTCACGACCACGATCTTCACTTACAATGGGCAGTTCTTTCCTCCAATCCCTGCCATTACCTTCTGTGACTCCAGGAGTGTGGCTGAAGTCCTTGTCCAGTTCTTCCCTAGCAGTTGGGTTTACAAGCTTATAGCACAAAAGCCTTTTACCTTGACCTACTTCAAAGCCTATTTGCTTTTTTCAATTTCCAAACAACAAACAAACAAACAGAAGCCCAGAAAACCAAAAGCATTAACTAACTTTTATGCAGTTACCTTCAACATAAAAATCCTCAGCTTTCCTACATATTTTACTCTTTCAGTGAAGGAACAACTTTTACAACTGAAGGCAAAAAAAAAGACAACTGAAAAGGGAACTTTCATGTTAATGAATACACAAGTCTTAGTATCCTAGCATGTGAGTCTTAAGTCCCACAAAATGACTGCAAAAGACCTGAGGTATAAATGTTTATTATTCATCCAGGATCAAATCAGTCTCAATGATATGAGGACATGCATTAGACAAAAAAAGATCTAGTTTAATCAAAATGAGGGGAAAATAAGAGTTATTTACTAATATAGCCAGTTTCTTGGTTTCTAGATTATTCTTTCTGTTCATGACTGGACAGGCCAGAAGCCATGGAGCACATGTACTTCTGAACAGAATACTGCTTTGGATCTTTGAAAGCTCTGAAGTCTGCAAGACAAAACCTAAAGCAACAGATACCACCTGTAGAATGGCAGAACCTTCCTTCTGCTCTGAGTAACTTCTGGAAACGTTTGCACAGGCACACAAAATTGAGGCCTTCAATCAATGAATGGGTTATCTAAGGGCAGAAAGGGACAAGCTAACGTGTATCTCACATCTGACTGTGAAAGAATGTAGATAGTTCAATTAAAAAAATAAACCTAAGAGAAATCTAGTTTATAGCTCTCTTACAGGCACAGCTTAAGACCCATAACTTGTAAATCAGTATGTCCAAACAGCTCCATCTACACAGCTTTTTCCATGCAACAATACCAGGTAACTAGAAACAAAATGTATAATGCACTTTGGGATTTAAAGTATTTTTGGTACCACTTTTTATTAGTATGATGGGTTTTTTTCCATGAAGTATGTAAAACATTTATATTTCCAAAGTGAAAGGAGAATTTCTCCTACTGTTCTTCTGAGTTTTTTGCACTGTGCTCAAATTTTCACAAGTGGAAAACCTGAACTTAATAAAATCTTATATAGACCATCTTTAAGGAAAAAAATCATTCCTGGAAGCTCTCTTTCAAAAGAGCTTCCATAGAATATGTTTATCAATTTGATAACAGTCCACAAACATGTAATTGTTTATTTGGTAGAGGAAGATAGCATGCTTTGTATTGAATATATCACATTTGGGTACCAGAAAACAGAAGGGGTTTGTGTAAAGTTAGGAGATGAACATGAACCAAGCACAACTGCACAAAGCACAACAATGAAGAGACCACAGTAGTATTTGTTTAGTAACCTGTTATTATCCAGGGGACTGTAGCAGTTATTTGGTTCAGCTGGTCTTTACCAAATGTGTAATTTGGTTTCAACATCAGACTGAATGCAAAGAAAACTAAAACCCAACCTGTATGTGTAATTTAAGTCATAAATAGAAAGCACTGCTAGGTAATTTATGGAGCATACTGCTATTACAGAAGTTTAATAGGATACACAATGAGATGAAAGTATCCACAGTTTCCCAGACTGTCACTTCAGTATTTCACCCTTTCTCCCCTCTTCAAAACCAGACAAATCACTGCAGACAGTGTGGAAAACCATTTATAGGAACAACAAGCAGTTTTTACTTTTCAAATCCACAACTCCCAAATCTCCAAATCAAGCTCTTACCTAAAGGTTCAGACATCTCATCTGGCTGTTCTATCAACTTCTCCTAGAGACAGCACAGGATTTTATAGTTCTGCACAGTTACTTTCTTTTTAATTATTTAGCTTTACTCAACAAAAGGCTAAGAATTCAAAAACTTTATATATATTTAAAAAAAAATCACTATTATGAACACCTTTCTGTAAGAAGTGACCAGCTTTATCACCTAAGACTACAGTGCTGATAATGTCAGTCACACTTTAGATGTTCTTGGATTCCTAAAATGTCACATGGGGAACCAAGTCCAGAATGCAATGCAGTGATCAGCCTAATAACCTGGGTTCATTTGAACTCCCTCCACCCAGTGAAAATAGTTCTGTGGTAGAGTAATACATTTTTGAACCTGAGCAGCCACCATGTTCTCCAACATAAAACATTGGACAGTGCTTAAGCTTTAAAGCTGATGACTCAGTTACACTTTTTCAAAGGCATATAAGCAAAATCAGACTTTTCCTCCCACCCTGTTCAGTCAATTTTCACCACAAAACCCCTACCAAACTCCTCTGCCTGCCCCTTCTTAATGTTTGTAGCATGACAGGTAAGAAATGGGGGAATTCTGAAAAGGTTTTTTCCCCTCCTTAACAGGCATCCCTCTGCCACAAAAGTAGTTTTAGACTAAGATTAACTGAGCTGTATTTATAAGACCTTGTTTAAGACTGATGATTCCTGAACTGTTTCACAGCTTTGGCTTTCTGAGTTTGCTCAGTGCTTGCACACACTCAGCTCATGCTGAATCTTTCTGGCTTTCCTAAGTTAAACATTCTGCAGCACCATGGATTTAGTTTTCAGGTTTCTACTATACAATGCACAACAAATTGAAGTAATTAGATACAGTTCCAGGCAGCCAGTAAAAATAACAATTCTAAAAATCCCTAAAATAAGCAGTAATAAAAAGAATGTCTTTAACCCTGTAAGCTCCAAGTAACTCTACACACCTAAAGAGGTGATGTGCCTGGCAACTCATTACAGGCTGAATTTAGGCCACTCTACTTCCTCCAACCTTAGAAAGTAAACTAGTGATATGAAAGTAGATCATAAAGTCCCTTTCCATAATTGCCTGTTGTCATTGCCACTGAATACCCTTGTCTGTGACAGTCTACCAGAGAGGTTTTACTTTTAATTTACCAGGGGATTCTATTTTTATTTTCTAGCATCTGAGTTGAACATGTCTTCCCCCCACCTTCCATTCAGAGCAACTAAGGAGCAACAAGATAGACAAGAGCATGAAACACCTAGCATCAAAGCTGGGTTTGAGGTCTGGGTGACAGGGATGGCTTTTAAGGAGATAACAAAGGAAAACCTGACTGAAGGTTATCTTCACTGGCCAAATGATCAATTAATTTGAAATTGAACTCTTGGTAACACAAGGGAATTAAATGCTCCTTACAGACTCCCAAATCACATAGGCTCAATGAGACATGCATCTATCTGTTCTTCCAGCCTCCTTTCACACTGCACTCAAGTAGTACCCTGCTCCCTCTTTGGAAGTGCTAATTAGAAAACCCACACAGCAGCCAAAAAAAGCAGTGTAGCTATGGAGCAACATCACAGCAGCCAGGACATATAGAGGGTAGGGCCATGCTCTGCTACAAGAGTGGTCAGGAAGTAACAGCTTGGTGAAGGGTCACATGTGCATGTGGGAGACATCTGTCCCTTGCACCAGTGATTAGTGCTGTTTACTAGAATCCAAACCCAGCAGTGGTCCAAGGCAGTTTTTATCCTGCCTGGGTTGGATGACCCAGACAAGGAAGGAGCAAATTCCTGTTCAGAGGTATTTTTGAAGGTTTTACTTCATAAACAGGCTGAAAATGACAGCCTGCTCAACCTCAAAGGATTAGGTCAGCAGAGCAAAAGCTTAGCACAGAAAAAGTTATTTTTCCTAGCTACACATAATTCACTGTCTCATAGATAACCTTACAATCAGTCTCTGCATCTTACAGAGCAGAGTTTCACAGCTGCTGGGCCTCATGTGCTACTTGGGAAGTGCAATGGTTCAAAAAAAATAAAAGACAATTATATCCAACTAGTATCTACAGAAACATACTCCAAAGTTGAAAAAATATCACTTGGGCACTTTAAAATCATACTGCCTTTTAGAAGGTCCAATATCATAAAACACTTCACATGTTCAGACACGAGTCACTAGGAAACTCCATTAGACATGAAACTAATCTGTGGGATAGGCCAAGTTCTTACATCCTCACTGCCTCCCGTTTCTCTCACTGGTGATGGTTTGGAACCTGCACTTAAAACTGGCTCCCCTTGGAGAAGGCAACACTGAGCAGCATCTCACAGATGCAGATCCACTTCAGAATAAGGATGAACAGAAATACAGCAAGCCATATGACCCTCAAGCATCAGAGTAGTGGGAAGATGTTAATAAGAAGTTTTCACAAACAAGCCTTGAGTCTTAAACTTACAAAGAGGGCTGTGACTTCTGCAGGCAAAGGGTCCTAAAGCTGAACTCTCTCTGTCCAGGTCCTACATAGGCTACAAGACTCTCAATGTGAATGATGCAGCTAAAAGAACAAAGCCATGAAAAGCAAGGCTGCTACACATACAGCTAAGTTTGTCCATGCAAGCATTAAGGCATTTCCTTCCCCCCAGTATACTTAAGCACAGACTAACAGGAGGAGCATAACTACCCTTTCTACCCTTTCAGAGCTGAAACAAGCAAAAAACCCTTCTTTACCCTACAATTGGCCACGTATGTTCTTGCATTCCCTAGGAATATGAATAAACAGTCTGAGAAAAACCTTTCAGAAGCAGAACCTCTCTCTAAATGTTAAGTACTAGGCAATGTTGGTTATCAGTCTCCACCTACTGGCAAGAGGACATTCTGCAGCAGCACTTGGAGGCTGCCTGGAGAAGCACCATGGAATCCCAAGGGAACCACCAGGTGTGCTAGAGTAGGGAAAAACCCGAACAGCTCTTTTGACAATCACAGCTAAATTGTATCCCAGTTAGACAGCTCTATAGGCTGTCTGCTGATGGTTCATGCGCTGAAAACATTTTTCCAGAACTTGTGCAGAGGTCATAAACATTTCCATTTGTCTCAGTGGCATTTAGAGAGTCAGGCAGCAATATATTACATGAAAGGCTGGCATTCTGTGAAAGAATTCCACTTCCGAGTAAAGCATTTCTTGAGCACAGAAATCAAATTCTAACAAAACACACAAGGTAACTCCCCTGGAAGCAGAACTATCAGAGGACAGGCTACAAACTACAGAGGACAAGTTTTGAACATTAGAACAATGTAATGCCAAGGCAGAAGCAGCAACTACAGCTACTGCCCAGTACCCAACAGGACAATGACCCTCCTGCAGCATCTTTCTTAGGAGACATTTCCTAATCATAGAAAAGGTCAGGCTCTAACAAGTAAGTCTCTTTTCTGGATCATATTTTAACATATTTCATGTTTTAGAGAACTGAAACACACTTCAAGAAAGCAAGCAGAGAGGGGGCTGTGCACACAAAGTCCTGGATTTTAAACACACAGTGCTGTCTGAAAAGGCATAAAATTCCTTCTGCACATAAACTACAGCCTGCTACCTAAGATAAATGTCCTGCAAGTAGACAGCCAGAACAAAAGTAACTTAAATTTCCAATGTCAATCCACAGCTAAAAACCCCAGGCATTTAACTATTAACACAGAGCATTGAAAAACCTATTCAAATGGATCATTTTATGAGTTTATTTCAGACAAGTTCTGTTCTTAGATGCTCCACACATCAGTAGAATAGTTAAGGTATGGCCATGACAAATGAAATACAATTTCAGAGACTTCTGCTTCAGCCCAGCCATCTGCTGGGTCTTGTCACGTTTTTGTACAATAGCACACAGCTTTGTCACATCCCAAATTCAGATGAAAATGATACCACAGTTACATTACCCATGAGGTGGCTATACTTGCATTAAGACCAGATAGCAAACAACAATTAAAAGAGTGTATCTACTCCCAAATGACTAACTTTCAGATTCCACTGAAACTAGGTCAAATTCTTACACCTGTACAGATACAAAAATTCGTCTTACACTCTACAACTGGAGACATTAGATTAAAACCACCAGTATATATTTATAAAGTACATCTGTTCTGCTATTCCAAGACTTGCTTACGGCCAAAATATTCTGTAGCACACCTAGCCCTTCCTTGAAATTACATTTCAAGGATGTAAAAATGCTACAAATTCAGCTGAAATAAAAAAAAAATTAGAAGTCAGTTCACAAAGCCCAAGTTTCATGCAAAAACCCCTAGTGAGTCATTAAAAGGAGAAAACCAGCTTGCAAACAGATTTTAGTTAGTTGGTTTGGGTTTGTCCCCTTCCTTTTTTCCCTGAAAAGTGCAGACTGTAATATACATACTGCAATAATTTTTGACATTTAGATACCATACCTGCGTGAAATATTTTCCATCTTGTTTCAGGACTTTCATTGAGAGGTCAAGAATCAACCGCAGAAATTCCCACGTGGAATCTGCACACAGAGTGATTTAAAACCAGACATCACTATTATGTCTTCATACATGCTGTTTAAAAAGTAGCTATTCTATACCCAAAACACACAAAAAAACCCCAAGAAAAACACCAAAACCAAACAAAACAATCCCCAAGAAACAAAACCACACAACTCATACACAATAGCAGTGATGGTAGAAGTTTCTCACTTTTCACAGCAATTTTCCAGACATTTCCAAGAAATTATGGAGGGGAATTTACTGAGTCTGAACTCCCCCAAAATGAATTGATGTATTTCTTGAGAAAGTATTATTCTGGAGTAAGAGTACAGCTTAAAGAAGTCCTAGGCACATGATAGTTTCTTTAACATACAAGAAAAAAAATCAAAATTAACAGGTCATTCTTCACCTCTAGATTTGCTATTAATGGGCAAGAATCAAAATATTTTTGTTGCAAGCTGTTATGCAGCAGAGGGAAGATGTGTGGAAAATAGAAAGTTAAAATGAATTAGAAGATTAACCTTCTTCTGGAGATGTGGAGATGGGAACAGCTGTCAGATCATTAATTACATAATCAAACATCCTTCCTTCTTTGGCATACCTCTTCAGTACGGGAATACAGTCTTCAATTAGAACCTATCACAATGAAATCAGAATGAAATCCTGCAGAGTTGGTGCCAAGATAACCTAAAATTGACTGGGTGAACTGAACAACTGTGGTGGGGGAAAGTATAACATTAAACATGCATTTGATTTTAGGCTCCATTTTCAACAGGCATTTATTTTTAGGCTCCATTTTCAACATTTTACATCATATAAAAAGGAGGAAGGAACAGTTGTAGGAACTATGATAATGACAAAGTAGGTGTTACAGGATTGCTGGGTGATCACTTTTCTATCTCCCAAACAATACCAACAGTTAGCAGTCCCCAACATACAAGTAAAAGAAGGTGTCTGTACTAAGGGCCACTGACTGATGCAAAGTAGCACGTGACTTCTGTTAATTTTTTTGCATGCTTTTTTTAGCTCACACCTGTAAACTGGTATCTGTGAGAGCTTTAAGAAGCAGAACAAAAAGATTTACAGTACTGATGTCAGGTTACAGTTGGGCTAGTCTGTAAACTCTGAGATGCAGTACATAATGGCCTTAACTGCAGGGATGCATTAATTTAACCTTTAAAAATTGAATATACTAGTAGTGTAATGGCAAGAGATTTTTCCTGTGAATTAATTTTAAAATGTATACTAGAAATTCAGATGTTCTCAACAGTACAGGACAACTAACTTAGTTACATGTTTCTTCTATCTTTCCATCAATTTACAGAATGGTGGTTAGCACTGCATCCTCACTGCTATTTCCTCCTGTAAGCTTGGCAATAAACGTGTTCCTACTTTAAAAATAATTACATATAGTTTTTAGGGAGTATAAGAGTTTGAAGATCAAGAGTTAAAATATTTTTACACTAATGTGTACTTTCAACACAAATCCCACTGCCAGCTATTGAAATTTAGGAAGGATTTTCTTTATGACATTTCTAAAATGAAGAAAAATGAAGACACTTCCTCAAAACTTTGCCAGGGCAGTTCTCCAGGCTAGGTATAACTGTACTTGAAATGTTAATTCTAATGAAAGAAACCCAGAAAGTTACCTGATAACATTCTCCTTTCAGATTGTCCAGGACATCTCCGCATGTTTTCCGCATGTATTTTTTACACCCGTCGATCACCATTTGGTCAATGTTGGAAGCTGGTTAAGGCATTCTACATTCCAGAAATGACACAGGTAACAGTTTCTACTTCTTCAGAACCAAATCCACAAAAAGGTGCCATTGACAAAGAAATAATAAGATGTGTATCTTGGTATACAGAAAGCAATAGGCAACCTCATATATTCACCTCCAGATTCAGATAGAGGTCAAGGAAGTGCTCATTTTTGGTTTTAACCAGTATTTCTGGTACTTTAGGCTATCATTACTGTGAAAGCTTGAGATGTGACCAAAAGAATGGTGGATTTTAAAACCTCAAAGCTAAACCAGGTTAAGACTTTAACCGAGATTTTAAAAGTTTTTAGTTTCTAGCAAGGGGACCCGAAAACCTTAGAGGATCAACATTTCATATGGCTAACAGTGGCTTACATTACTAAATATTTCAACTAAAGAACATTGGAAACTTGGTTTGTATCAGTGCTTTTAAGACAAAGCACTGATTCATTTGACAGTGAATACAATTCACCAAGTCCTGATGTTCCTGTTGATTAAACATTTTCCTTCTACCCATTAGTTTTTTAATAGCTTTCTTTAGAAAAGCAGAACCACCCAGGGAGGTAGAACTCAGCACAAGCCACAGACTTGACAGTCCTGTCTTCTGTTATGAGACAATATCTTGCATGAGACCATTGCTTTCCAATTCTATGGAAATTGCCATGTAATACAGACTGGGAACTTGAAAGCATGTACTATATGATACACATACATGTAGTCACTAGGTCTCAGAGCTGACAGATGTCATTTTAGACCCTACTACCTCCTTAAACAAATCAGAACCTGCTTGTGCCATTTTGCTCAACACAAAGTCATCAGCAGGAAATGCAGGCTGAAGAATATTGAAATGAATGATCAGTCATCTGACAAAGGATATCTCTACCATCGTAACCATCTTTGGCTTCAGTTTGACTATCTCATATAGTATACCTCCATCACCACCTCCTAGGATTAGGACTTCTTTCCCAGTGTAATCTTCCTTTCCACTGCCCATTATGGCTTGAGTATATGCCAGGTCACTCTCTGCCAGATCTGAATGGAAGAAAGGGAAAGAGTTGGACAGAAACATTACATCCTGAATTCTTCTCATTAGTTGGTATTAAAATTTGACATTCAGTGAAAGGTGATAGAACACCTACCAAAGCAAGAGCATCTGCAGAAAACAACCTAGCTTGCAGACAGTGCAGGCTAGAGGTGGCTGGTGATTTTAAAGCTAATGAGATCCTCCCCAAAACCCCACATGGGTTTGCATCGAGAACTAGAGAAATTCCAGCAATGGCTACTAGCACTAGGAAGTACAGTATGTCTAGACAAGCAAAGTTCTAGAGCAAAAAGCTGTCAGTACTTATGACTTGATGCCCACACTTCAGTGGGTTTCTACCTCAGACTAGAGCTGCAAGAGACAGATCAGATTTGTGAAAGAACACTGGACCCCAAGTAACAGCAACCTAGATGCCTCCCCAGTGGCTCTCTGCACAGAAGCACCTAATTCTAATTGAATTAGAAAATAACTTGCTAATGAATTCAATAGCAACACTTTTCAGCTTTCATGTGCACATAAATTCCCCTGACAGCTGCAGAAAGTTGACATTTCTAGTGATTTCAAAAAGTTATAGTCAAATTTCTTAATTACTCTGTCATTAGACTGACATTAGGTATTCTATTGCTAGTGCAGCAACATCTCATTTACCTCAGTGCTGAGAGATTGTACAAAGCATACTCCTTGATGCCTAGATCTTCTAGTACATGGCATTTTTATACAGCTCAAAATAACAGTAGCCCATCTTCTTCCAAGTTCACTTTCAAAAATACAAAGATCAGCAGGCACAGAGTACCACATACAAAGAGCCTCCCATAAAGGTTGGGTTACTCTGCTGATTAACTTAAGTGTTCAGCTGAACATTTTGAAGACAGAGTTAAAAGACATTCACCAACAAAAAAGTGAAATTATTTAAGATGCAGCTGTTCTGTATCTCTCCCAGCAGGCAATTCCCTTCAAGAATGAAGGGAGCAGCTGGAATAGCCACACACACACCAGCACCTACTTCATGTTTCCTTAGAATTCCACTGCACTTTGAAGACCAACAAAGTAGCTTTTTTTACTGTCAAAGAGAAGCCCTCAGTAGTTTGGACTCTGAGCAACTGTGTAAAAGCTCACACGAAAGAAAGGAGTAGATTAAGCTCTGCTAAACACCACAGACTTGTATTCTCCTGTGACATCTTCCACAGCAAAGCTGCCAATTTTGGGCAAAGAAGAAATTTTTTTTTGTACTCTATGTTGGTCAGCTTTTCTAATTAAAATACTTAACATACAGGAAAAGATGTGTACACTAAAGATCATTATATGATACTTACTAACATCCCCACTGAGGATAAGAATATTCCCAAACTGTTTTGAATGCAGAATTTTAATATTCTGAAAAGGTGAATCTTCATCATAGACAACTTCATCTATGTCATACTCCACCAGGCGTCCATCAGCTGTGGGCCAGTATCTATCAATAACACCTCCTCTCAAAAGGGCTGGCAATCTAGAAAGGCATAAGAACAAAAACAAATTAGAAAACATTTTAAAATGTTGGTTGCAGTTTTGGTTTGGTTTTGGTCTTTTTTTTTCATTCCATATAGAGGTATCTTGGTTCAAATCAGTATTTCAACTCTAAATACAAAATTACATTTGAAGGGACACTGAATGATCAAAATTACTGAAATCCTTTATAAGCAGAATGTGTAGACAAAGATTTGCCTTCAGTTAGGGGCTTGTTTCCCTGGTGCATCCTGCAGAGAGTGTATCAGACCACCTGACACAGACAAGCTTCTTCCAAATTCACAGGCGATTCCCAATAAACATTCCAGAAATAGTTTCTACCCTTGGAGAGCCACGAGATGGCAGCACATGGCGAGAGCAAGAGCAGCTGGGAACTACATCGAGACGGCAAAAAGGCAGGAAAAAGTTTTCCTGCAGCTTTAATTCTAAGTTGAGATGCATATCAGAAGTCAAATTTGCTTTACAGCCTTCTTGTTAAAAAATAAAACTAACAAAAAACAAACCAACAAAAAAACCAAACAGGTGAGGGGTATGTGACAAGATGCATGGCAGATCCACCTCTAGGAAGTTCATCTTCCTAATCAAACTAACCTAGATCCCTTCAAACAGACACTTATCCTGACCCGTTTTTAGCCAGTTCCTACCACAAATTCCTTATCATATTTCAGTATTAAAATATACTCCAAGAGAGTTTCTTCCCCACTAGTTTGTCCCTTGGCTTTACTGAATCTTGATTTTAAACTGCTTTTCACTTTTCTTAAACCATTCTCAGTTTTGTCCATGTTCTTTGAAGCACTTGTTGCACCTTCCAGCAAGTGAATGCCTGCAGTAAGTGCTCCCTGGCTTCAAGCTGCCAGTCACTGCCAGGGAGCCACCAGGAACACACCAAAATGAGCTGCCATTTCAGATCCATGGGGAACTCCAGCATGGAAGTTGTTCTAGCAGCAGGTAATAAACTGTAAGGATGCTAATTGTGGCTTAACATATAATCTTGTATTTAAGTAACCAAAATGACAGAACACTTGTAAAGCCTCCTCCTCCAGTTACACTGAAGAATTTTGCTACACAACATTTTTATCTTCTTGGAGAGGACCTATGCACACAGGTTGCCCTGAGGTTTTTGCCACACATGCCCCAGACCTGTGCCACGAGGCACAGCAGGGGCAGAGCTGTGAGAAAAAGCTGCAGAAAACCTTTTCAAGGCAAAGGCTCCTCACCCCTGGTCCCGGCCAAAGATACACTGCAGCTCTGCCCACATCTGCCCAAGACTTTTGGCAATGCTTGACACCTACCTTAGTTTCAGACCTGCCTTAGTATTCCAGCCCAGCCTGGCAGCCACGGGGCTGGGGTTGCCCAGCCCTGCTCACCCTGTCCATGAGCTGTGGGATGCAGCCCCAAGGGTATGGTTCATGCCCTAGCCTATGACCCAGTCACCCTTGGCTCCCCAGCCCTTCTAGAGAAGTCTGCTCTTGCTTCTTCATCACATTTCCTCTCACTAATTCACACAACCATTGGTGCAAATTAAAGAAATCATCTTTGCCCAAAGTAATCCTACAGAAGATAAAGCATAACAAAAATCACAAACCTCAGAATTTTCAGTTCTGCAATACAATAATTTTATAAGATTAGGAAAAAAATGCATAAATACACACTCCAGGTAATCTTCACAGTACAGCAAAGCATAATTTGCTGCTTATCTTTAGCAACTATGCAGACAAGCCACATACAGAAACAGATGAACTTACCGTTTCACCCTTTTTATATTACCATGAAAAAATTCTTTCATTCTTTCTTCTACTTTGTTTAGAAGCTGAAAAATATAGCAAACAAGACAGCTGAAATTTATAGGTGATCACTTAATATAAAATAGTTGTTAAATTAGGCTATTTGGAAGGCAATAAGATGTAGCACCTGCACTGAAAAGCTTTGAAGTGTAACATTAGAAGCCCAGGAAAAACAAGCTGGTCATCTTAGCCTGGTTACTATCAAGAACGTGCATATTGTACCAGCTGTCATCACTGCCTTAGCTGGCCTCCAGGATAACAGATCTTTCAGGCACAGCCAAAGAGGGAATATGAGAACACTGAGGTTCCATTCCAGCCAAAGCAGTGGCCTATTCCCCTGCAATATCCAATTTCTAGAGCTTTCATACTAGGGAAGACGAAATTCTTTTTCTCTGTGGGGGAGCCTCTGTACTCAAACTTCTTCCCATCAGACTATAGAAGGAAAAAAGTGTCATATAGCAGATTGCAGGATGTGCAATGCTTCTCCATCACTGAAGAGACTTGTCCTAATCAAGGCTGCTCTATCTTTACAGTTTGTACAGCAAAGAACACTCGGTACTCACAAGAGTACACGTGCACAGATGCATACGTACCCATAATAGGTGTCACCACTCCTCACCTGTTTGCACTCTGGTCTGAACTAACTTTGGTATTTAAAAATCTCTTACCAAGATAGACTTTGATAGAGCTGAAAAAAGAAGGGGCTCCTCCTGCAGTTTGATAAGCCAGTATAATAAGCATCACTCCTACCTGATCGACTTCCTCTCTCCCCTTCGCGTGATCGCTGTAGCTCTGCAGATCCACCAACACCAAGCCATGTGGGTGAATTCTCAAATTGGCAAAACTACAAAATAGAGACAGTGATGAATTCATTATCAAAAGTCAGTGAGCGAGGAAAGAAAGTCTGAAACAAGTTATAAATTCAAAAGTGCACAGATCTTTTTCCAGGTGTCTGTAACTGCTGGCAGTGCCAGCTCCGGTCTTCCTCTGAGAAATCACAATGCAGCAAATGGGAAGTTTGAAGAGCACACTCCAGTCACTCAAGAATAAACACAGCAGGCATCAAGGCAGTGAGAGAAACAGGGTGGTTAAACCAGAGCAATTACTGTATGAAAGAAAAATATACTACTACTCATCTCTACTATCTTCCTTCTCACTTTTTTTTTTACAACTTTATAGCAACTACCCAGAGACAGTGTTCACATTCAAAGCTGAATAAGAATGTATAAAGTGAGAAGCAGTAGGTGTCCTAGAGCAAGCCCTGGATTTGATTGTCAAATATTACAGCAGCAAATTCTCCCTGATGAATACAGATGCAAGCCAGGCAAAACACCTACTGCACAGGAGCATTTAAAGAGCAAGACTTGACTGTGCTGGGTGGACAAAGGAAGGACCTTCAAGAACTTACAAAGTAATGCAAAAGACAAGATTTGGTTTTATTTTCTTGTGCCCTTACCCATAGTAGCAGAGGTGACATCCTTTCAATACTAGGGAGGGGAAAAAGACAAAGAAATAAAAATGCTAGAAGAGGACTACATAAAAAGGAGGGGAAACACTTGTCCTTTTCTTTCAGCATGAGTGGATGGAACAGGAATGGCCAAGCAAAGGAAGAAGGGTATTCAGGAGGGGAAGTTCTTTAATACACCACATAAAAATCCCAGGTAAAGCTGCTTACAGGTCACTGAATGCCCTTTTTTTGCTTGTCTGCTCTTACCACCCCCCTCAGCCCCAAAGGCAAAACAAACCCAATTCTTGGTGGGACAAAAATTGTCGATGATCTACTGTCTTTCCCCATCACTCCCACTTGTTTGTCCCTTCCAGAGCTCCTTTCCTGAACTGTCAGCCTCAATATGAACACTACCTCTCCTGGGGTGGTGGGAACTTTGGTCAGCAAACACCCTTAGGGGCAGTCAGAGATGAAATCCTCAATATTTTGCAAGTGTTACCTGAAGATTATAGGTTTTGGTAATTGTAAAATGATCAAATGATGAAACACCTGAAGTGATTAAAGAAAAAAAACACTCTTGCTGGCTTTGGACAGCAGTGATCTAAAGCCAGGATGTGTCTACAGTTGACAGAGACAAGCATGCCACCCACTTCTCTTCAAAAGATGAGCCAGACTTTGCAGGCTCTCTCAAAAACTTAATGCACAAGTCTGGCCTTCAGAAGGCAAGGCATTCCACAGAATGGTTTGGGTTGGTAGGGACCTTAAGGATCATCTAATTCCAGCCCCCCTGCCATAGGCAGGGACACGTTCTACTAGATGAGGTTGCTCAGCCCCATACAACCTGCCTTTGATCACTTCCAGGGAGGGGACATCCACCACCTCACCAGGCAATGTGTTCAGGCTCACTACCCTCACAGCAAAGAATTTATTCCCTCTATCTACTCTAAATCTACCCTCTTACAGTTCAAAGCCATTATACCTTGTCCTATCACTACACACCCTTGCTAGAGGTCCCTCCCCAGCTTTCTTGTAGGGCCCCTTCAGATACTGGAAAGCTGCAATAAAGTTTCCCTGGCGCCTTCTCTTCTCCAAGCTGAGCAACCCCAACTTTCTCTGCCTGTCCATCTGTCAGTATGTCCACAATTTGGAGACACTACACAGTTTAAAAACTTGAATTGTTCACATGCTCTATAAGCATCCAGTTTCTTTGAACTGCCACACACCCAATAGCAATATTTAGTGGGCTTTGGCTTTTTGAATTTGAGATTGACCTCAAGCTATGTGTATTGAGCATTGCTAAAGTTCACCTTCCTGAAACATGTCTTGAAGTAGACATTTACACAACTGCATGTAGTTGAAACCATAAATCTGATTGTGTTCCTCATTTGATCAGTGATCAGTATTTGATGCTCGAGGGCAAGGCACTTAACAGCATTCTGGGTGACAGTGGTGTTCATGTAAGGGATAAATTTCAGTAGTTGAGCCTATCTGATGAACTATTCAGATGCTGCACATCCATGGTATTTCCTGCACATGCCAGAGGAGCTCAAGGAGACAGGTTGTAGCTGGTGACCATCACCTATATTTAGTTCTTGGCAGAAGGTGAGGAAGGAAGAGAAAACAGATCTCCCAAAGTCAGAGATATTAGAGTTGAAAGCTGTAACTTTAATGCAGTATAGTATGTTCAACCTCTGTTCACAGTTAAGTATGAAAGGGAGGGAAATTAAATACCAAGGAGAGTCTAAGAGAACTGGTAAGGAATGTGGGGTTGTATTATCCCAAATTATTCATATGTTGATGTTTGGCATTGGTAGGAGTTCTAGGATTGCCTGTGTTTCGTTGTGTCTCTGATGTCTTTTATACCCTCTGTGTGGAGACCTAACATGGTCCTGTGTGATCCCTACTCTTTGGGCATCACTTTTGTCTCTGCCTCTGCCCCTTCTCTAGAGGTTTCTGATTCTCCCTCTTCCTTCAGGGTAGCTGGTGCCCAGAAAACTCTTATTACATTGGAGTTAAATTATTTCCTCTTCTAAGTGAATGAATTAATGGAGTTCCTGTCACTTTCAATGTGTCCAAGAGCCTCTCTATTGCAATTTCATTACTGCTTAAACTGATCAGAATTAGGGCTGCTATGACACTGTCTCCCTGCCAGACAATTCTCACCTTTTTTCTTTGAGATCCAATAAGCTAGGGCTGGTTGAGGGAGTAACCCACCAAATGTAAGCCCTAATTTCTATACAACACACACATGCTCCCAGCATTTCCTCCCAGGTACCTGCAGGTTGCCACTCCATCTCAGCTATTTGCCCACTAGGTGTCCTCCCGACAAATGGTTTTGATCAGGGACAAGAAACAGCTCTACTCCCAAAGGCTATTAGCTGAAACCCCAGTATAGCCTTAAAATATGCATTCCCCCTGCACCAGGAAATTACTCCCGAGTAAAAAAACACGACATTATTTTACTCTGATGACAGGATGAACAAAAAATAACCAAGGAGTAAACAAAGGTGATTTAATAACCAAGGAGTAAACAAAGGTGATTTTTTAGCTCTTTCTAACTACCTTGTAGAGTGCTACCTCTTAAGAGGCCCAGTTCATGTGCAGTAAGAATGAGTATTTTCAGTGCCTAGGACATTTTAGAACTATTTCTCTCCTACAAGCTATGTAAGAAACTGTTTAAAGAGAACCAGTGAACTCATTCTACTGTACTTCTGCCAAAGCCAAATCAAAGTAAAGAAAACCAATAGGAGCTTCAGCAGATAAACACTGTACCTGCATGTTTTAGGAGTGCAGTGCTACAGACAGAAATGAGTATCTGCAGTTCATTAGACAGCACTGTTATGAAGGTGTCTGAAATTTGGTACACAGCCAGAAATATTTACACTGCTAGAAGAACTTATTATAATTTATTCCCATATTGCAGGGAGTGCTATTTACACAAATAAGCAACAGTTTGATTGTACCATGACTCAAGTTCCCCTTTAAATTGTTCTCTTACAAGAACCATGTAGCTATCATAAGATTTGACAGCTGACACTGTCTTCACTTTCCTGTGACTGCATGAAATACTTCCTCAGGCTGTGTTGCTACTGCCTTTGCTTTGGAGTCTTTTTTTTTTGGGTGAGAGGCAAGGAGAAACAGAAGAGGGTTGCTCTAAGAAACACAATCACACAACTTTAGTGTTATCATAAGTGATATGGAAAGATTAGAAAACAGAGCCACTGCAGAGCCATCATTTGATTCATCAAATTGTTACCTNAGTACCTGCCCCTCCATCTCAGCTATTTGCCCACTAGGTGTCCTCCCGACAAATGGTTTTGATCAGGGACAAGAAACAGCTCTACTCCCAAAGGCTATTAGCTGAAACCCCAGTATAGCCTTAAAATAAGCATTCCCCCTGCACCAGGAAATTACTCCCGAGTAAAAAAACACGACATTATTTTACTCTGATGACAGGATGAACAAAAAATAACCAAGGAGTAAACAAAGGTGATTTAATAACCAAGGAGTAAACAAAGGTGATTTTTTAGCTCTTTCTAACTACCTTGTAGAGTGCTACCTCTTAAGAGGCCCAGTTCATGTGCAGTAAGAATGAGTATTTTCAGTGCCTAGGACATTTTAGAACTATTTCTCTCCTACAAGCTATGTAAGAAACTGTTTAAAGAGAACCAGTGAACTCATTCTACTGTACTTCTGCCAAAGCCAAATCAAAGTAAAGAAAACCAATAGGAGCTTCAGCAGATAAACACTGTACCTGCATGTTTTAGGAGTGCAGTGCTACAGACAGAAATGAGTATCTGCAGTTCATTAGACAGCACTGTTATGAAGGTGTCTGAAATTTGGTACACAGCCAGAAATATTTACACTGCTAGAAGAACTTATTATAATTTATTCCCATATTGCAGGGAGTGCTATTTACACAAATAAGCAACAGTTTGATTGTACCATGACTCAAGTTCCCCTTTAAATTGTTCTCTTACAAGAACCATGTAGCTATCATAAGATTTGACAGCTGACACTGTCTTCACTTTCCTGTGACTGCATGAAATACTTCCTCAGGCTGTGTTGCTACTGCCTTTGCTTTGGAGTCTTTTTTTTTTGGGTGAGAGGCAAGGAGAAACAGAAGAGGGTTGCTCTAAGAAACACAATCACACAACTTTAGTGTTATCATAAGTGATATGGAAAGATTAGAAAACAGAGCCACTGCAGAGCCATCATTTGATTCATCAAATTGTTACCTCTACCAGAATAGCAAGGTCCTGACACCTGAGGCAGGGGGAAGGAGACACTGCAGGAGTGAGGGTCCTTAGTTAGAAGCCACTTGGTTAAAAGTCACTTGTTTGGAAATTAACATCCCAAATATCTAAAATGCCTGGAGAGCCAAACACATGGTGAATGGCACAAGGGTACAGTCAGAAAAGCAACCAGCCCAGTCACATTAAGGAAACAGCAGCAGGCCAAGGCTGAACCCACAAAAGACTTACTGCCTTCAGTCAGGAGAGAGCAAAGCAGTGCTGGCTTTTGTTACTTTAGACTCATCTGCTTGGCAAAATGCACATAAAGGCAGGTTTTCAGCAGCAGCTCTTCTAGCACCTTGGGGAGGGCTTTAAAAACTATGATAATATGACTTCCATTGTCTACCTACAAAACCACAGCAATTACTTCACAATCCAAACAATGAAAAATGTGTTTTCCTCATGTCTCCCCTCCTGCATCTTGTCCTAGATGAATCTCCTTTCCATTTTCAAAACACAAGAGCACACTTGGCATGCTCTTTCATAAAAGAAAAACAAACTGTGAGAGGAATTCTCTCTTTTCTATTGGGCAACAAAATCTGCACATGAAAAGCAGCCCTCACCATAACAAGGCTCCACTTGTGCTGCACCTGCATACCTGCCACATCTCCTAGAGCAGTACTCCAGCTTTTTGTGCTTGCATGCAAATGAGTCTCAGCTACAGAAACAGTTCCATCGAGTGCTGCATCTTGCCACTTGAACTACAGGGGACATCAGATATTAAGAAATAAAACCCAGTTGCACAAATTAAAAAGTAACTGTGAAGAAAAAAGATGTATTTGAGATCCCATTTCCCCCCACTATGCCCTGAGAATAAAACTGGCTAAACAGAGAGGTACCTACACCCCTCTTCACCCATGAAAACTTATCTGCTGACTAACCCTGAGCCACTAGACTAGCTTGAGGACTTGAAAAAGAGCTTGCCACTAAAAGCACCACTTGTCAAGTTACTCATAAGGAGGGAGGAAATGAAGAACTGCTTATACTAAGAAATCCTGAAATCAAAGTCACAACATGGTTTCAACAATGCATGCTTTTTTAAAATGCTCTTCATCCTAATTACAGAGTATTTAAGGGACTCTAAGGTACTAAGCAACCAGTTTTCCACTATACCATTATTCCTGTTCTCCTTTTACAAAGTAAGGAAATTATCCATTGAAAGCTACTCCAGTTCTAAACTGTTGCTGACCTCTAGCAACTGGTTCCAATTCATCAGCCCATTTTTGCACTCTGGGTAACTTCATGAATAAACTACAACATTTTAGCCTGAAACAAAGAGCTAAGGAATGTTCATCCTGCTCTTCTAAAATATGCTAACACAGAAGGGAAGTACAAACACTCACCCCTCTCTTCATGGTGTTAACATTCATCATCCTCACAGTGACATACAAANAGAACTATTTCTCTCCTACAAGCTATGTAAGAAACTGTTTAAAGAGAACCAGTGAACTCATTCTACTGTACTTCTGCCAAAGCCAAATCAAAGTAAAGAAAACCAATAGGAGCTTCAGCAGATAAACACTGTACCTGCATGTTTTAGGAGTGCAGTGCTACAGACAGAAATGAGTATCTGCAGTTCATTAGACAGCATTGCTATGAAGGTGTCTGAAATTTTGTACAGTGTCAGAAGTATTTACACTGCTAGAAAAAACTTATTTTATTCCCATATTGCAGAGAGTGCTATTTACACAAATAAGCAACAGTTTGATTGTACCATGACTCAAGTTCCCCTTTAAATTGTTCTCTTACAAGAACCATGTAGCTATCATAAGATTTGACAGCTGACACTGTCTTCACTTTCCTGTGACTGCATGAAATACTTCCTCAGGCTGTGTTGCTACTGCCTTTGCTTTGGAGTCTTTTTTTTTTGGGTGAGAGGCAAGGAGAAACAGAAGAGGGTTGCTCTAAGAAACACAATCACACAACTTTAGTGTTATCATAAGTGATATGGAAAGATTAGAAAACAGAGCCACTGCAGAGCCATCATTTGATTCATCAAATTGTTACCTCTACCAGAATAGCAAGGTCCTGACACCTGAGGCAGGGGGAAGGAGACACTGCAGGAGTGAGGGTCCTTAGAAGCCACTTGGTTAAAAGTCACTTGTTTGGAAATTAACATCCCAAATATCTAAAATGCCTGGAGAGCCAAACACATGGTGAATGGCACAAGGGTACAGTCAGAAAAGCAACCAGCCCAGTCACATTAAGGAAACAGCAGCAGGCCAAGGCTGAACCCACAAAAGACTTACTGCCTTCAGTCAGGAGAGAGCAAAGCAGTGCTGGCTTTTGTTACTTTAGACTCATCTGCTTGGCAAAATGCACATAAAGGCAGGTTTTCNGCTTATACTAAGAAATCCTGAAATCAAAGTCACAACATGGTTTCAACAATGCATGCTTTTTTAAAATGCTCTTCATCCTAATTACAGAGTATTTAAGGGACTCTAAGGTACTAAGCAACCAGTTTTCCACTATACCATTATTCCTGTTCTCCTTTTACAAAGTAAGGAAATTATCCATTGAAAGCTACTCCAGTTCTAAACTGTTGCTGACCTCTAGCAACTGGTTCCAATTCATCAGCCCATTTTTGCACTCTGGGTAACTTCATGAATAAACTACAACATTTTAGCCTGAAACAAAGAGCTAAGGAATGTTCATCCTGCTCTTCTAAAATATGCTAACACAGAAGGGAAGTACAAACACTCACCCCTCTCTTCATGGTGTTAACATTCATCATCCTCACAGTGACATACAAACCAAATTCAACTGCATAAATCTTGCACTGTTGTTACAAACAGGGAAGTCAAATGCCAGCAGGATTACACTTCTCTAAGCAAAAATTCAGATACAGAACAAAAGCTTTAAAATGCATGTGTGTAAAGGAAGTCAAAGCTTTTCTAAAAGACAGTCTTCTGCTGCAGGAACAGTGACTAAGTTTCAGGGTTTGTGGGTTTTTAAAGAACTTTCAGGTGGAATGTGACACTAGAAGGAGCATGGATGCACAAAGGACAAGGGAAAAAATGGTAACTGTACACAGGATGTAAGAACAGTACTTGCTCACAAACAGTGATGCTCTTAAAATATACTATTAGTTGAAAAGAAACTCCATTTCCAAATCTTAGCTTTAAAGATTTTCTCCTTACCCTAGAGTTAACAGCATTTTTTAAATGTTTCCATATACAGATGGGCCCTGTGACTGTCTGTACAAAGTACCATTTATATTTCATGAAGAAAAAAAGAGCTACTAACATGAAGTCTTCAGCTGTCCCATTTAAGCCCGAGTCAGTGACACTTCAGTAAAATCATGGTACTTAAGGTGACCCTGAAAACACACAGCTCAGGAAAGCAAGCTGCTGGGGCCTCAAAAATCAGAGGTAGAGTTCCTTTCCCACATATGCTCCTTACTCTTCCCCAACCGGCTAGTTTTGGGAAGCAGGTCGGCAAAGCAGAGGGAAGTGTCTCTATCCCCACCAATCCAGACTGGGACCCGAGTAGCTCATGAGCCATTTCCTGCCCAGCTCCACAGCCTTGTGTTGACAACCCCATTAGTAAATGTTTTCAGCTGAACTTCCCTCAATTATGTCCTTTGTCAGAGTAAATCACAAACTAAATGGAGCAGGTAGAGTTGCTACATGTGACTTTTGCTTGCTTAGCTTCAGACAAAGGAGAACTGTGGATCTGTTGCTTTGGTAATGACAACAGGAAAGCTCGGCCTAATCCCCAAATCAGCTCCAATTCGTTTCACACCCAGAGCCCTCCACGGGCTGTTCACACAGCATCTTCTCTTCAGAGACCAAGTGATGGCAACAGCAGTGCCCACAATGCACGGGGCACCACGCTACAGGGGTTCTCTGCAGACATTTCAGTGCCAGACCCTGTTTATCAACATATGGTGATCTCATCTCAAGCATTTATTTTTTCCCCCTGGGATTATCACCCAGCTCGTTCCATTGGCTACACAGCTTTGTCTTGCACTGCCTCAGTCACCTTTGGCTGGTTAAAGAGGTGTTTGTATGTGCATACTCCTGAAAATCTCACATTCAGGCCTAGCACATCTTTCACACTGGGGAACTTCCAGTTCCCAGAACACCCAGCCATCATTACAGGAAACTGCTCACAACATACATATTCTCCAACACATTTTTCCCCCCCTTTTTTCTACAAGCTACTTCAATTCCCCAAGTACACTTTTTTTCAGGGAAGAGGAAAAGTCTGCATGCCCTAGCTAATTTCTTCCTAGTTGTCAGATGCTTCTTTTCATTAGTATTAAAGTGTTATCATCACTTAGGTCCCCAAAATCAAACACAGAGATAGTACTAGCAGTTTTAAAATAAAGCCTAGTTACTTAGTAACAAATCCTCTATGTTCATCAGTTCACTCATGAAATATTTCTGTGTGCAGTTCTGAGGCTTTTTTTTTTTAAACTCTCCTGTCTATTGGCTTCAGTTTTCACATCCTTATTTCCTTCAGTTAACTCAAACTACATCAGCTGACTTTAACAGAAATATGCTGTTTAAGTGTGCCTTAAGGATATGCAGTTTCTTTATGTGATCCAAAAACTGAAGGAAGGCTTCTGTGAGTTTCCGGAGATCTCAGCAAGTTCCCCTTCACATGTTACTGTTTCCTACTTCAGTGTTTATGAGACTGGCAAAGCACAGAAAGCAGTAACAGTTCTTTATTAATTCACATTCAACATAGCATCAGAAAAAGAAAAACAACTTGCAAAGTGAGTATTAAGCTCTTGCATGCACTCCTGTTTTTCATTGTTCAGTTTTGAGGCTGCATCACCAACTGCAATTCCTTATTATGTTTACAATGCTCTCCTAGCTTCCCATAAAAGCTCAACTACTTCCAGACCTGTATTATATCAGAACTTTGAGAACTTATTTCATAGGGGTTGAGTCTTCATTAGCAAACAGGATTTTAAACTGACAACACTTGTACACAATTTAACGTTAAGCTGACAAAAGTAATCTGATCCTAAACCCAAGCTCAACTATGACAGTTAACCACATTTCTGTTGGGGAGCCCATTCAAGGCTGGATTAGTGAATGCAGATGGTGAAGCACAGTACACATGGGGGATCAGGGAAAGGTCAGGTTGCAGCAGCTGCATATTTGTAGGGAAAAAGGAAGACTACATCTCACTGCTAAAAAAAACCCAAACAAACAGCAACCACCACAAAAAAACAAACCAAAATATCTCAAATGGTAAGTGAAAGAGGAAGCCAGTGAGCCTGTGCAAATCAGAAAAGGCAAGAGTGGTGTTGCAGTAGCAGAAAGTCCATTCGTGTCTACATGGACACCTCAGTATTTAGAGCATCTTTAAGTCCTTACTTTTTTCCCCTCAAAATTCAGTATTATCTATCCAAGCTGCAAGGCTGAACAGCACTAGTCTGACTGGCATACAGTGCTATTGAACATGTGAGAACAAATACTTGACTAAACCAGCTGCATTCAACCCAGAGGGCTCAAGGATCTGAAGCCCCCTGACAGCAGACAGCCCATATCCACACTTATGTCACTTAACCCCAACTCTCCCTATGGCCTACAGGGTATTATTCCTGTGGCCCCAAGACACCAGCTACCATGTCAACACACATGAAGTGACAAGGGCTCTGCTGCAGTCACCAGGGAAGTATTTTATATCAAGATGACTGTCTGTATTGTAGGCCCTGGAGCACAGCACAAGGGCAGTGAGCGACAAAAGGAAAGCTACTTAATACAACTGCACCATAGCAGAAGCAGCTCAAAGCATGCAGCTTCAACACTGCCTTTTGGGAGGACTCTGGAACAAACCAACCCAGGTCCCTGCCAGCTGACACACTGTTGGTGTAACTAAAGAAGTGCAGGAAGCAAGCTGGCAGTCTGCAGCAGTATAGATGTCCAAGTGACTGCCCTTACTCCCCAGCTATTTTACTTGGCACAGCAAAAAGTGGCAAGAGGGGAGGAAGGGGGGAACATATGTATAACATCAGTACAAATTGCTGGAGGCTCTCTGGTACACATGATGACATTCAGGAAACAGCATCCTATTCTCCCCACTTCCCACCTCCCACACTATCTACCTGAGGAACAAACTGAAAAGCATAAGAAATGATTAGAGGTAAATTTTAGAGTTCTCCAGCATACTGAGTTCCCAAGCCTATACTCAGGATGGCAAGGATATTCCCACAGGATCTCTGCTTTAACACAGAAGCAGTCAACTTGATCAATTTTCTTCTATTAAGAAGAGTGCACAGCACACCAGTGCACACGTCTGCTCCTCTCAGTAGTTCCTCCTCACCTCTCCTACACAGATGTGTCAACTTTCACATCCTTTCCCCCCCTGCTTCAAACATTTAGTATCACACTTGAGGAAGACAGTGGAATTTACAGTAGCAATTATTTTTAGTTGACAGTGTAACAAGAGAAATTAAGTTGGATACTTTAATAAAGTCCAAATTTTAAGGACCTTACTCAGAAACTTGTAGATGTCAGTTATCTCCTGAAAAAGAGATTCACAATTGGGAAAGATATAGGAATAGACTCATGCCAGAGACAAATTCCAACAGGCAACATATTCACCTAGGATCTGATTTTCCTAAGAGTTATTAGTTCTCTCTCCATAATGAGGACACCAATATGACTTAGAAATCCTTAGGTAATTAGGAGTGTGGCCAATCTTTGCCATACTGTTTAGTTACTTCAGTTTCTGCTTATGAATTTCAAGTGTATAATAAAGTATTTAAAAGCCCATACTAGACAGAGAGTTTTAATTCCCATGCTAAGGTTAAACTTGAACATATTTAGACATATTCAGTTGTCAGAACTCCTACATATACATTTAACTGAGTTGATTGCTCCTGCATCTGGAAGGTCTGGCCTAGAGACCAAGACACCAAACAGTATTACTGCATCAATACAGCCCACACAGACCAATTAAACTGTTCTCATGTCCAAGCTGCAGAGTAACAGACAAGATTATCAACAGTATTTTGCTTTATTTTAGTCATTCTGTACACAAGGCTAGTAAAAGAAGAGTTTGGTTAGAACAGTTTGCCCATCAGTCTTTATATCCAAGGGGAGGAGGGGGTGCAGGATGGATGGACGGAAGTTATTTGCAAAGGAGGACAAAGGGGACATAACATTGAGGATGAAAAGAAAAACCACTCACCTGCCATTTTTTTTAATGTAGGTTGCTAAATAACCATGGTCTTCCCAGTTATGAACTGTTTCTGTCATTCCCTGCTCCTGAAAAACGGGCTGTAGAGCTTTAAGAATGGCATTGCAATCAGCTGTGAGATCAAGAGAGAAAAAAATAATCAGTAAGGGTATTCCACTCAAATCAGTTTTGCTTCCAGCCTGGAGGACTTCTGAGCTCCATCTGAACTTTCAGGTACCTCCTTCCCCTGCCATCCTCCAGAGACATTCCTCAGTGCATGAGGTTCCAAACAATTTTCATTTAAAAATCAGTCTTTACCTGTGACCAAAATGTTTATCTACAATGGATATAATAAGAATGCTTGGATTAGAGCTACTATTGCCCACATACTGTATCACAACTCAGGCATGTCCTTACTCATCTAATTCATTTTTAAGTCTGGAATTGTTGTTTGAGTATTTTTAAGTGAAAGAAACTAGAGCACTGACAAGAAGCTTAATCATTTCCTCATCTTATAGCTCAACATTTCTTCAAAGGCACTGAAAACCAGAGAGCAAACTATCCCATACACTCTGCCCTATAGAAACATTCTCTTACCAATATCCAGGACAGAGCAAGAGCCAAACAATCTTCATGATGTTATGAAAGAGACCTCTCACTCAGAAGAGCACACAAAAATTCACTTGGAAATAACAAAATAAGCTACTCCTGTAATTATCTTCACAAGCAAGCTGATGTTTTGGCCACATCTTCAGTTTGAAGCCTCAAGTTTGTGTAGACATTAGTTTTGTGAGGTTTCTCTCAGTCATCTTCATTACAACCCTATTAGATGCTCCACTCAAACAAGTGTCAAAAGACATTTGCAAGCTCTGTCAGTTGATTTTGAAAGTGCCAAGGTAAGTTAGCAGAGGATGCTGATAAACATGTACTTCATCACTGACACATTATTCCTCTGACCCTGACCTATTACAGTTATCCCCAAGGTAATTACTTGGTTTCACTCCATGCCCCCAACCACATTTACTTTGGAAACCAGTATCACAGCCTTAACACAATAAGCAATAGTACAGTAGGTAACATCCTGGAAACAAGCTTCAAGTAAATGAACAAAAACACCTCTGTACCAAGAAAACAACCCACACAAATCACAAAGGCAAGGACATGTAGTAAGTGGAAAGGCCCTGCTTCTTACTGCTCATACTATCTGATCTTGAATGCATGTTCTGAGAGAAACATTCTTCACCTTCTACACACCACTCATTAACTCCTTATGTTGCAAATTTTAGGGAAATAGAACCAGAGAGAAGTAAATGCTGTGGGACAAGAGTGATGATTTGACTGCTGGCTCCTTCTCAGTAGTGGCACCACTGATGATTTTTACTCTCACTGATGAAACACCCCACAGGCCACTGTCACTATGAAGCTTTTGTTCCTTCTCTACCCTGCTGTCAAAGGCTAAGAACACAGTTTATCTGCCTAGCAAGCATGGTTACAGTAGTAATAAGTGGGCAGTCAAATTGGTTTTGGAACATCAAAAGCATAAAAGAAATAGGGTTATAATTAGACCCACAGTTCTTAAACTGATTCTAGTCCCTTCAGCTTTCCACTGGAAGTGGAACTTTGCATTTCTGTCCTTAAACTTGCAGCTTCTGGCACACATCAGAATTCATTTGGGGAAGAATAGGAGGAGCTGCTTCAAGGCCAGTACGTTCACAGCAGTGTCACTTCAGACGTGTGATCCCATCTTTGCTTGGCACTTGCTTCCTTGTCCCTCTCCTTTATTTTCTGCCTCATCTTTTACAAAACCCCTGCTGACTTCATTCCCTTATTTTCATATCACCATCATAACACCATTAAACAAGAACTCAGTCTAATAATACGTGCCATACCCTCCCAGGCCAGCAAGTTAGCATGAAACCCCAACTGAACTAGTACACAGCTAACCCCAGACTGCTTCAGTCCTGCAGATCCTGAAAAACACTGAAATAACAAGATGGTGAACAGACTCTGGAAAAGGTGCTCACACCACATTTAGCTTATCTGTTTTCAACAGCTTCAAGGATTCCTGCTAGGTGCATCCTGGCAGAGACTGCAGGACAAATCACACCACTGATACTGTTCTGTTCCATGAACATACTAATCCTTCATAAGCTGCTCATCATGCAACAGCAAACTTTTTGCTAAGGACCCAAGCACAACCTTGATTTTGTCCTATTATACAGTTACCTTCCAGAAATTAAACCCATAACATGCTCTTTCGCGTTCCTGGTTTGATTATATCCCACAAGATTTGCTTTAATTAATTCTCTAAAGTTGGAAACTCCTCTTTAAAGTGTTGAGGCATCAGCGGTTGCTTGAAGGCATCAGGAAGTTTCAGCAATCTCAGGATCTCCCAACCAAATCCACTTACCACCACCTTGCTTCAAGCTCAGATATGCTCTGTTAAAGCACTTATTCTAATTACCATTGTCCTTTTTGCTTATAAGTAGGAACATCTTTGAATCTACATTAAATGCTCATTCAGTTGGTAGTCTTTTTCTTGTTATCAGGAACAAAGGAAACAAATTGTTTACCAAGCATGAAATACTGTTATAGTTACTTGATAATTATTTGCTAGAAGGAATGAAAGGCCCAGAGTTTCAACTCTACGAAGCAGAAACAAAAACACTGTGTATATAATATTGGAGAAACATGCATCTCAAAGAGTTAATGTCTATTAAAGCCAGGCAGTTTTGGAATCCCAGTTCACTTGGAGAGATGATCTGCAGCAGATGCAGATGTTCCACAGAGATTTTAAAAGCCAAGAAGCCATTAAATGATAGTTATCTGTGAACAGGAGCACAGCTCAAAGTCCAGAGTTACTGTTCCAGTCTGGCCTGAAGTGTAACACTGGCTACTTTCACCCAGATGCTCCAGCACTGAGCTCAGTAATCTGCTATGATCCAGACTGTATCTAAAAATATTCTGGTTTAAGACCTCCTCATACCAGAGGATTGACAAGATCTTACTAACTGTGGGAACAGATTAGCTCTCATTTGAAAATATGCACTGCATTTCTGACTTCAAATTTTTCTTACCCCGATTTTTGAATCATTTCCTCTAGCAAGCAAGAATGTAACAACTAAATCAACATGACACATCAGAGCACTTGGATATGCTTCCCCTCGGAGCTGGGGTGCTTCCATGGTTTTTGGGTTCAGCTGTGTCCCATCTGGATAAGCATGGAGGTAAAGACACTTCCCTCCAAAGGGGCAAGTTCCTTTCCCTTGTTCAAAGTACTTGCAGGGCTTTTCCCCCACTCCCTACTTAAATTCTTCCATCAGCTCATTTTTCTTCTCCTCATCTTCCACCCGGTATGCACTGGGAGTGACAAACTGCTATCACATGGCACTCCAGGCAAGACTGCGATGGGATTCTCAAGCTGCTTGGCACATCTCCACTGCCAGATGCAGGACAAGCAGTATGTGTGACTGCAGCTGGAGAGAGGATCCCAAACTTCCTCTCAGAGGCTGAGGGTTTCTCATACACCACTTCCAGGCAGATGCTGCACACTTTGTCCCGGCTTGCCTGAAAGGCAAAGGCCTTCCCCATGTCCTGCTCAAATGTTGACATGCACATCATCTCAAATCCTCACACGTGGGACATGAACTGTCCAATTCTTCAAACACCTCACCAGAAAAGGCCACGTGCAGACATAAAGGGGGAAGGTGTAAGATAGAAGTGATAAAGGGAACACACCTGACCAGAAAGAGCAGTTTCTGGCCAGGTTAGGTCTCAGGGGAAGTTCAAGAGGTCAGCTGGAAGATCAGCCTTCAAC
Source organism: Chloroceryle aenea (assembly GCA_013399075.1). Classification (NCBI taxonomy): domain Eukaryota; kingdom Metazoa; phylum Chordata; class Aves; order Coraciiformes; family Cerylidae; genus Chloroceryle; species Chloroceryle aenea. Next base: position 196,067 of record VWZY01010146.1, read on the forward strand.
CTTTTGCAGCCACACACCTGACAGCTTTGGCACCAAGCCCACTAAAGTCCAGTCAGGCCACCCCCCCCCACTGGTAATACACTAAGCAGGTTTACAGATGTACAGGGCTTCTCTCACCTTCACAGACTAATCCAAAGCACTCTTCCAGTGACAATACTGTGTCTCTATCCTTAAAACAGCTCCAGAATTAGAGGTGAGCTTCAGAAATGCTTAAGAGTGTAACATGCTCCTAAATTTTAAAATCCAGACATGAGGACAAGCTTTAGGCTCTATTTCACATTTCCTAAATTTGCTTTAGACATTAAAGCAAATGGAGCAATAAAAAAAGTGAGACAAAAGGCACAACAGTTTATGGAAAGCCAACAGCCTCATCCTACTAGCTCCCTCTCCCCTACACCTAAGTACAGAGCAGTACAGAGTAATTTGCAGGTAACTAATTAGCATTTAGTCACCAACTTGCAATCTTTTCCTTAAAACTTGAAAATGTAAGAAGAGCAATTATTTCTTTTGTCCTGGTTAAAAGCATCTCCCTGCATGGGGGATGCAGTGTGCAGACCATACCAGTGTTTGAAACAGACTATCCAGAGAACTTCCCACAGATGTTACAGGCTCAACTAAGTTCAAAACAATTGCCTAAATTGGTCCTTTTCCTACAACAACTATGAAATAAATGCATGCTTCACAAGAATGAAAGAACCCTCTCCAAGGACAAGCCAGGGCCCCTGCTTTCACTACTCTCCAGGACAAACCAGCTAGCTTTTGTCCAACATGTTAACAGCTGTAAATGAAATACAACTGGCTTTAGCAAGTCACACCTTCCGGGTATTAAGTTTACAAGTCTCCATCAGAATCCCACAAACACACAGGAAGAACCCTTTGTTTTCTCCTTGCCAGCTCCGTCAAAGCAGAAATGATTATCAATCTCATCGTGTTGACTTCATAAATCAGCAAATTAGGCATGGCATGTGTACTTTAAGCACTAGTGCTGACTAAAAAGAAGCAAGAGAAGGGTTAAAGGCTGTTTAAGCCAATGATACTCCCCGAGCAAGCCTCTCAGTCACCAGAGATCCGATTTTTCTCATTACAGTCAATTCTGTGTCCACCCCTGCCTCTGTCACATACAGGTCAGGCAGCTACTACACAAGAGCTCTGGAGATTGTCTCCTGCTCACAGTGGGATCAATGAATGACAGCATGTTGCTCAGGGCCACAAGCAGTCAGGTTGTTGCTGTCTCCACAGAGACTCCATTGCCTCCATGGGTAACCTGTTCCCATGTTCAACCACCTTCACAATGAAAAATGTTCTCATGTTCAGATCAAGTTTTATGTGTTTCCCTTTGTGCTCACTGTTTTGTCCTGTCACACAAGGTACCACTAAAGTCCATCTTCTCACGCGTTCCTGGGTGACCTGATCTAGGAGACCCTGCTTTGGCAGGGGGATTGGACTGGATGATCTCTCAAGGTCCCTTCCGATACCTAACACTGTGATTCCCATTCTTCTGAAGATAAAAGTGATAGTGATTTTCTTTCAGACCCAGATTTGCTCAGATGCAATAAGAATCATTTCAGGGCCACACATGTACAATGAACCTGGTCCTAGGTAAAGGCCCCACCACACCTTCCACAATCTACACCTACCTTCTCTCATTCTTCCCCACATGTAGTTTTTAACTATATAGGGCTATCAGGTCCATCCACTCCCATTTTAGAAAAAAATACATTCAATATTTCTTTGCCCCTCTTCTATTCAATTTCTTTTATTAGGATGAACAATGAATTAACTTACTGTACACATTAAACCAGAAGTGTTCTTATGTATTGAGTACCATGTTTTGGGAACCCAAAGTCCCTTAGTTTTCTGCAACCTCAGCCTCAATAAAAACACATTACACCACCAGCACTGCTGTTTAGGCCCCAAGGGCACCTGAATCCACTTACTGGATAACAATATTAAACCCATCTATTATCAAATTGTAACATAATGGTACCATTGCATCTTCAAGAACCACCAGTAAGGAGAGACTAAGAGCAAGACTAATCTGAAACTTACACACAACGTCAGTTTTGTAAGGTATCCTACTTTGAAATCTAACAAGAACAGCAGGTTTGGTTCCACATTTGAGTGGAAGGGATGTGAGGGAACACTTCATTGGCAAAGCTTAAAAGGCTATTCTCAGTATTTCCATTTCCATCTAGTCCAAGAAAACACTTTTTTGAGAAGGTTTAGTAGGGAACTTCTGCTACAAGGACAGATAATAGTTATAAGAATTGATTATTTCAATACATTCAAAAACAAGCTCCACATTGTCATGTTGTAATTAAATCAGTGAAAATAGAACATAAGGTTTACCAGACTGTGACACAGCATTCCTGTATCTCAGTCTCCCAAGAATTTTCAAACATAGCATTTAAATGAGGATATCAAGAATGCTAACAAGATTGCACAATTTTATTCAACATATAGGATCTCTGGTACAAATTCTCTCTTACAAACTGGAATCCTTGCATCAAGGAGCTTTCCTTACTCTGACATGACCTCTGCTGCTTATCAAACCTGCAGCAAAAGCTGAGTACTATTAGTGTAAAAGCAATTCAAATATAACTACTTTACTAGCATTACATAAATAATTTTCTTCCTTGAAAAAATTAAACACACTGCACATATGAAATCAGATAGTCTAGCAGGTATTTTCAAGCACTGAATCACAGAACTGCTGAGGCTGGAACAGACCTCCAAGATCATCAAGTCCAGCCTGTGACCCAACACCATAACATCAGCTACACCATGGCACTAAGTGCCACTTCCAATCTTTCCTTAAAGACCTCCAGAGACAGGACTCCACCACCTCCCTGGGCAGCCTGTTCCAGTGTTCTATCACCCTGTCAGGAAGTGCTTCCTAGGATCCACCCTAAACCTCCCCTGGCNACCCCCCCACAACTTGGTGTCATCACAAGTGACTACTCATCACTGCAACAGACATACTGAAAAAAAAAAAAATCATTAAAAGCAACCAGAAGAAAGTATTTGCTACAAATTTAGAGCTCATTCACACCTGAAGATTAACTTAAGATAGTGGTGAACATTAAAGTGCTTATTAATAAATTTTATAACCAGAGGCTACATTTTTTTCCTGTCAGCTCACAGACTAACTCTCCAATTAACATATTCCTGACTTCTGAGAGAAGATGACAGCCTTAGCCAAAGACATTTTGCATTTTAAGAGCACTCAGAAAGGATAAATCCTACTGACCAGTTGAGCATGTAAGTTCATCTGGGGGACACAAAGATCCACACTCTTGCATTGAGTCATGCAAATTGACTCAAAGAAGAGTTAGATCACTTAGTGAAGCAGCTCAGCACTGTGATTAACCTTTTCCTACAGTAGTAGTACATGCTTCCTACTAGTCACCACAATTCTGCCCCCCAGAACCGCTACCCACTCATTAGACAAGGAACACCAGCCAGGGTTCAGGAGGACAGCAGGGATACACACCCTCTGCATTATGCCACTGTCTTGCAGATGTATCTGTAGGAAGCTGGATGCCTCACCCACTGAAGTGTTTCTCTGCAGTTGTACAGATTTTCAGAGATAAGCAAACAGTCCCTAGCTTAGAGGAGAGCTCAGTTGTTATGAGTGTCATTAATAAGATACCCAGACAGGAAAATAGACCTTGCACTGCATCAGTAGCCTGCCACTGCAGACAGTGAAGGTGAAAGTACTTGCAGCATCTCAATNACACTTCATCCCAATGGTTTATCAGAGCTGAGCAGTAAGGGAAGAAGTAAGCTAAAGGCATTTACAAGCCAACATTCTTACGTAAGTTTGGCATATCACCTTTACACAAAGTATTTATGCACTCAAAGCTTATTTCACATTATATGTAGCTTGAGCCTTAACATCAATAAATGTTGTTTCAATGCCTCAGCTCCCCTACATTAGTTTGTCTCATCCAGTAGTGCATAAACTTAAGTCCATCAAACATATAAAGAATGTTCACATNAAAAAACCCTCTCCCATTCACTGGGGCATTAAAAAATTATTCCTTCCTGTATTTTTGATAAACTATACACATTAGAAGTAGTTTTCCTATACCTGGAAGTTAAATTGCAGCTAGTTATGTGACATCCTGTTATGGTTAACAACAACTTTTTAAATGCTCATCTTCTGGATTGCTTCACAGTAACTCTGGAAGAAAACACATTTATAGGCCTACACAAGTGACAATGGCTGGCATCCCGTAAGTCACACTGCTGTTTCATAATCACAAAAGTGAAGTTAAAGCTTTAACCTTTTTCCTCTCCCCAGCTGCTAATTTACCCTGTAAAATTCTTAAAGAGCAGTGAATCTGTATGAAGTGGAAAACCATTTAATACAAAAGCAGTATTTGCTTACCTTGAGACAGACACAAGAAATTTGTCCCACTGTTCTGTACAGCCCACAAATGGTATCTTTTACCTTTTAAACATCTAAATCTCACAAACTCTTTCAGACTCGCTGCTGACTTTAATTTTGCTATGCAAAACCAAAACATAATTAAACTTCTTGAGCCCTGGTGACAGAGGATATAAAGAAGGCAGAGGTGCTGAACGCCTTCTTTGCCTCTGTCTTTACTCCTGCAGGGTTTCCGCATGAGCCCCAGATTCACTTAGCCCCAGAAGTAGTCGAGATAGATGAGGAGTTTGACATAGTAGATGAGGATTGGGTTAGGGATCAGCTGAGTAATCTGGACATCCATAAGTCGATGGCTCCAGATGGAATGCATCCAAGGGTGTTGAGGGAGCTGGCGGAGGTCATTGCTAGGCCACTCTCCATCATCTTCAGTAAGTCATGGGTAACAGGAGAGGTGCCTGAGGACTGGAGGATAGCAAATGTCACTCCAGTCTACAAGAAGGGCAAGAAGGAGGACCCGGGTAACTATAGACCGGTCAGCCTCACCTCCATCCCTGGAAAGGTGATGGAACAACTTGTTCTTGTCACTATCTCCAGGCATATCAAGAACATGGGAGTCATCAA
>VWZY01010146.1:207416-257391 GCA_013399075.1 Chloroceryle aenea
CCAGCCGCCCCTCCCCTGATGGCTGCGGTGCCTTAGTGCGGCCCTTGGTGCCCGCGCCTACCGGGCCGGCCGCTCCCGCTTCAACCCTCTAGTAGCTGGGCCTGCGGTAAACAAGAAAACGCTCGAAAAACGCCCTGCTGAGCCCAAATTTGCTTTCGGATTCATTTCGCAACCCCTTCAGCTTCCCGGTGAAATCCCTGAGTGATGTCCCAGCAGCAGTGGTGGCTTCAGGGCTGGGGCTGCTGAGCCGCTGCCAGTTTCTCGTCACCCGCTGGCCTGGCCGGACGGGCAGGGGGGGTGCTCCCTTTGGCTGTGTCTTCAGAGGAACCGTCGCCAGAGAACCTTTATTTAAAGCCTTCTACCTGAAGTCAGGCTTTCTGACATAAAGGATTACTATAAAATAGAGTGCTGAAGCCCCAAATGACATAAGCCACGTGTAGTTACCCAGAAAAATACCATCTAGAAGTAGGTAATGATAGCACTGTGTTAAACTTTGTCAATCACAAGTTTTGCCAGCTCTTTTAATTTCATGTTAGGATCGAGATCGAATTTGCACAATACCATTACATCAGTGGTTTTGTGTGGTTTCACAATTAAGAGTTTTACCTGTAATCAGTAATGAGTAATTTAACGTGCTGCTGGGATTATTTCCGTCAGTTGCAATCACGTTTATAAGCCCAAATTTAACAGCATCCTTGTTTCGAACAGCAGAGTTCCACACTAGAATATGGGGCTTTGCAGGTTCTCATTCAACAACTTTGATCTAACCCTGGATGTTACAGGGAATTACGTAGTCCTGTTTGGGTGGATTTGGTGTCTTTGTTGCCATTTCACCAGGAATTCCAGTTTTTCTTAGTGCCATGCTTTTTTCGTTGGTTGGTTGGTGTTTTGGTTTGGGGTTTTTTAACCCAAATCAATGATCTGATCCAATGATTTGATCAAAATCAAATCTCTGATGCCCCTGCTGGTTTTTTTTTCAGACATGCGTGTATTTTATGATCTCTTCCATCTCTCACCTTTGCATGTGGTGACCACAGTTGTTTCTGTCAACGTGTTATATAAAGGAGCTTACTGGATTGATTTTTGCTGTCTTAAGCTTCACTGGCAGCATGAAACCAACCAAAGCCTTTTGTTCAGTTCAACCTATTACATTATCTTCCCATTCTGGAACAGTTGGAAGAGGGTAATAGTGATGTTGTCACCTAAGTACCTTCACCTGTATCTGTTCATACGTGCCGGGTGCTTAGCTAAATTGTGACATATGCACATGAGCAGCTTTGCTGGGTTTACAGGCAAAAAAAAAAGAAAAACCAAACACCAATTTGCCATGCAAATCTTCTAATTAAAAAAGAAAAGCATTAATTTTGCTTCTTAAGCCTGACTGTTCCAGACTGGCATTGAAGAATGGTGGCACATCATCCTTTTAATTAAATTTGCTATGGAAAAAAAGAAAGAGAACAGTCATCTTACCATTCCCTTTTTTATATGGAGGGGAATTTTATGGATTAGTAGTGGAATTCTAACTGAAAAGCTGAAAGGGCTAATTAATTATTTCAGCCAGCAGTATGAAGTCTTTCTTTCTTAAGCTTTAAGGACAGTTATTAACCATAAATGGCTTTCCCAGCTTTTTATTAAATAAGGTGGAGCTGGGAAAGCTGGCAAAACAGCATGGACAAATTTTTAAAAGGAAAAGAAGGATGGAAAAGAAGAAACAGTGGAAACAGTGGTAAAGCTGTAGAAAAACATTCAACAAGAGGAAGAAGTTCACAGAATCAACATGTAGGAGAGAAAGGGGACAGTAAATGACATAATAACAAAACCTACTGAGCATAACCCTCCGTGTGAAGGATCCCATGGCTGAGGAATGAACTACCAGACCTTCTCTTCCACTTCTTTGGCAAGACTACCCTGTGCCTACTACTTAACTAGGTCACACCTGGGATATTTTGGGGAATCTTCCTGTTAGAAAATTACACTGAAGGGAATTTAAAGAAGAGCAATTAAAATAATTAAAGAGATGGAGGAATTGATTTATGAGATGAGATCAAAAGATCTGGGATATTAAAACACGTTTCAAATGCTGTGGAGTTTGGATGACATCATATTGTTAAGATTAGCACAGGAGGCTATAGTTTTTAGTTTTATCTTTTAGTTTATAAGGTTCTGTGCGTATTTTGTAACCAGTGGAGACTGCAAAAGCATGTGTAAAGGTTGAGACACTGGTGTTTGCTGAGTTATGGACAGCTTTGTGCTGAAAAGCAAGGGCAGGTAGATCGGATAGATTAGATAAAAGGCTTGGGCTTGACAGGAACACTCTTACACTGGGAAATATTTGGGACAAAGGCTTTGCCTGGTATAAAACGACCTCTGACACAGGAGCATTTTAGCCTGCATCAACTCTGTTCTCCCTGCAGGATCATGGTGGGCTGAAATACCAAGTGTTTCAAGTATCAGGTTTTTTTAAGCAGAGTGTAATAGCATTTTTAAACCCAGGCTCACTTCATCTCCCCAGGCTACATCTGCCTGTGTTCATTGCTCTGAAAATATTTCACCTTCAACTGCCCCAGTCCAAAGTTTACCTCAGGAATTAAAGTTTAAACCATCTTTTTCTCATACACAGCTAAGAAACATCCTTTAACATAAAGATGTTTTCCTCATATTTAGGACCTGCTCAGAAATTCATTAACTTCAGGTCCTTCTGAGGCCTGCCCAGGGTACACTCGGATTGCTTGGTGTTAGGAAACCATTTTTTTTTCCTGAATGGCTAAACAAATTTCTAATGACACATTTGAGACAGGAGTTCACAAAGGTTGTGTTAGCACTTCTTTAGCAATACCTATCTATGTCATGGCTTTGTCACTCATGAATAATGTCATCTTAAATGCTAACCAAAGCCATCATACTTGGTCATATTTTTCCAAACGCAACTCTAGTCCTTTAGGATTTGCTTCTTAGAGCTGATAGAAGTCTTGGTAGATTCTGAGGAGTAGGGGAGGGAAGAGAAAGTTTTTAGTAAAGTATTATGGGGGAAAAAAAGGGGTCTTGTAAGCTCATAGTTGTTCTTAGAAAATTATTTGAGGTAAGAATGTGGCACCACCATTATGACCAAAGATGAAGTTCACCTCTTTGCAAAACAGAAAAAGAATATAAGAAATATAAGAAAAAATAACCTAGATTAGAGGTGTACATCTGTTTAGTACAGCTGAGAAAACTAGAACTCAGTATTGCAATTAATTTACTTCTTTCATACTTATTTCTGCTTTTGTGCCCGAGCATGTTACTGTTTACTAAAACAAATACAATTTATCTCCCCGTTCTTGGTTGTTCAGAATCAAATATGTAGGCTTGCTGAGGCATTGCTCTGAAGACTTGAAAAAAAAACCTAGATAGCAAACTCTCTTTCAAATGAAATTTAGGCAGTGTGGAGCCTAAAGCACATCTTACTGGAAACCATGAAAAAATCTCTAAAAATCAGACATATTGAACAGGGAAACACATTCAAATAGATTACAAGATGAGTAAAGATTTTTTTTATTGTTTGGGGTTTTTTTAAGTTCTGTGCAAGGACCCTGGAGAGTCAAATTATATCATCGGATGTAAGACTTCTCACAGAACAAGAGAATGATTTCAGGAAGTTTTAGCAAACTCAGATAAGAGTAATTGCTTAAATAAGTGCTACCATAAATTATAGCAGTTATTATACTCTCTGCTTTTGGAGAGCCCTCTCCTGGATTTCAGCCAGAGTGCTGCATTTGAACCATTCGAATGGGATTTCCTTTGATCTATATAGACTCCAGTCTGTCTCTTTTGGGCAGAGGTTATTTACCACAGAGCTGAGATCTCAGATCCAGTGTTCCCAGGATCTTGGTCACACTGCACACCTTCTTCAGGGCACCCTACTTGTGTTAGCAGCCTCCACAATCAGGTTTCCAGCTTGACAGAAACTAACAAGTTATTTCAGTCACACTGAGAAGTAGCCACAGAAACAAGGGAGAGACCAACCATTCCTTACCTGTGCCTCCCCACCAGCATCCTCTAAGCTTAGCCTAGGGTTGTACCTCTAACCTGCACACAGTGGGGGGTTTTGAGGTTGTTGGATTGTTTGGGTTTGGTTTTTTTTCCCTAGCTGCCAAAATGCCACAGGTCTGGCAGTTTCTTTCCATGTTTTTCTGTAGATGTTTGATCGTACAACAGAATTCCCCTGAATCTCAACTAAGATTTCCTCACCCCCAAACCAAATGAACACTGCTTTTCCACCCCAGCCACAGTCTTGGCCACAAACCCATTACATGACACAGCAAAACAGGGTCAAGCTTTTCCTTATCATCTTTGTCATCTCTCAGACCAGCTATATCCTATGAACAGTCTCTTTTGGTGTTTGAAAATAGCCCCCGAGAAACCTTTTGACAGCTTCTATCAGATGACCTCCCCAGTCTCTTTTCATCTTCAGTCATCATCTGATCCCTTGGCCATCAGGTGATTCCCAATCCCACATCAGATGGTCATTATCTTGGATAGCAACCAAAGGGCTCCCCTGGCTTGTCCACCTTCTTTATCATGCCTGTCCCGTAGTCCAGATAACCCCCTTCAAACCTCAGTAGGACCTGCTAGTACTAGTTTTCCTTTATGACTTAAGCTATACAAGTTAGGTTTGATAGCTGCATCAGCTTGTTAGAACATCTTAACCACTCCCAAGTGGTGACTTACAGACCCAGCTACAGGACAGGACCTGTGGTTCATAATCAAAAGGAACCTAACAGAAAGAATGGGATTCTGATGCCTTGTTTCCCTGTGTGCAAAGCAGAACAATGGCAAGCCCAGGGGAGGGCAGAAAACCAGTGCTGGAAGTGGCAATGTGTGGCATGGTTGGGATGTTAGGAAAACCCTCTCCTCATTTCCTTCAGCAGCAGTACAAGAGTCATTTTTCTATTACCATAACTTAGTTTGTTTTCGTTTCTTTCTGTATTCCTCCTGTTTTTTCTTCTACTTCCTAATAACTACAGTCACAAAATCAGTAATGCCCAGTTTTTCCCAGTCCAGTCAAGTCACAACAGCTTGTCTATTGATTGATTATTTCACACGTTTTGGTTGGTTCTTCAGGAAGAAGTTAGTCCCTGGATTTCAAAGAAACCCACATCACACAGGTAAATCCCCTCTGGTTTTCATCACAGCACTCTGTATCCGTTGGACAGCATTATCCTTTCTTTTGATCCAGTTCAGCAGTTACAGTTGAAACAATGCAAAAACAGAATCAGACCAGTGAAGTTTTAAAACCCCAACAGGTAAGGGAGAGAGGATTTCTTTTTATACCTTTTAGAACACTGTAAATTAGGGGAAAATATGCATGGGTTGATAATTTGCAACCCTAGCTTCACATAACATGAAGGAAATACTATTCTTTCTGATCAAAGTGTTCATAGGGAGGGAGGCACGTCCTCCCCAGAGAAGAATGGTTGGTAACTTGATTGAAATCAGAATTATTAATTCATCCAGGCAGCATGAGGAGGAAGCAAAACACATGACTGAAGCAGAGGCACTGTAAAAAATAACAGTGGAAAAGATGTTTTACCTGAAGTAGAGATTTAGTTTGCTTTATATGCATGCTATACAATACTGTTTCTCATAGTTATTAAATGAAAACAGGATTTCTTTTTCCTCATATCTCTCTTGTGCACTGGATTCAGGGCTTCTTATCTGAAATGAAGTCGCCAGCAAAGTGAAAAACAGAGGTGTTGCTGAATTCAATGGAGATAGCATTTCAGTCTTTGGTGCACCTCAGACAAGATTGGACTGATATTCTGTTACACAGTCATTTGACATTTCAGGCAGAATTGTACACAACTGTATTCAAAATATAAAACCAGGGAGAATGAACAAAATGCTCAAATACCTGCCAATAAATCATACTGGCTACAGTTAAGTCATAAATGTGCTGTCATAACTCTGTAAGGGGTTTAGTTCATGCTCACTAGGTCAGGCTTTTTATTGTGAAACCAAGTATTGCCATCTTCCATGTCATGAGTGAACCTTTTGGTTGTAAGAGCAATACAAATTCCACGTAAAAAGATGGTCTCTTCCTCAAAGGGATTTCCAGATTAAATAAAGGCGCCTGCCTGAGAGGCCAAGATGTCAGCACAGAACAGCTGTTCCACATCAGGCACTCCTGTGAGCCCTGTGCATGAAGCTCATCTCATCTAACAATCCAGAAGTCTGTATTTGATCTGGTTGTCTTGACTGCCTTCACAACCAGCAGAGAGTTGGGTTTAAGATGCAATTAATCTCACCCTGCAGTAGATGTCTAAACCAGATCAGATAAAAAATGCTGTTGACTAGGAACAGTTCAGGTGAATTCCACATCAATAGAATGCTTTGCACAGATTAAATTGATTTCCTTTCATTCAAAGAGAGTCTCAACATGAAATAAGAGTTGCCATGTGGGGAGTTAGAGCCATGATCACTTTTTAAAAGTTTTGTCCTTAGCAGAAACTTTTGCACAAACTTCTCCACTCATTTTGTATTGTAAATAAAACAACGTATGCTTAGGAAAGAGAGATGAGTTTTTCAAGGGAAAAAACCAATATGGTAAGATAATACCAATCAACTCAGCAGGCCATGATCTCATTTTATTGGCTGCCAGATGATTTTTGAGTTTATTAAAGGCATCACAGAAAGAAGTTGGAAGGACTTAGTGGTTACTCACAGACAGCTCCTCTGAGAAGCTGTCGGGTAACATGTAATTATAAATCTGTATTTTTAAAAGCAAGGTTATTAAATCACACCATAGAGTCAAGGATAGAATGCAGAGTGATTGATCTATAGCTCACCTAAATAATTCCATAATTTGAGCTACAATGAATAGACCACATTTGGAGAAACAGACAAAAAAGTAGTTAATCTTCCCCAAAAAACTACTAAACCTATTGGCAAGGTAAAACATGAATCTATGGTAGTCTGATACCAAAACTTCACCAGCACTCACTAAAGTAATAGCTGGCTGGCTCTGATGACAGCAAAGTGATTTTTGGAGTTGACATAGATATTTTCAGCCTAAACCAGTCTGTTGTAAATATCAGAAAACTTACAGGTCCTTGCAACCCAGAAGTTTGTCAAGTAGCTTACACTTGATTGTGGAGTTTAGACCTCACTGCTGCCAGGGAAGTTGTCACTAAAATATCCCAGCAGATACTTTAAGAGAAAGAAATGCCTTCTAATTAGAGCAGTAGCTTGGGAGCCTGGACTTCAGTGTTTTAATTCTTAAACAGATGCTGATAATTCCACCTTGGATAAATTAGAACTTAACTGAAAAATGGTGGTAACTATTTCTTTCTCTATTAGTCTATAAACCCATGAGGACAGAAACTGTTTCAGTTATGATGCTTTTAAAAATACAAGTTCAACAGCTAACTATACATTTCTCTTGTGAACAATGTGTTTGATATTCTACATCATTCTTCCATAATGCTTCTTTATTGCTTGTCTTACAGTCTTTACTATAGTCTTCAGTTATTTAACCATTAGGTTAAGACATTTCTTTTTCTCTGTGTGTGTGTTTTGGTTGGTTGGTTTGGTTTTCTTCATTACTTTGCTAGTTAATTTTGAACTGAAAGACATTCTGATGAACACAAAATGGTATGTATATACATTGATAATGAGCGAGCAGTTGTTCAAAAGATAACAAGCAGTTTGATTAGAGATTTTGGCTGCAGCACTTACAGAATGATTGCTATTAACCTAGAAAGCAAGAAAATCAGAAAATTAATCAGATGGTAATATTTACCAGACGCAGAGTTCAAATGCAACTCTTCTTTCCTTCCCAGCATCAGAATTCTGGAAGGTTTTCTTCAAAGAGGTGAGAGGTGAAAATCAACAGAGTCAAAATTTTCAAATACTTAAAAGGATTTCTAATAGAAACTATAACTACCTTGTACTGCTAACACCTGAGTATAATTGTTAAAGGCAGGACTTTTGAGTACCATTTCTATTTTGATTTTTAGGCTGAAAATGGTGAGAGAAATGCAGACTTCCAAAAAGAGACAGAGCAAAAGATTTTCTTACACAAAAATCCTAACATCATTCATTTCCTCTGTCCAAAATTAGAAAAAACCCTCCCTTGATAAGAGTCATGTCAAAGAATAGGCAATGAACTTGCTAGTTGCTGCAGTAAATGAGGGTGGAATATTGCTTGTCTACATAAAAGAAATTGATACAGGGTTCTGTAATTTAAGGATTTGAAATATGCAATAACACCCAGTTGTATTTTCTTTTATAAAGTTTAATTCAGTCAGACTTTTGTGAGTGTATTATTCCAGAAAAGAGCAAGTATTGATTTTATTTTATTTTCTGTCATTTCCCAACTTTGCTGCCATGACATGCAAAAGGAAAAATGTTCATTAATAGGTAGTCTCTTTAGAATTTCTGAATTTAAAATGGGGAAACATTTTCATTTTTCAATGAAATCTTGATAGAAATTTTGGGTTTATGACCTAAAGCAAGGAGTTTGATCTGGTTCCTATGCTTCAGTGTTTTATTGGAATTGTTACTATGCAGGATCTTGGTTGTAAGAAGAAAAGAATGTATTGTCACACCTCTGAGGTGTTAGAAATCACACTTGGGTCTCTCTTCTGATAGAAGCAGTGATAGGGTGGCATTGAGTTTCGACTCTGATCAATTCAAGCTGCTCTGCTCTGTGCTCACTTTTGTTTTGCCCTGTTTTCAAGGGCTACATCTATTATGGTCTACCATGCTGTGTCTCCTTGTGCCAAGAGAGCTCCAGTTGTTGTCTTGCCAAAGCCAAAAAGACTCAAAAAGACATTTGATCCTTCTCAAGTGAAACTTCTGGTTTCTATTTTCTTCTCAATTCCTGTTTTAAAGTATACATTATTATATTTCTCTTCATCACCTATTGAGGCTAACAATAAACAGGACTGAACTGCCAGCCTTCAGCTTTTACCATTTGCTTAGGAAGTGTGTGAGAGCTAATGTGAAAGTGTATTAATTCTTTTTTTTTGACCAATGTATGATGAATAACAGATATTGCAGTAACTATGGGTCAGGAGAAGACAAGTTACATTTTCTGCATGACAGTCACTCTTGACTAAGTCAAAAAAGCCACAAGAAGTAACTTTAGCCAATATGTCAGGCAGACTTTTTCAACAGAATTAAGGAGTTGCCTGAGTCCATTCTTCTAGAACTCTTTTCCACAGATCTTGTTACACTCTGTCATGGTTACACGATGCCACTGAGAGCTGCTGACACAAGGAGCCCAGGGCTTTCCTGGCAGATGAGCCCAATTGTCCTTTGTGTTACGTCCTTTGCTGGCTCCAGCACTGGAAGAGTGTCCAAGCAGTGTGCAGCTTTCCCACACACTGTCCAGTCTTGAAACCATTCCACTGAATTAAAAGACCTGGCCCTAAGAGATAAAAGCTTATGCTGTCACAAACCAGACAGGAGTAATGATGTTGGGGTGACTCAAGCCTAACTGGTCTGCAGAACCATGATTTGCTGCAGCACTTTCTGAAGGTATTGAAACAAGCTCTTTAGGATCATGCTGGCAGCAGCCACAACAGTTCCAGGAGGATGCCAGGATGGTTGGAGGAAATACGAGTAAGCACCTTAAAGTATTCAGCCTCCCTGAAAATATGGTCTTGTCAGCATTCCTACTGCTGGATTCCTCTTTCCAGTTACGAGACCACATGATTAGGATTTTGCAGGGCAAACCTAAGGGATTCTTTTAAAAGTTTCTTAAATTCTGTGGCAAGAGAGCAAGTCTGTTATTACTACACATATAAAGTGTTTAGACTGCTGACCACTCCACAACAAATTAGCTTTATTGTCAATGAGTTTTATTTTCCTATTGTTTCTCATTTATCAAGATATTTTTTAATTATTTTTTTTTTCCATGTGTTTTGTTCAAAATAAAAATGTTACTTTTGTTGGGAAAGAAATCATAGTTTTCTGCATGTAGGTAATATTTCTAATCAAATTATATGTTGTCAGCAGCATGAGCTTTAGGCACACTGCATGTGTTATTGTCAGACTAGTCCTCTTTACATGACATAAAATATACCTGGCAAATGTCATTGCCTGGATGATATGTAGTCTGTCTGAATGGTGACCCCAAGTATCAGATTTATATCCTTCTCTAGAGCATAACTCTAGATCTCCATCAACTGTTTAGGAGTTAAATGCTTAGTAAATGTTCCTGTCCATACAAGTGAGAGTTCCCACTTGCAATGTATTAGTGAAATGCACATATTTATTCACAAATCAGTCTCTGGACTGCTTTTATCAATTCCAAACCCCAGCTGAATCAATGAAATTTTCTCTCTTCAGCTGGCTTTCGGCCAAGACCACAATCACTTTCCCTGTGTGCCCTGAATGTTTAATCAGTAAACACTGCAGGGAAATATTTAACTACAAACAGCAATCTATCATCACTGCTCTGTCATAAACACATAGGGAAATTCCTATTTAATTTTCTAAAATTGCTTGCTTGCAGCACTAAAAATGTGGGATTAAGCTGACTTTAAGGAAATGCAAAGTGAGAAGCAGTGAGATGCTTTTGGCTCTATGCTGCTTTTTTAGGTTTGGCAAAGATGCTATCATGCAGCATTTCAGTCATGGCAGGAATGAACTGGAAGTTGCTTGAGAAGAGGTGGTGGGTAGGTAAAAGGTTGCTATAAAACCTTAAACCTCCCCTAAGGTCACACTGCAAGCTGCTTGAGATAACAAATGTTAAAACCAAGTAATGCCACTGGGGTGTAAATATAAAAGTGCTGTCTAGCTAACAAGGTAAGGAGTTAAAAAGACAAAAGATGAGGTGCCTCTGAATGAAGGAGAAGCAATGGCTCTCTGTCAATACACCAGAGGGTTGGGATGTCATCCAGANGTTGAGGCCCCATCCCTGGAGACATTCAAGGTGGGGCTGACAGAGCTCTGAGCACCCTGCTCTAGGTGAGGATGTCCCTGCTCTCAGCAGGGGGTTGGACTGGATGACCTCCAGAGGTCCCTTCAACCCAGACATTTCTATCTCTATGACCTTTCCTTAATCCCAACATCCCTTCTGCAGTTTCAAGCCCCAGTCATCTCTCCCATTCCACCTCTGAACAGGATGTCTTAGTTCCATTCTCTCTTCTTTCTTTTGTGTGATCATCAATTAATGTCTTCCTTGACTGGAGGCCTCCTTCATTATTGCTTTCCCAATTATTTCCCCTCTATCAGCTTGTTCAACCTGTTCTGAATGAGGCACTGTTTGTCTCACATCTTTCTTCCTTTCCTCTTCTTTTTCTAAGCCACACTTTATTCCATTTGATACTACATTTGATACCAGTCATTTGCACCCCCTTCTGCTCTGAGTCCTTTGTATGATGTTCATTCATTCCATCAGTTTCTGACTTCTCTGCTGTTTACAACCTCTCTTTCTTGCTCTGCCTGCACTTGTTGCTGACCTCTTGACTGAAGCAGTTTTCAGAATGCATCCATGCTGCTGTTTGGGTTTGGACTGTGTGACAGAGATCATGTTTAAGAGCTAGGTCTCTTTTCTGGAAGCCTGTCTTTTCAATGCACAGCACTCTAAAATCATCTTTGTATCAATAGATGCAGCCTCCCCCCTCTCCCCAACCTGAGTTACATCCTCACACCACTGCACTGAGAAAATTTATCATCCCAAGACTGAAAATAAAAGAGATCAGCAAAGCATCAACTCATTATTGCTTATTTTACAGTGGCTGAGCTGAGAGCTTAATTCAGACCTTATAAAACTTAGTCCAGTTTGTTAACAGTGGAAATATTCTGTGACTTGGACTGTCTCCCTGGTTCTCCTGGAAGCCAAACCAAGCCAGGGCAGATGTGGAGATTTGCTCAGCATCTGTTGTAGTTACTTGGCATTGCAATTTAGGTGCTGCCAATTTTGATGACAGTTGTATTGCAGACTTCACTGTGAAGTGCAATCCAGTGGAAACTGTTTCAAGGGTGCTAAAACAGGCTGATAATAGTTTCAGTTGTCCAGGAAACAGGAGGGTCAGTGCCCTTACTGGCAACTGCCTTCAATTTTTCCAACCTTTTTCTTCTTTTCTTTCAGTGAGAAGTAAATCACAGACATTCACAGATAAAACCACAAACATTAATGTGTAGTAAGCAATGTTTCTGGTGTGCATATTGGCTCCTTTTTAAAAGACTCATTTTCTGCTTTGCTGAATTGGAGAAGTAAATCCTTTAGAATGGGAACCTTAACAACATGCCCAGATGCAGTAGTCACTCTACAGAATCTCAGCCACATCTTTATATGATGCATGGAATGCTTAGGAGCCATATTCTATAGACAGTCTCAGTCTTATCACCACAGTAAAGAGATGTAAAGAATGGAAAGGTTGACCAATACATGTGCTAGTTAAGTCCTCAGCTAAATCAAGAGGCAAACCATCTTCCTCCTCCTTTCCTTCTTCCTGACTGCATAGGAATGGCTTGCTGAGAAATTCTCACTGTTTAATTTAAACCCCATGTTTTTACTGACAAAAGAAAGGCAGACAGATACTAATAACCCTGCAAAGTGGTTCCGGATTTGTGAGTGAGAAGGTGATGTCAAGATGAGGAGATGGGAGAGGTGCTGGGAAAGGCAGGAGATAGAGGAAATCCAGGTTGTGAATTCAGTGTCGAACTGGTAATGAATGTGGTAATCAGCTCTGACAGAGAAGCTGTATTTCTAACTGGCTTCCCAATCTCCAGTCTTGATCTTGACAGAAAGACAGAGAAAAGGGTAGTGAGGAATTCTGTAGGTAAAAGTGTAATTATTGACAACTGCAGCAGAAATGTGCAGTGTGGTGTGGAGAAAGGGGCCACATAATGACAATGTAACAGTATGGTCAGTGCCCTTACTGGCAACTGGCTTCAGCTTTTCCAACTTTTCTCTTTTTTCTTTCAGAGAGAAGTAAATCACAACCATTTACAGATACAAACACAAATGTTAAGGTGTAGTTAGCACCAGTAGCAGGACATACCTAGCAATTACAAGCAGTTCATCACTGTGTTCCAGTAATCTTAGCAACACATGCATCTACCTGAAGTGATACTCTGTTACTAAAGCATTTTATATCAGGAATGATTCAGACCAATACTTAACAGTTTTAGAACCTGTTCCAAAACATTCTTTAGAGGAATGTGGTGTACATGAATAAAGACCTTCTGAGGAAGGTCATCAGCCACAAAATAGTGTTTACTCGTGTAAGCTTTTTATTCATTAACATGCTATGGACCAAGAGAAGAAGAAATAAGGCAGTGTAATAATCCTCAGCTTCAAGTTAATGATTTTGTGGGGTGCTGGTTTATCCTGTTACACTGTATACTGCCTGTCTAGGTGCTTATATTTATTAATGTTCCTTCTCCAGCATGGCTGTGGACCTAGGCTGTGTGTATATATGTTGGGTGAGAAGCATCCCCGCAGCATGATCGCTCCCCAGATGGCAATCTGGGGTGGTATCTCTTTCTTTATTGACTGTAAAGAGAGGAAAAGATGACTATCCAAATGCCTAAAGCAAGTGACTCAAGCTAGGTGGGGTTGAGTCCCTGAATTCCTCCCTGTTATGAGGCAGCACCCTATTCCATCAACCAGCAGCCCTAAAAGCTTGCTACAGTCCAGAGCAGAGCAAACTTTGAAATTCCATTTGATTGCCACATACTCCTGCTTCAAGACAAAATAACCTTTACAAGATGTGCCTAGAAAAATGGGCTTATGTCTTACACTACACAAGTACAGAGCTTTACAAAATGTGTTACCAAGGGGAATCCCTTGCTTTACTCTGTAGATTGAAGAAACTGGGGCAAGGAAACTGTTTTCCTACCTCGGTAGGTCTGGGTCTGTCACTGTTCTTTATACTTTGTGACCTTATTCTGCTGTTCATTTAATACTTCATACTCTGTTCCATACAGGGGCAGGCTATTTCCCACTGATGTCAGTGTAGCCTGATCACATCTATGGTGAATGATGGAAGAAAGGAGTCCTTTATATTTTCATACTTTTAACAGCCTTATTGCTCATGCATAATTTGCCTCTGTTTTGAGTGTCATATTCAGGGCTTACTTCATGGACTCTATTTAATTTAGACCTACAATTTCCTCTTATCAGGTCTAATTGTCTCACTCATTGTTGGATTTCACAGGACAGCATTTCAAAGCTGGGGATGCACCATCAGAAATTTCTAATTTCAGATGACTGACTAATAATTTAAGCTGTTCTTAAGACAGAGGACTTCCTGTACGGCTGGAGAACAGCACTGCTTTATCAGCAGCAAGCTTACCCCAGTTTCTTCTCATGATACATCAAGGTCAAACATTCGAAGCAGTTGAAAAGGGAGAAGCCCCTTTCAAAGCTCCTTTGTTCCTAAGGTTCCACGGCCAAAGCTGTACACTGTGAACAAAGTTACATTTATGGGGGTTTTAAACATAGAAAAGGTGCTTCAGCAAATTCTGTAGAAACGCAGAACAGCTATTCAAATATTAAAGCACTTGTATTCTTTAAAATAATAGGCACTTTTTTTTCCCCAGAGCTTAAAATTGACAGTATCTCTTTGCCATTCCTCTCCAATAAGAAAACACCTCATTCTTACAGGGTTTGTACACATCCCCACACAGCCTGCTGCATGGTATTAATGGCTGTGGATACCAAACTCCTTCAGCTCCAAAACAAATACCACAAACATTAAAATCCCCCAGTAACCAAAAGACACAATTTCTAGAAACATTGTGGCTCTGTCCTGGAGTTTGTAGGTAGGTCCTCACCAGGCCTTTGAATTCATCTCTATAAGAAAAGTCTGGCCTCTGTTCACTAAAGAGGCATTGGATGGTATCCAGATGTTTTCCCATGGACTGTATCCTGCTCCCACCCATGCACAGGGCATTTTCAAAGACAAAACTGACTCCTGCTGCATTTTGTAGGATGCTGGATTTAAAACTTCCATGCTGAAACCAAGTGCTGGACTGAGCCTCTGGGGCAAGGAGAATGGCACGGGTCATTGCCAGACCTCAGGGCAGGGCTGTTTGGAGTAAGAATCTGACCTAGTTCTGGAGGCCTGTAGACCTCCAGGTAAGGTCCTAACTGTAGAGCTTAGTGAGCTGCACTGGCTGAAGCCCCTCTGTGGGACTGTAGGTCCCTTTCCAAGGCTGGCCCACCCAGCGTGCTGCCGATGACTCCTGCTGGGTGCTCACACATCCTAGGACCCGCTGGAGCTGCTGAACCACTTTTGTCCCTGCAAACTCCAACTTATAGATCTGACAATGCCATTTCACCTTCCTTCACTGCAGCTACAGCCTGTATATTGCACAGCTTTCTAAGGCCACTAACAATCAGTATTTTTAGCTAAACTGATGATAGTTCAGGTCAACGGAAGTTAACCAAGTGCATCTCAAGTTAGCATCTGTGTGTATACACAAATCCATGGCAGAAGAAAAGAGGTTTATTTTGCATTTCAAAGCACCCTTTTGATCTAGAAGAGTGCCTTCATTTAAGGGCCATTTTTTTCCAAGTTATTTACTTATTTGTGATTAATAATAAAAAAATGAATATTTTTTAAGCCCACAAAACCATTCGTTTTCTGGATTCTTTTTGATATTTTTACATCAGAGTGTGACAACTTTGGTTTCATGACTCCTACATTCACTACCTCAGGGTTTTTTTCTTGTTGGTATGATGAACTAAGTTCACCAAATTTGAACTCCTTGTTTGGCTGCACCCTTAATGTCTTCAGCAACACTGTGCAGCTACAAAAGCTCACACAAATCATCTGCATTGCATTTGCCGTGGTACAAAGCATGAAAAAAAGAACATAAGAATCACATATGTGAGAATATTTAATACCACATTGATAAATGATACAGTTTAATTTTTACATCATCATTTGCACAAGCTAAAAGTGAACTCCAAGTAACCCTGTAAATGAAAATATTAAATGTAAATGATTTTTTTTTCTTTCCCAGAACTGCTTTTGGTATTTT
The DNA here is from genome assembly GCA_013399075.1 of Chloroceryle aenea. Classification (NCBI taxonomy): domain Eukaryota; kingdom Metazoa; phylum Chordata; class Aves; order Coraciiformes; family Cerylidae; genus Chloroceryle; species Chloroceryle aenea. The sequence continues at coordinate 223,401 of VWZY01010146.1, forward strand.
CATGTCAAGATAAAAAAGAAAGGTTAAAAAAATTGTACAGTTCCCAGTTAGGTAAAGGCTAAATAATAGGTTTCTGCATCTTTATGCAAAAATACTGCTTGATATTATGCTAAAGTTTGCAGCACTCTTTCAGCAATAACTTCTGGTTCAGTTACATTTAATTGCAGTGAAAGTGGGATGCAGAGGCCAGCTAAGTTACCTACTGAAGTGCTCTCCTTAGGAGTAACTTTGAAGATAAATGCTGGAAAAATAACCAGGGTTTTCCTAGATGACAAAATACTCATTTATCTGCACTTGTCCAGTAAATGAAACTGAATTTTGGCTGGATGTTCAAAGTGTACTGTACAAGCTTTGCCCATTTTTTCCTTCAGTGCTGCAGCACAAGGAGCGTTGCAAGTGCTGCCAGGGAATAAACTCAACCATCTATGAGTTGTAAACATTCACAGTGGAAAAAAAAAAGGTTTGTTGGTATAACCAGTGGTAAGTACCCAGGAATTTGTGGTTTGTAACGCACGCTGATAATCTGGCTTTGTTGATTTTGCAGTGATGACAGAGATACAGGTGGTTTGGCTTGATTTCTCTGCTTCTTCAGATAGCTGCAGGAATGAAAACAAAGCCAAGGGGCAAAATATCATAAAAATGGATTGATTAATTTTTCTTAATGATTGCATCTGTGAGGTCAACTTGTGCTGAAGAGGGAATGTGGAAACGGGAGCAAAGTTCAGACTTTGCATCCAGAATAACTGAAAGGAAGATCAGGTCCAATACTTCAACAGGGAGAGGGACAACTCCGGGGTCTAATTGTCCTCAACTGCTACCTTAGGCCAAGCTTTTGTTGCCTCCCTGATCTTACTACCTGGGATATTTCTACCAGTGATGGAAGGCTGTTAGTTTTATTTGCAGGTTAGCTCTATAAATGTTTCAAGGAAAAAAAAATAACCTAACCTAGTAAAAATGCTTATTGTGGAAATATAAACCAGCACTTTTCTCTCCACGTGTAAAGCATGCATGTTTTCTTTCTGACACAGATTCCATAAAGGAACAAACCACCTCTCTCTATTGCATCCCTTCCCCGATTTTACCCCATTCTTAACTGTAACTCTCACCACTTCTTTTCTCCTGCAAGGAAAAAGAGTCAAGTACACAATTGTGGCAGTTGGCCAAGATGATCCCAGTCCCCTCACACAGCCTTGTCTCCACCTCTGCATTGCTTCCTGTAAATCTGGACACTGCTACCACCACTCCACATCTGGAGACAGATGGCATTTTGCTTCTAAAATAAGCATTCCTTTTTCTTGCTATAAATAAGGTAGCAATACTTATTTCTGCTGCTTCCAGAGTATAGCCCAGAGCAGGAGAAGAATGCATGTATTCTACTAGCCTAACTTTGTTAAACCAGCCTCTGTAGTACTATTATGCAAAACCAGAAAAGCCCAGATGTAATTTTATGTCAAATAACTCATTAAAAAAGCCTCATATTCCACTTTAATTCACAAGTCAAAAAGAAAAGAAATGCAAGGAAAGGAAAGGAGTCAGTCTGGCTTGATTTGTTGCCCACATATCTGGTGGGATACAAAACACCCTCAGGTACCTCTCCTATCCACATCCAGCTGCTGGTCCAGAATGCCTTTGATCTCCTATGGGGCCTCACTCACATCTGTCAGCCCCATGCATAGGTCTTAGAAACCCCAAGACCTAAACCAACAGGAAACAAAAGGAGATAAGTAGGGGATGAGTTTCAAAACTTTGTTCCAAGTCAGCTTATTAACCTAAGAACACCTTAGGATATCTCAGACCACACCAGATGCCTCTGTGAGTAACTGAATTAAATTCAGTAGGTTTAAGAGGAGTTTACACCTTAAAAAGTACAATAGAGACCCTCAAAAAGCTGTGAAAGGGAAAAAGATACAGAGAGGTTCATAATAAAATAGCAAGTTGAAAGGATGGCATTTAATTATAAGAAGAGAGAGAAAAAAAAGTATTTCTTTTTTTGCTTGCAAGGTTCCTTTGAGGGGAAATGAAAAAGGATGTATACCCATGTGTTTCTGAGACTGTCAGAAGCAGCAGTTGCAGAGCATTCAGCCACTACTGTATTTGCAAAGAACTAGAAAGAATAAGAAATGTAGAGAATAAGATAAATAATTGGTAAGAACATTCAGTTCTGTTTCAAAACTGGAGCGTTAAAAACAAAGTAAATGCCACAACCACATCTTTTGGAGATTAAAAAATAAAAGGGTTACAAAGGGAAAGAAGTCAGCAGAACTCTGTGTGATCACTGCTTAGACCTCATGAATGTTGTGGATGCTTCCAGCTTACCATCATAAAATCAGAATCAAACCTTAAATTGTAATTCATTAGGTAGTTCACATGAAAAGCTCATAAAAATCTTTCAAAGGATTTAAGTAATGGAGTTCAATGCATACAGATCCACTGAAGATGTTTAGGAATGTTTCTCCTTGGTGATTCAAGCTGGTGTGATCACAGAATTATATTAAGACTCCTTTATAAAGTTACCATCAGTAAGACCCAGAGATACAGTATTTCTTTTAAAAACTTATCCCAGAATTGTTATTAAGGCAACATTCCTCAAGATGACATTAAGACATCACTGCTTTTATTGTAGACTACAGAACACATGGATAATAGTTTCAAAATCAACTGAAATACCTCAGCACCCTCCTAGAAGCTTAAATGCTTCAGAAAAAAAAATAGAACTACTGTCTCTGCCTTTAACATAAGTAAGAAAAAGAGAGAAAAAAAAAAGCCATCTCTTCATGCAAGTATTCAGAAGATTGCATAGGGACCTATCTGGGAAATCCTCCCAATGTGTCTGATCTGTGCTTTGTGCCTCTTTCTCATGGCCATCTTTTATCTGGGAACAAAGCCAGGCTTGGTGTAGCAGCTCTGCTTGTATAAAGTAACAGCTTATGCAATGAGCAACAAAGGACAATTTAGTTCTCAGTACAAATAACCTGTCTAACTCTAGAGGAGCTTGCTCAAGAAACAGGGCAAGAAAGCTGCATTGTCAAATAAAGCTGAATAACCTGGCTACACCATGCAGCCCCAGATACCATATTTGCTCAGAACCAGCCAGGGTATGTGTCCAGCTCTGGGCTGGGCTGCACATACAAATCAAAGGTGGGGATACACAACATCACCTTAATATCTTCTGAAGATCTTCACACAGGACAGCCCTTAACACCCAGAGAAGGGGGTTCACTTACCTTGACTGTGTCAAAGATTGCACTACAAACCAAGTTAAAAGTAGGTCTGTAATTCTGTAAGAGAAAAACTTAGAACTAAGCCAAGAGAAAGGCATTTGCTGCTCTAAGATATAGAATATAACCTTGGTTATATTAAAATGAAGCTGGCTTACTTCTAAACAATGCAGAGTTGTCTGTCTGGATGTGCTTCTGTTACAACTCAACCAATTACTGCAGTAAGCTGGTGAATAAGGGAAAGTGAAGTTATAGTTACTACTGGTTTTAAGAGGTGGATAAGGTATCTACTCTACTGAGAAGGACAGCAGTACCTTGTGGTACCTTGCCAGTACCCAGAGACAGAATACAAATTGCATATGAAGAGTAGGAGAATATGAGAGTGACTGTGGTCACTGCTGACAAGAAATGATGTCACTCTTACCTTACTTTTAACAACAGACTGAAGCACATTAACAATCAAACAATGAATTTATTTGCAGGATACATTTATCATACATAGAAAACAATACTTATTGTTTGGTTTATCATCAATAGAGGAAAAATAGCAAAACAAAACCACAATACATTATTCAAAGTGTTCCATATATTTGTTAGCTGACATTTTCAAAATGAAGCTTTCTTTTTTTTTTTCCTTTTTTTATTAAAAAAACCCACCCAACAAAACATGATCATGAACAATGCATAGTGGGAACAAAGGGTCTAGAAATCTAACATTCCACAGCTGTGAGTCAGTGTGAAAAATAAGGCTATGTAGAGGGAAAAAACCCCACAGTGGATTTCAGAACAATACATATTCCATCGACAGGCTTCAGATAAGATCATCTGAGCATATGAAATCTAAAAGCAAAGTTATGTAAGGAAAAGAGGAATTTAAAATATTAACAAACAACTTGGGAAGGGAGAAAGGAGCTTTCTCCAACGATGGCCTGAAAATAGGCTCCAAATGTCCAAAACTGTATCAAGTGAAGGTCAATTACACTATGATGCTGCAAAAACCAACCCAAGATGAACATCCAGAGGTGAGAAATATCCAAGCCCATTTTCCTAAATAAGCTCCAACCACCCAAACCACTTATTCAGCACATAGTTACCAAAAGAATGATGAAGTTTTGTTATCTTTTAAAAAACTTTGATTTACCAGTCACTGAATGATTCACTGAAGGGCTAGAAAACATATCTCTATGCTCTGAAATGGTAATTACAAGTTCTTTTCATGTTTCATGTCAATGTGAAGGGAATGAATGGAATTGCAGTGTCATATCCTGCTCTTTGTTCCTGTTCTTTCACACTGGGGCAGCAGCGTGGAGGTTTCATAAAGCTGCCAGCAACTGAGGTTCTTCACTGCCCTGAGTCACTGCCATCTGCTTTTCACATGATCCTAGTGGAGTCATCCAAGGAGCAACACAGAGTCAGAGAGCTGCCTTTTTCTGGCAGTTCCTAGTACAATGCTTCCCAGATGGTGCATTCATAGAGGATAAAGTACCCCAGGTAACTCAGCCACCTTAACTAACTAAGCTCCACAGAGTGTTACATGACATTCAGGATAGAGAGGTTATAAAATAGCTGCTAATATTGGATCTTACCTGAGTTAGATTCAGCTTCCTTACTCACAAGGTCACAAGAACAAAGCTGAGGCAAGACTGGTCGTGGCAATTGGTCTCAGTGCAGGTGTATACAATACATATTTTACAAATAACTCTTTACTTCTAGAGTTTAATCCTATCCTTTAAAAACAATTAAATACAGACTAGGCTATGTAAAACTTTTTAACCCTTCTTCATCCATCATAAATAACATCCAGATCTCTCTGAAAAAAAGACATTTATTTTTAAAACACTTGCTACAGGTCACCCTTTGCTGTTGGGTAAAATGTGTAGGGAACTGTTGGGGAAAGTTGCATTGTTGATGTTTTGAACACAACAAAAATATTTCTGTATTTCAAGAAAGCTGAACCACCCTAAGTGTCATGGGGAGGTCTGTCCTGAAAGAACTATTTCTTCAGCATACTCTACACAGTTTCAATCATCCCAGTTACCATTCAAAACAGCAGCATTTAGAAAGTGATGGATTCTAAGGTTGATCTAATCTAGTTGCCCTGAAAAAAAAATACCTGTTTATCGTGCTTGTAGCTAAGGCTTCATGGAAAGCAAGATACTGGTTTAAACATCAGCCCAACAAACCTCATGCAGCTGGGGTTACATTATGTCCATCACTTGTCTTCTATCAGTAAAGGAATTAGATCAGTCAGTTACAGTTTTAAAATCCAGAGAAAGCTATGGAATTCATAGAAAGAAGGAAAAAGAAGAAAGAAAAAAACCAAAGCAGCAGCCTCCACTGCAGCATATGGCAGACTGCTGTAAGTTATCCCTAAAGCAGCAGCAACAGAGCCTGTGGCTGTGGAAGTATCTGTTAAATGCATGTACACAAACACACAAAGGCAAATAACTGTCAGTACAGTTGGCTGCTTCACTCTAAATAAAAAGGATGAGTTAACAGGTTTTTTTCCACTAAATCTGGGCTGACCAATCTGCAAGCTTCATTTCTTTCATTTAACTGGTATGAAGGCAAGCTGGTTTTCATTTCCTAAGCTACCAAAGAGCAGTTAGCCATTTCCATGTAATATCATGCATTACCAGAACACTGTGTGGAAGTCTTTGCTGATATTCTCATGAAAATTCTTATAAAAATGAAATTCTCATAAAAACCAATTCAGAACAATGAGTGATTATAACTATGGAATTCTAGCAATTTTCAAGTAAAAGCTCTGTCTAACATTTCCCAATGTTAGGCATTAATTTTTCCATCTGATACAGATTTAAAATGTATAGTTTATGCATAAATGGTAGTATCCATCCAATCTTTAGGAGTGTTCTGTTTTATCCTCCAGTCAATATGCCCTAACATCATACTGGTGGATTCTGTACTAAAGAATTGCTACATTCTGAGCAGCTAATTAGAATAACAAGTGGAAATATTTCACTTTAAGGAAAGGTTTCCTTCAATTTTTACAAAAACAGAAATAGAAAGAATAAAAAATAACAATTTGCAAATACTCCAGAGTAAAAATCCAAAAAAATTCTGTGTCCTGTGTTGCAAAACAAAAACCAAAATCCCAGCAAAATCCCTTCATACCCAGCTTGCTTAAAGTCTTGATTCAAAGCATTTGTACATGCATAAATCAACCCCTATTCAGTAGAATTCCAGCACATGGAGAAATGGACCCATTCCCTGTTTATAGACACTTGTGGTACTGCCTCTCCCATATAAAATATCCAGGGTCTTTGCCCTGTAGTGCTAAACCCACACCTGATGTCTTCACCTTCTTTTTGACAATGAGGTCAAACACAGACTGAACTCCTACTGAGGTTAACTGTGGATTTCAGTGATTGTGTAAAATAAAATAAACCAGATTTAGTTTCCTTTGATAAAACATCCTGTTTTGGTAGCACACTAAATAACCAGGAACAGCCTGCCAGCCTCATTATAGCAGATGTAACTCGTGTATGTTAATTCAGAAACTGGGTGGTTTACATCTCCAGAAGAGGCACTGTGCCAAAAGATTGTCCCAAGAGGTCATAGTCAACATGAATATATAAAGTATCAAACTAGAAATGTTTTTTTCACAGAATATTTTTGAAATTACCATGATGCATGTGTTGCTGCAACTCTGACACATAAATAGTTAAAAAACTAAACACACTGTCTTACTCAATTGCATGAAAACTCCAAAGTGCAAATTCATTTTGTGCACTGCAGACTGGACAAGACACAGAGACAGAGGGAAGTGGCACAAAGCCACTGAAGGGAAGAGTTCAGATTAGCAAACAGCCATATAAGTGAGCTGGCTTCTGAAGCGTAGCCTCAAAGCCAGGCTTTGTGCAAGAACCAGGTTGTTCCTACTCCTCCAGTCCATGGAGGTATTTTTCAGGATTTTCCTAATTCAAATATTTAATTTCAGAAATATTCCTATTTCCAAAGTGGAGAATTTTTTTTTGCCTTTTAAATACCAGCCTGTTTTGAGGCAAGGCTCTGTACCCAGTCCATATAAACATGTCACAGGAGGACATGACATAATCCTATTGGGTAAAAAATATTACAGACTTAGACCTTCAAAGTATGCCAGACATATTCAAGTCAGCAAAACACTGACTGTACTTCCACTGCTCATTTAAGAATGAGGATATGGTCTGTATTCATTTTAGAAAGCAAAGCCAAACGTTTAAATAGTTCAAGTCACAATCATATTCTGCCTCTAAACAATTCTGATCCAAAACCAGCTTCAGCTAAACATCTTTGTTGGCTGTCTTTGAATAGAATGAATCCTAGCAAAGGAGAACAACCCTTTGAAAGACAGAAAACCATCAGTGAATTACTGTACATGTTACATGCATAGCATCAGAAGATGGACACCATAAAAACAACAGGTTTCACCTTAACTGTAAACAGGTATAACATGGAATTATTTTCTGAGTAGAACAACACAAACATTACTTATCACAAATAATTGTGCACAGCATACTTCAGCACTCAGAAACTATATTTCACTGATCTCATAGCTAGTGCTGACAAATATTGCCTTTAAAAAGTCTAGCTGCATACAATAGACAACTGAACGTGTAAGAAACACAGACCTGTGGGCTTTGTCATCCTCCCACATGCCTCATTCTTCACAGACATTAGCACTTCTCATCCCCATCCTGGGGACAACATGCTTCCAGTCATTTTGGCCAGCTAAAAAGGAAGGATGCTAACCCATAGGGCCTTTCTCCTCATTAACACGTGGTGAGCACTTACTCAGCTTTGCACCATTTTGAGATCTGACTTTAGGGCTTCTTACAGTCCAGTTTGGCAGAATACCAGAATAAAAAACCAAAACAAGACATTCAGGAATGTTCTGACTGAGAAATTATCAGAGCACACACAGATTTAACTTATTCAAATTACAGAATAAAACCAAAGTGGTTTTTTCTCCCACTTTACAAATGCTTGCAACCAAATAAGTCCCTTATTTTGAGATCTAAATTAATGAGATCTTAAGACTTTTTCTCTGAAACTTTACAATGCAATTTCTCCAAAATTGGAACAGTGTTTAAATTAGAGTATATAAAAAGGTTCCTGCTTCTTTCTATATTTACCATGACTATAGGCACAACATAGTACAGTTTTAAATTAAAACAGCAGCCACCAGTTATTGTTCTTTCAGTGTCATTTTAAGGGGATTTCAATGTCAGCACTGAACAGGTTTTAAAAGGCAATGGATTAATTATTTCTGTGTACTTTGGGAACTGATGGAAGTGAATCTGATGTTCTATCGTGCTGTCACCATCCAAAGTCCCAGTGCAACGTTGGCAGCCAAAAGTGCACTACCAGCAAGCAAAATTAAAAAGCCAACAAGCTCCCTGTTTTGTTTTTCTACAATCAGGGAGCTCAGAGTGGCTTCCAGGAATGAATTTAATATCCACTGACCATCCAAAGCAAAGCAGGGTACAGCATTTATAACTGCCAGTGCTCCTGACAGTGAAATTAGGTACCTGGTTGACATTAGTTAAGGTTCATGAATAATAAGCAACATCATAGAAATTGTATGAGTACAATGAGTTTTACACCATAATATACTAGTTCAGAGAACTGGCTCTGTGGATTAATTTGCACTAGGTTTAGATACTTCACCTGCACTCTTCCCAACTTGGATGAAAGTAAGAGACAGTAAAAACACCCTTCATACTGCCCACCTTCCTCCCTTGCTTCGTGTGGTTTTGGAGGAAGCTTTTAGCTCTGACACCATGCCTGAAGTAAGAAGGTATTTTAGACCTATGACCTAAGTATGAAATAACAATTAGGAATATTTTCCTAAACACTCCCTGGCTGGAGTAAGTAAATGGCTAGACTATAATTGGAAATCTGGCCTCTCTCTCCTACTTACCTGTTAGCCAGAAAAGTTGGGTGGATTTCTGTACGTGCATGTGCATGTGAGAATGAGGCAAGGGTAGATCATCTTTATTGTTGGTAAAGGCTTGCTAAGTGTAATACCTACCTCCATCCTACAATGGCTGGACAAGAAGAGCTATGACTCAGAAGGCAGCTGGCTCAGCATGAACCTTAGGATGTTCCCAGAAAAGGGGAGCTTACAGCATCTTTAGTTTTATGGACTGCACTGAACAACATTGTTTAATTGCTCTGTTGCCATGCATACACATTTCTGTTTCTAAGGCTAAGGGTTCTTAGATTAACCATGTTTTAAGTGAATTATCATCTTGATTTTTTCCTGTTGAAGAAAGTAAAACCCAAACACAATAAAATCACCCATACCCTGTTACTTGGTTCTGTGTAATGACTCAAAAAGGAGAACATTCTGACATTGTAAAGCTAGCAATAACAGCTCATTTGTCCTGCCATAAATTCAGCCTTACTTTGACTTTCTCACCAGAACTCTTAAGCCTCACCCTCAAGAAAGAGTTAAAAAAAACCACTGACCAAAAATACTAAGAATAATCAATGCAGAGATGGCAGAAAGATGGCAAAACTCTACAAAAATGTTTAGAGCATCCTGTCTAAAATGATATCCAACTGAAATTTTGCTAGGTCACCAAATTCTAACCAGTTCCCTTCTTGCCTTAAAAGAACAAACATACTTCAAAGGATACTTGCAAAATGTCTCTATCACCACAGGCAGATCAATGCTTAGAAAGTTTTGTCGTGGTACAAAACTGCTGAGACTTACTGAAATGAAAAGATAAAGATACAGAAGATAGGAAGAGTCATTCCAGCATCACAACATTATGAATTTGAGACTATAATTTTGCAGAAAAATCAGATCTGAAATGACATTTCTTTGAGGATGAATAACCAATCTAAATACAGTTTTGCTTTTTAAGAGTGCAGCTGTTCAATCTTTATTATCCATGGTCACTACCATAATAAAGTCACACCACAAAACACCATTAGCATGATTTCTGTAAAAGCAGATCTAAGAGAGATGTTTTCAGAGGCAACTGGACATCTGCAGTCATAAAGACCATGTTGTGCAATTTAAACTCATTTCAAAGAAAAACATATAAAAAGAGATTCCAGTTAACAGACTCTTTCAACACATGCAGTCCATATGTATACATTCATACTGTGGGTGCACACATCTGCTTTCTCAGAGAGCAAGAAAATTCTTCTCACAGTACCTGCAGAAGATCCCCCTGACCTGAGGCATGCAGCAGCAGGGCAGATAGGGAGCAGAGTTCTGCAGTCACTCTGAGAAAGCAAAGGCTAGGAGATGGTGCACAGCTGCATTACACATCCTGACACCAGTTAGCTGGCACTTCAGTAGCTTCTTCTGTCTTCAGATGATACCATAAGTGACTCCACAATGAAACTTTGTGCAGCTTAAAAACTTGGGAGGTGGGACTGAGCATCTGTCCTGTAAATAGTGACTGGAAAATTGCAGTGTCAAGCATCACATAACCTTGAAACACTTCTTTAGTACTGTAACTTCTTTGAAGGTATACATGAAGCTTCAGCTGACTTCATTTCAAATGTATATGAGAGACTGCTCAAAGAAAACTAAGGTGGCTTGAGACCTCCCAGAGTGTACTCTGGCAGCACAAGGATGCTCCATCTGGGTTGTCTTGTAAAAAGTCTTGATACAGTCTTTCAAATTAAACAGCAGCCTCAAGTTTGCCAGCCTCAGAGACTGTTTGAAAGCCTTAGTTCTGTGATGGCTGGAAGAAAGACACCTTTCCTACTAGAAGGCTCCACTCATAGCATAGTGGAGTCTTATCCCTGGAAAGAAGAGGTAACCAAGGTAAATTAAGGCAGAATTAGAAAATCACCTTAAGAATGAGCTTGCATAATATCAACAATACTCACTCTGTCCCTAAAGAACAGCTTTGGGTGAGGGATGAGGCCAGCCATAATGGCCTGAATTTTCTCTTCTACCCTGGGAAAAAGTTACAGCCATAAGAACTCCCCTATCTATGGAGATTGGCAAATACCACACAGTACAAAGGTCCCTTGGGAAAGGAACAATTTAACCCACCCTTTGAGAAATCTTGTAACCACAGGCTAAGAGAAGACTGGAAACCTCCTAGCACTAGTACATCACATACCAGAAATCCTGCTAAGTGTATTTTAGTTAAGACTGAGATCAGATTTCTTCAGGTTCAATAAACAATTCAAGGCCATTGGAATGAAAACAAGGGGAAAGCAGTTCCAAAGGCACATGAGGCAGAGAATTCATCCCCTCAGTCACATAACAACGTTTTCTTCTGTTAATAGCAGCCCTTCTGATGAGTCAGAAGTGATAATTAGTCCAACCAACAAGCACACCATGGGGTGGAGAGATCTGGATAGCAAGATGTTCCCAAAAAAGAATGGGTTTGTTAGGGCAACAAGCAGAGAACTTTCCAATACCAAAACTGCTGCAGCTGTGCCAAGACAGCTTGAAAGTCACGTTCTCTCTCACCTTAGCTTAAGAAAGGCCTTTGATTCAGGGGAACTGAGGGAAAATAACAAAGTCTGTTGGACTACTGAGTGAAGAACATAACAGTCAAAAATCCTGGATACAACCCAGCTCCGAAAGTCGGCGGCATCCAAGTCAAGTGATATCCAAAGCAAACAACTCATCACACTGAAGGCTGGTATCAGAACATCTGATCAGACCTCTTGTTCATGAGCCAAAAGAACAAAATGGCCAAGGCAGGCAGTGTATTCAAAGGTTTCAAAAGCACACACTTCAATATACTGTCATTTCAAAGCTTGACTGCCTCTTGACAGACAACTAATGGTCAACAACAAGTCACCACCCTGAACCTCACATCGTGCCTCTCCTTTGCTCTGTGTTAAAACAAACTCTGTTGTCTCTGGCAGCCACTAGACATGGATCTAAACTCCCAACCTTGCTGCAGAAGCAATCTCCAAAACACAAACTCTTCAGGAAGTTGCTGGACTGGGCTCTAGGCACTGTAAGATGAATTTAATTGCTGTAATAGTTCAAACCTAATGGCGCAGTACTGCAGGAGCCTTCGAGGAATAACAAAAGAATTACAGAAATCATGTTCTCCAGACTTCTCTTCACAAGATGCTGCTGGGAAGAGGTACACAGCAATGAGGCTGGGTGAGAGAAAACAGTCTTTGTTTTCCCACTCTAATTAAACAATTCTTTGACCTGGAATTAACATTTCTTTTGTTGGCTAATGCTAGATGGTGTTGGCAAACATTGAGAAGAATGCACAACGGACACAATTTTAATTAGAAGTGATTTGGAGGCTACGTTGACCAAAGAGCTTTTCAAACTCTCTTCATGGGGGAAAGGGGCAGTACTGCAGGAGGTTATTTCTGCACAGTCTCCAGGAGAACTATATATGTAACCCTTTAAATAAGGGTTGAAAGCAGAAAAGGATCATCCTCAGCAATAAGGGGAAACAAGCATGGAAATACAGAGAAAGCAGACTGTACCAGATGGATCTTCATCAGGGATTAGGGCTGTTGTTGCACAAAAAAAACCCTGAAAGTAGCAAGGGCCATTTTTTAGAAGATTTGGACACAATGTGAGTAGGAGACTGGTCCAGTTTAGGGAAATTATCTTCTAGGTAAATTCCAGCATCTTTTCATGAAGGAAATCTTGCAGGTCTTGATTCCTGATGGGCAATGCAGATAACAGTAACATTCAGGGATATGATCTTCCCTCAAGCAGTGTGAATTCCAAACATGAATATTAGTCACCAAAGAAGGAAGCCAAGATTTTGTAATACCAGAAAAGATAAGAAGGAATAAAAAAATCCATACAAAATAAAAGAAGAAACACTGCAAAGCTTCATAGCAATAATGACAGGTCCCTCCATCTCAACCTCAACACTAGGAGAGCCTCTAGACCATAACTGGCCTAAGAAAAGTCTAAAAGTCTTAAGTAATACCACAGGAATTAAATCCACAGTATGAATTTAGATCAGTTTTCATTAGATCCTTTTACAGAGAGAATGCTAATTAAAAAGATTCATCAGCATGTCCATCCTAAACAATATGCATTCCCAATCATTCATTCTGGTTTAGTATTGGCCAGATGTCCAGCAACATAAGTTCATTTAGGATTATGATTCTTTACAGTGTGGGGGTATTTTATGCTGAAAAAAAGAGCTACATATAGCATCCATAACAGAAACATGTTATAGGAGCAAGCTGCATAGCCTATTTCTCACAAGTAGAGAATATGGATATACATTGAAAAATATATTGTGTCTGGATGCAAACTTCAAATGAAAATATGAAATAATTACTGCTTCTTTGCAAATCAGGACTATCATGACAACAGTACAAGCCTAAGGAGAAAATAATACAGGCATAACCTTAGAATGTTTTTCAAACATTAGTGACATTTCCAGAAAACATAGTCACAGTACACACTAGTGCAACTCCCATATCAGACTGTGTGGTAAATGTGGCACCACTCTACTAAGTAATGGTTTTGGCAAGCAGAAAGATCACACTAAAGAACAAGGCATTTCACTAAGATGTATTCCTATTTCAAAATTCACACAGTAAGGGAAGAAATTATTTTCTTAACTGTAAAAAAAAATGGTTACCACAATCTGATTAGTCACATTTGGAAGAAAAAAATCAACCCCGTTGGCCCCAAGTCAGTATTGTGCAGTGCAAAGTTAAAAGTTAAATATTTAGAAGTTCTTTTACTGGAAGGCATGGAACTCTATGATGGCACAGCAGGCTACCTGCTGCCCAAGCTAGGACACTGTAATTTTAGCTCTGGTGTTGTCCCAGGGGGAGCACAGAGCACAGGTTGCATGTGCAGCAAAGCATTTACCTCTCAAATTAGCACATTTAATGTGCAATTTCCAGGGTAAATAAATTCCTGTAAAACCCTCTAAATTGTATTTTCAAACAGTATCTTCTTTAAGTACAACTACCTTTCTAGATGCAATAATATTTTGACTTATAAAAGACTGACAGCTTCAGCTGTTTCACAGCACAGTAGAAAACACTGATTCAACTTCCATTGTTCCAACAAAATGGAAAAGAGAACAATATCAATTGTTCCAGAGTACCTCCAGTTTGTATTGTTAGTGACCAAGAAAGGGGACTTAAAATAATTATCAAACTCTATTCTTAAAATTCATTGTTGCATTTGGAATAGATGTCATAAAATATGTAACACTGTCTTACTATCCCATAGGTTTTCCTCTTAAATGTCAAGAGGGTGGAAATAATAAGTGAAGAGATCATATTTTAGGCTTAAATGAGGGTAGAGTGTAAACAAGTATAAATAAATAATTTCTCATGGAGTATCAAAATATGGCCAGCACAGAAAGATAAAGATGGACAGATTATCTAAAAATATATTTCTGCCAGAATGCTAATTTTCAGATTTCCTCACTGTTCCTCAAGCCACTTCATACCTAATTCCAGTGCTTCTTCAGAAAAATACAATGCCTTGCTAAGGAGGTACTTCAAGATGTCTGAAATAAAATATCCCCCTGTGAGATATCTGAACAGACAGATTCCTTACAGGAAGGGACAGTAGTTTAACACTTCATACTTTTCAAAGCCCATATGAATCTAATTTTCACCATGCCACTCAAAATACTAAGTAGGAATGCTGGTCAGTTTGTTCATTCTTTCCATACTTGCTCCAAAAGCAGAATTACTTTTTACTTGTATACCTGGCTCAAGGATGTAAGCTTGTCTAAAGGAGAGCCACAGTTCATTTCAAAGTAAGGAACCAAGCTGGTTTATGATATTTAATTTAGGGCACTCAAATAAATAATAATAAAAAAAATCACTGGGGGAAAATAGATGTTGTATTTGTGGCTCAGTAGACTGGGAATCTGTCACAGGTACTTGGATAATAGGTGTGATTTAAGCAGTCATGCTAATATTCCAGGCAAGGTATTAAGAGCTAGATCCCCTAGAGGTTTTACAATAGCATTTGAGAAGTTTATATGTTAGGAAAATGCAGATGCCTGGTTCCCATGACTAACCTTAGTGAGATCTGTTATAGAAATAGTCCTTTCATATTTCTCTGAAAAAACAACCATCTCATATCACATATGGTTTCTATTACCTTCATAACTCATTGCACTGTGCACATTTCATTTTAGGCCTGAGTAGTCCATGTCTCTCCACTGGCTGTAACAAGAAATGGATTCTGCATTAAACAAGTTAACTGACAAGTGCTCCAAGACCTTGTTCAAGCAGCCAGGCAAAATAAACCATATTAGAAATCTATTTTTGTTAAGCTGTTTTAATCAATAATACCAACCTGTGTACTGGAGATGCATGGGGTGTCCTACGTACAGCATGTCCATATGGGGTGGATGTTTTACCCTAATTAGCCTTGTTTGGTTCTCTAAAGAAGGAGTCACACAAAAGCTTGGAACAGGGTCCTTCTGGCAGTCCGTGTTGGTTCGACAAACCTTGCTGGCCTCAACCACTTTTCGTGCTGGCAGGCAGGCATACTGCAAAGGGCATTTGAGATGATTATCAAATGTAAAACCAGAATAGAAGGTACTATCTCTTCCTTTTTAAAGCAAAGAAGGTGCCTCACTGATACAATACCAGCCCATGAAGAGCTGAAGTCTGGGTTTGTTTGTTAAATCCTGCAGAACCTCTTACCAGCTACATCTGTGACCTGTCATTCCATTTTTGGTGGAATGTGGAAGAGAGGGTGTGCACATGTTCCAAAATAAAAGCTATTTTAAAAAAAGATACAAGATGCACAACAAAAAAGTCAGAGATTTCCAATAAACAGAACCTGCATCAACATAGTAGTGTGTGTCCCAAGTCCTACCTATAACTTGGGACAAGTGCTGTGTCCCAAGTCCTACCTGTAACACCTTCATACTTCAGCCTGAAAGACCAGATATTTCTTGCTCCTCACAGCAGAAAGGAAATTGGTTTTTCCCCTCATCTCTCATAAAAGTTCAGTGAAAATATTCCTTTTGTTCTTAAACACAAGCAAGGAAAGTTCTTTGTGTACTATTTGCTTTAGGAAAATAATTTAAAAAAAAGGGTTTTCTTGCTTCTTAGCCTGATAGTTCCATTGACATAAGATGGCCTGAGTGTTGCAACATTAACCTCACTACAAGCTCTTTCTGTTCTAAACAGGGGGAGAGAGCACACTCTCAAATAGTACTGCATAGCACTGCAAAGACTATTTTAAATAATTGCTTGAAAACTCAGAGCCAGTCCACAGACACTTGAAGGTCACAGGCTTCTGGTTGCTTTCATTTCTTCTCTGTTCCTAAGCAGCAGTTATGAAGTTAGGAATGTCAAAGCTCAGTGGGGTAGTGATTTATCAAATCTTGCTGAACTCCAGGATGTTATCAGGCACTGACGTATTAGAAATGAACTGCTGGTCTGTTATCAATTTTCAGTGGTTAAATACCACAAAAACACACTGAAGTGGGAAGTTTACCATGGTAGAAACAGTAAACATAGCAGATGCAGGAACAGACTTCTTTCCATTTCTCTAGGTATTTATCACTAGAGGTCAGAACAATAACAAACTGGTATGTATAGAAAAGTTTACACAGTTGGTTCTTGTGCTCTTTTTCTTGTAAAGAGAACTGTTAAGAAATAGTACATGACTATCAACATGGATCATGTATTTAAACAAACAATTCTCTACTGTGAAGAGAGCAGCTCAAAATCCTACTTTGTATTTTCCACATATGGGTTGGACTCGGTGATCTTAAAGGTCTTTTCCAACCTAAATGATTCTATGATTCTACATCTTGAAAGTGAAGGCCCTGGAACAGGTTGCCCAGGGAAGTTGTGGATGCCCCCTCCTTGGAAGTGTTCAAGGCCAGGCTGGTTGGGGCTCTGAACAACCTGGTCTAGTGGAATGTGTCCTTGCCCATGGCAGTGGTGGTGGCACTAGGGGATTTTTAACGTCCCTTCCAACCCAAACCACTCTACAAATCTATGATATTACAAGAAAAGATGAAGAAGGAATCAAGTAGAGGCCCTGATTTTGAGAAACTGGGCAATCTCTAGAACCTTCTCTTGCATGTTTTAGGTTTGACCTAGCGAGCAGCAGTGCTGGCTTCACCTTTAAAGATTGAAACACTAAAATAAGCAATTTAGGTGTTTTTTTTTCTAACCAATATTCCCATCCAGTGGTGAAAAATGGGAAAGGTGTCCTTCCTTCTGAAGGAGTGAGGGGTGTAAGATTTTTTCTGGTTCTTCCAGAGACTCCCTGACTGATCATGGGATAAAATAATAACTAATACACTGGGGTTTTTTAAACTGTAAATTATGAGAATAACATACACACACACATTTGTTACAAACTCTATATATTCTTAAGCACTTGGGCATACTGAATAAATACTGGTAAATCTTACTAATTTAATTTAAATAATTTCAAATCTACCAAACAGAATTAGCAATTTAAGTAACTTACCAAGTGGCTGTCCAAGTTATTGCTATATGAAAAGCAAATGTCTGTGAGGCTGTTGTTGTTACAACATTCAACTGTGCCATCGAGTCTTCTATAGACTAAAGAACATAGGCATAGAACAAGTGATCAATATTTCAGTAATTTCCTTAAAAGAAATTAGTCTCTGAATAAAGTAACCCCATCATTCTGTGGCTTCAAGAATTATAGCAATTCACAGCCTTGCTGTGGTTCAGTCACAACTAAAAATAAGCTTCACCACTTTTAACAATGTCACATGATTTCAATCATGTCAGATACTGATTTTTTTTATCTAAATAAATCTTCTTGGAATACTGGGGATCTGCCAT
Source organism: Chloroceryle aenea (assembly GCA_013399075.1). NCBI lineage: Eukaryota > Metazoa > Chordata > Aves > Coraciiformes > Cerylidae > Chloroceryle > Chloroceryle aenea. The sequence continues at coordinate 241,370 of VWZY01010146.1, forward strand.
GGCAATGTTCTTTGCATTAAAAGTTACAAAACACTTTTATCCACTGCCCCCCAACTTGCATTAAGGCTTGGCATAGAAATTTGTTACCTGCCACTATACTGATCTCCCTGGAAACATCCTCTTTAAAATGTGAAAGCCTTTACAAGATTCAGGTTTTGAAACCTTTCCAAGCCTCGAAGGCTGCAGCAGTGAATAAATGATATTTTAAACTGTGATTTAAATAGTCTGGTACAGAATCTTTGTGCAGATGGTGGTTCTTTAAATTAATTAAACCTGATTTAGTCTACAACGACTTTAAAAAACCCCACAAAAGAACAGTCACTGTGGGAAGAGTGCATCACAGCAACACTGCAGTTGACCTTCCTGAGGTAGATGAAGCCTGCCATGCTAGTTGCTGATTTATCACTGTGTAACCTGCAGCCCACTAATATGGAGCTTTATGCCTGGGGCTTACACGTGCAAGCACTTTATCAAATAATCCTTTTTTCCAAGTACCCCGAGGCTAAGCAACCACATATATTTTTGAATAGTGAATGACCATGAAATTAGTTTCCTTATAAACTACACAGAAAGCAGCTTTTTGGTTTTTAATTTTAAGAAGGTCCTTGGGGCACTGTTTTTGCTCTACCTTCATACTCAAATAGTTTACTCTCCATTTGTTTTATGGTCAAGTAGAGAGGGTCCATTTGCTAGATACATTTTTATTGATATTCTGTATTTATGTCAAGTTGTGAACTGTCAAGATTTTGACAAATGACAGCTGCTAGAGACTGAATTGAATTCATTTAATTTCAGAGAAATATTTCTCACTGCTGGAGGCTTATGGCTCTGAAAATGCAGACAGACTGGTCTGATTAGAATGCAGCAGTGGGACAATGGGCTGCTCACACAATACAGCAACCAAGCTTGGAAGCAATATTGAGTCTCTAGTATTTCAATCTAAATAGGACTGCTTCAGTTGCAGAATATGCAGTTTTGCTATCTGTGACTCTGAAATTGCAGTTCAGAGGACAGAAGCATCTGACCATATATGCCTACAGTATCTAAGCATTGGTTCTTACTTGCCATCCCTACCCAGCTGAAAGCTTGAGCCAAAATTGCCCTCCTCTTCAGAGGACCAAATGGTTAGGTCCCTAAAAGCACAATCTTACCCATATTCCACTAGTTTCTAGTTTAAAGATTTATCTTAGTTTGAGCTGTAAGATTATTTTCCTTAATTACTAAATAAATCAATCACCTTTTCAGTCTCATAGGAGAACTATAATGCATCAAAAACCAGGGGTAGTTGAGCTGCCTAATCTCCTGTTTACATCCAGTATGATGGAAAAATGCAGTGACAATTTTAGAGCTCTGAATAACATCATATAGGTTTTACTCAGCAGCAGCCCCTTACCTTTGGAATTCCATCTCCACATGAAACAACCTCCAGAGAGCTTTAGGGCAGGTCACAAGACATTTAGCCAATTTAACTTGACTGTTCCTTTTTGTTCTACTTAAATTTTGTTTATTGAGCTAGTTTAGTTCAGTTCACAATCTTTTGTTTCTCAGGGGTAAGCCTTTACACAGAAAGCACTCCAATGTATAAATGAAACCAGAAGGAAATAGACTGACTTCTGGAAGCACTATGTGCATTCCAGACAAAACAGGGTTTATGGGAAATGACATGATGAAGTTGAAGAAGAAATGAAACATAAAATACACATAGTGAGACACATCAGAAGTGGCCACAATGAAGCACATCACTGGGTTAAACCATATGCTTTGTAATGTCATGTTGATCAAAGCAGTAAGTTAATGTGTGGAATTTACACCTGCAGAAGATCACTAAGTTGTTCCATGTAACTTAACTAATTGTATTACTGCTAATAATCAAGTTATGCAATATCCAGAAGAGGCAAGTTTCATTATTTAGATCATACAGGATATTTGTATAGGATGACTGGAAGACCAAAGATATTCTCCTATTTACATCTTCCTCACTTTCAGATTTCACAGGGCATGTTGGTCACTGCTTGAGGCAGTACAGCAGATTTGCCTTGGGAGAAATCTGGTCCCACCAACAAATCCTAAATCCAAACCAGTCTTTAAGACATGATAAAATGACAATATCAAATAATGAAGAGAAAACCTAAAGTCATACCTCTAGCTGGAAAGCTTAATTGCTGTAGGGTCGCTGCACTTGTACAGTAGCCAACCTGTGACTTCTCTGAAATGTCTCCCAGACAGGAATTCCAGTCTTCCACACTATAAACTGGGCAGTCTTGTAGGTTGGTGACAACATCTCCCACGAAAAGACCTCTCGGTCCATTGGCAGGAGAATCCTGAGAAAAAAAAACAGTGAAGTCAGTCATCTTACAGTTTAAACTGCAAGGATTTGTTTACAGGTTAAGGTGCTATTTCTAGAGAAACAGAAAATCTCAGACTCCACTAGAACCAATTATCTCTAAAAACATTCCATGTTGTACAAAGAATAACTTATATATTGCAAATAGAAGGAAAAAGTTGAGTCTCCAAGTGTTCTGGGGGACCTCTTAAAATCTGAGCAATTATTTTCATCCAAGTTAATATGTTGTAGTTTTTCCTACCACTTTAAGTTCAAAAAGAAGCTTAAATTAATAGCCCGAGTCATTCAACAAAGCAGGGTGCACCTGTACTTTTGAAATTATAAAACATAATAAATGTCACTCTCCTCCTGAGTTGTATCAGTTCACTTTTAGATCCAGGAAAGGCTGAATCCTTTCAGCTCTCCTGTTCAACTGTGCTGTATTTGATTAAGTCAGAAAAAAAATCAGTTTGTTCCAGAAACTCAGCAGTCTATCTCTACTTGGCTTCCAGCTGACCAAACAAGCAAGGAAATCAGCTCAAAATAATCCTTAACTTTAAAACCAGATAGCAATAACTAGAGTGATAATGTAGTTTCCAGTAGATTTACTTGGCAGTGGTATTGAAAAGAAGTTTAAAAAGGCCCAGAACTAAGCCTGCAAACTCATTTCAAATGTCTAAACAGTGTTCTAGTATGCTGAATAGTCTATAATTATTCATGCCATGTTACTTCATTCACTAATACTAAAAAACATGGTACTGCAAGGAAACTTCCAGCAGACAAAAAGTGCAATGTGTTAGATTCTACACCAACCAAATTTGACTGTGGTAATAAGAGAGAGAAAACAGTAAAGATGTGTTCTTACCTCTGCAACTTCAGTGACCAGTGCCCCAACACCCGTGTAGTAGAAAGGGAAAAGAATGGCTGGCAGCAGAAACAAACCCAGGAAACTCACAACACCAAGCACAAAATTATGCCACACTCCTAAAATGAGGGAAGAATCACATTTCTAAATAAACACCAATAGCAAAAAGCTAATTTTGTAATGCAAGGTTCTACAGTTGCCTTCTAATGAAATTTCCTGAAATGACTACTGTAAAAATGGATGAAAAGTTAATTTGTGAATTCTAATCCAGAAGAATAACTGGGCTTCTGAACCAGTTCTTAAACTACAGTTTTTATCTACAGAGTTGTCATCAATCATAACTATTAAAAAAGCAGTGCAGTGAAATGTATCATCACTTTCTACCCCTATAAACTGTTGAATTTAAAATTCTTAATCAATGGGCTTATATGTTTATATGTATAAATACTCTTTGTCTAGTCAGCAAGATGGATGAAATTTATTGTAATTCACTATTTTTCATGGTTATTTCCACTGTATCAAGGAAAATAATTACATACATGCCAAACGAGTTTAGAAACTTTGCTTCTTTCACAAGAGAATCTGAACCTAAAACCACATAAAGAAACCAAGCTGTGCAATCAGTATTTCCTGACAAGTTATTCTGGACAACATATTTTCAGCTATAATCTTTATAGTATGCTGTTCTTCATAGGAAGAAATGAATGTCTGTCATAAAACACATTCAGCTTCCTCCAGCATCCAGTAAAACACAGATTTTTTCATATCATTTGTGTTCTCAAACAATCATTCTGTATGACTAAGAAACCTTCTGAATATTCCTGATTTCCTTCTTACAGAGCTTCACCTTATTAAGAGGAGTTTGATTCCATATTTACAATACAGTTCCAGGCCACAAACTAAGGTAAATAAAAACACATTAAACCTATCTTCCTTGGGCTGTATGTAACACAGGAATCATAACATAATTTGTATTTCCCCAGGCTATTTCTACATGTCACATGGTCTTCTGTTAGTGTTTCTGATGCTGCAGAAATGAGACACATTTTTTGGAGTACTTTAACTAAGGGTTTATTCCCATTTCCACTAGTAGATGCTTCTTAAAAGTGGTTTCTCTTCTGTAAGTTTTCATTCATCTCATTGAAAGGCAATCAATTTAAATGTTTCAGCATTCAGTTCTCTTCATCTCACACATATACACACACACAAGCAACATAATCAGAAGTATTAAGTAAATATTTTAACTTAATTGTTTCAATCTTTTTATTTTTAATTTTTTTTTTCCAGCTTAAGAAAGGATCAAAATCTAAGACAAAACTAAAATTCCTTTGTAACAGTGTGGCTGCTAGAGAGAGAAAACTGGCAAAATAAAAAAAACCCAACCAATTAATAAAATCAAACAAATAAAAAAACCAACAGTAACAAAACCCAAGAGATGATGGAACTGCTAGAGGGTGACAAGGAATACTTTCAAACAGGTAGGAAAACGTGGGTCTTAATACCATTATCTACACAGTTTGCCATGTTTAATATATTATAAAAGTCTAAAGTTTAAAATAAAAAGGCTTCAGATTCATCCCAGAAAATCCATAGCAAAATAAACAGGCTCAGAATGAGAAGAACTGCAGAGGCACACTGCTGCATGTACTAGCAATTTCCTTTTTCTAAACCAGCCCCATCCCTGAATACCTAATCCCTTGTATTTAGAAAGGGACACTTTACACAACCCTTCAAAGACCCTCAAACAATGGTTTTAACTCCTTTTTCTGTTAAAGGCAAGACAAAAAATATTAAAAAGAATCTCAAAATTAATATGAGTGTTTGAATTATAAGGAAGTGCTGCACAGAAGCAGTTTTCATCTGCTAGGCATTGATTTAATTCTAAAAACATCACAGGTCTTACAAGAGCATTCATTCACTATTTCTGAACTCATGATGCCATCTGCTGTACAACAAATATACTCTGGATTTAAACTCCAGAGTATAGGTAGACTACAAAAGGAACATTGGGTGTTGCTCTCTACTCTAGTTCTTTTATTTAGCTGTCAGACAAAAATCTGAAAGCATGTTTCTGTAAACTCAAATCTTCAAAACATTAAGAACAGATTCATTCAATTGCTCTGCCAAATAAACAACCCTAAGTTTACTGAATATCCCAATTTATCATTGTGAACCATCCTTGTTCTGAAACATACCTATCTTTAGCTGTAAAAAAATGCATATATTTATTATAGTTAACTCATAACAAACCACTGATGCTAAGCATGAGTATTTCTACCTTGTATTCCCCTATTTCAGGTTTCCCAAGAAACCTGAAAAAATATTATAGGAGTTTGCTTGTCATCAGAAACATGCAAGTGATTATGTTCTATTACAGCTTAGAATCTTATTGTTCTAGATGATTTCTCAGGAACATATATAAGCAACCCACATTGAAAATCAGTATGTCTTCTCTTTCAGTTCTGATCAAATCAAAATAATTTGGAGGTTATTTGGAGCCATAAGCTGTGATTCTCTTTGGATGTTTGTGGTTTAGCCTTCATTTCCCCCTGATGGCAATATCAAAACACAGTGACCTGTATAATAGCTCACACATCACCAAAAATCACTCACAATAGTATTGGAAAATCCCATAATAGATTGCTCCTAGTGCAGAAAATGGCAGTGAACTGCTCAGGGCTGCTCACATGTGACAGCAAGTCACATTCTCATACCACCAGTCTTCTGGCTGAGTATTCTCCAGCTTGGGTGCTCCAAAGTTTTTCTACTTAGGCCACAGAACAACAACAACAGAAAAAAAAAACAATGAAAAAGAAAGGACAACAAAGGAAGTTCTGCACCTGAGCTGGTGTAAGAGCTTTTTTTTTAATGAGCTTTTTTTAATGAAGCTTTTTGTACTTCTTCAATTTAAACCTTCAATGCTCCATCAAAGATTCACAAATGATGCCCGTAGAATAAGTAACTGTGCTAAGCAAAGAACTAACAAAGCACAAACTATTACCTGCACAGAATATCCTTAATTGCTGGACAGGAGAGATCAGTTGCAAATGGGTTGTGAAGAGGTCAACGAATGCTCCAGGATAGACGATGAAGATAAAAATCCCAAATCCATTAAATCGTACTTGTTCTCTTAAAAAGGCAAAAAGAAAAATGGTGTTACTGTCAAAAAATGAAAAACAGAGATTCTACATAGCACACGTTTGACAATAAGAGTAATTAAAATTATGATTATGAAACTAACTTTTCATAATACAAATAAATGAAAGGTAATTAAACTAAGGAATGTTTTCTGCAGTAGTCACCACTTTTAAGCAGCACATATTTGTGATCCTGGTAAAAAATAAAGAATAAGGTCAATGTCTTTTCTGTCTCCTTGTAACACATTAAACAATTAAAATAAAAAAATCCTTACTGTAAGGTCAACATATATTTTAATATTTGGGGGATTTTTCTTCTTTCAAGTAAAAAAATGGCAGCCTGTAGGATGCAGTTTCAAGCTAATCTATGAAAAATTCTCACTTTCCTTTTAAAGAAACAACAGTTTTCTGGAGTGTATAATTTCTCTGTTTCTCTTAAATGAAATTTAGAGTAAATTTGGCCATAGCATAGCTATTTAGAAAAATCTAAAATCTGAGGATTGACCTTAACAGCACTATAGGCCCAACCTGTGCTAGGAGAAAAAACTAATTAAATTAAAAAGTCAAGTAGAAACCAGCAGCAGCAACAGGACAATCTAATTTTCACCCTGGAAATAAGTTTTTTGACAAAAAATGAATTTTTTTTCCAAACTTGAATATTCAGAGCTTTTACTCCAGATCTTGAACAAAGATCTCATACCACTAAGGTCTAAGATTTATTCATTCTCATTAAAAAGAGCTCTGTAGCTACTCCTGGTTTCTCTGTAGTTAGCCAGCAGCATGTAGGAGCATTGTAAGAGCAAGGAAATTTTGCTTCTTCCTGTGGTGGGATGAACAAGAGCTTTATGCTCCACAGAAATAACCCTGTGAATATTAGGGCAAGAAGATGAAAGAGAAACAGAGCATATAAAGCACAAAGTGTCCCAAAGTACCCTTGAACTGAGAACTTTTGGGGTTATAGAAAAGGTAGCAATGGGTTTAGATAGAGTCATGACTTCAATAAATCAAAGAAACAACTTAAGTCTTTTTATTCATGAGACAGATAATGATGCTGTCCCAGAGAAATGCAGAGGACACTTGAGTGTGGGCAGCAGACCATCAGCCCCACTTACCCCTCTTATGCTAGAGTGTCATTTAACAGTAATGACTAATGTCAAATAATGTCTTGGTGAAGTAGTCATCATAGTTAAGTGACATTAAAGAGAACACCTTTGATCAAAGTTAACACATGACTGACATTAACAGAGGCAAATCACATTTGACTGAGTTTACTGGGTTTAGATAAACCAAAGCAGTGCTAATAACATTAACCTGTAGGCAAATGTTGTGGAATATTATGGGGTTTTGGCCCCTAGCAAGGGAAAAGTAACGTTTATTACCGAATAGCTGCCACCCCATGGCCGACTTCATGTATCACACCACTGATGAGGATTGCAGAGAAGAAATAGGTCAGCTGGCTGACAGGCAAATTTACACCAGGCACCTGTTGATGTGGGCATGACAACAAAACAAAACACAGGAGGAAACCAAGAGGTACAGAGACAAATCATTCTGCCCCTAAAGTTGCTGCTCTCACTCAGCTTCTTCAGACCCAAAAAAGAACAGGGCCTGCTCTCATGCAGCACTATCAGTTTGTATCTCTGCTCCCAATTTGTTCAATGTACTTTAAAAATATATTAAATATCTAGGCTTTTTTTGAAGGTCAAAAAGGCTTTCTAGGTGCAAGGCTCTTCTCCCTACCCTGTTTGCTCCCCACAGCCCTGAGTGAAAGTGTTCTACTCTATATTAAGCTCAAGAATTTTATAAAAATGTACACAGACTTCCACTCAAATGAGAGGCTTGGCAAGTGTGAGCATTAGTTTACAATTTCCAGCAGCCAGTCATGAAGCTCCATTTAATAAATAAAGAAAGAATTATATGGCATTTAAAACACTGTGAGCTCTACAAGTTCAAAACTTGAGCTTATGACTGTCATGGTCACTCTCCCTTCTTTCTCCCTGTGGAAATCACAATACTATTTCAAATTTACAAGGTCAAAACCAGTAACTTTTGTATATTGTTCAAGTTTTGGCAATAGAAATGTAACCATTTAAAAAAAAAGCACTTGAAATGCATATGCTATTTTAATTTAAGTAAGACATAGTATGCAGGTCCCTCATATTCCCCCTGTTGCTGTGGATTCCCGCCACTCCCCAAGCCCTTCATTGCAGTAGTCAGCTGCTTGTGGATGGGCTTTGAAGCAGTCATGAGTCAGAGGATGAGGAATCATCTCCTCTCTCCTCCTGATGGACATTCTTCCTTGTGTCCCATGTGTATGCTCTACCCATACAGCAGAACTCTACAACAGCTGGTGAGATAAACTACCTATAAGCAATCCTTCAAAAGCCTGTTTTAATTAATGTTAAAGTGAATAATTTCACATATTCCATACAGAGTGACCAAGATATTTATCTTAACTGTCACAATGATCCCACCTCACTGCATGAAGACAGCTGCTCTTCATTCATAAAGATCCACTGCTTGTGCTACAGCATCAGCTGGTGGCAGCAGTGCATTAGATAACTCACATTGCCAGTGACTCTCTGCACGTGGGAGGACAGACAGCAGTAACAAGACTTGCCATCTTAACACCACCCTGACCAGAGCCTATTAGAACACAGCACCAGATGCTTTCAGATTTCAGGTTAAAGAAGCTACTTTAAGATTCACCTAAAAGGGAAGCTAACTTTCATGAAGGGTTCTGAAATCCATAGCAGTATTTTGATAATAAGCATGGTCAGCTCATATTTTATGGCCTTCTGGAAATGCCTTTATTAAAGGAAAATCTTTTGCTAGTAACTGATCTGTCTCTTTCCCACTTCTGTCAATAGGCAACCAACACAAAAGGGGGCAGCTGCAGAAAAACAGCCCAGTTACCTGAGAGGTATTTTAAATAAAGTACAAGACTGAACAAAAGAGGAAGGATACAAAAGTCTTATTCAATAAAACAGAAGCAGAACTGTATGTCCTCTACATAGCCAGAGGCTAAACAGATTTATGTCACAGGCTAAAGTTGAGTTCTTTAAAAAAGTGTTTATTTATTTTAAAAACTAATTCACTCTCCTGTGGGCAGTCAAATCCTAATAACTGATTTAAATTAGAAGGCCCATCACATGGGTCACTTTTTTTGTGTCAACATATGCTAACACATTCCCCTCAGAAAGAACACTGACACTCTTCAAAGGCAGAATTACACAACTGTGACCATTCAGAAATGAAAGAATGAGATAGGAAAGAAAGAGAATCACAAATCAACTTTGAAGTAACCTTATCCCTGTACATGGCATTACATTATCTGTATACATTACATCAGTGATATGGCCATTAGGTGGTCACTGAAGAATCAATTCCACATTGAAATTGTGAATATTATCCTAGATTACTGTTTTCATAGCTGCAATTCACACCGGATTTATTCCAAAGACTCCTCTTTACTTTGGTTGGGTCAGTGTCATTTTCTTCAAAAACCAATAGATTGCAAATGATCCCTTTACTCTGGTGTCACAGAAGTGGACAGATCCCTAAAACAATCCCATGAGCAAGCTATAGATGGGGTGACTGCAGTGGCAGTACCAGGAGCTCTCTCACAGGTCTCATTGCCTGCTTTTGCCAGGCATACTGCATTTGCTGGAGTCACCCTGCATGCATGAAACAGACCCAAACCATCCCAAAAGCACTGAGTTCACAGATATCTGGCCAGATATCACTTGTAGGGAAATAAGAGTGGCTAGGTATCCTTCCAGTTTAAAACTGTTTTAAGGCAATGTCAGTTCTTCCATTACTGCCTTGCATAAAGACAACAGTATTTATAGCCTTTCCCATTCTGTGAAATTTACTCCTTTCTAAAACCATAACATATATCGTCCATCATCAGAAATCCATAAAACAATTAAATACATTGTTATCAGGCCTTTGACAGAAACAGGACTTTAGATTTCACACTGTAAATTAGGGCCTAAGTCCTTAAACAATAAAAAAATATGCCATCTCACTAATTCAGCTTTCCTTCTGCTATCACACACAGCTCTTTACACTTCTTGCCTTTTCCACTGATGTTTTGTGTTGTAATAAATGAAGTAGAAGTCATCTCTTCTTGTGGATTATGATGTACTCTGCAAATTTTAAGCCACCAGTGCCTCTACATTGCACATCTCAGAGAAGGCAAATTCTTAGCTCTGTTTTATATTCTTAGCACCATGATAATTCAGGGCTTTTCAAAACTACTGGCAAATTCTCATACCTGAGAAATTTTAATATAAACTCTTCCACGTTTGCCTTCCTTTGCCTTCCCCTCTTTTACTGCCTGCATTCCCCATTTTAAAGCCTGATAACAAACCAGCTAATTTCTCTGTAGATGAATATCAGGAGTTGGCTTATTCTTGCATGGGAAGATTTAAGCATCACATACCCTATTATGAAGCTGGTTAGGATCAGTTCACAACTCTCAAATAAAGACCTGAGGAGAAAACACGCACCACAACTTGGAGCATACGATCATTCTGGGCTTTTGGTGCCTCGGTGAGCATCTGTGTCAGTGTTTGCATCAGTGTCTTTCCAAGAAGAATAACAGAGCCAAACATGGCAACTATGCCAAACACCATTCCCATGTTGAACCTGCAAAGAGAAGTAAAGAATTCAGTGATGCAGTCACAAGAAGATGGGGTATATTCTGCAGCTATGTAGCTGCTTCAACACAACTTAGCACACCAAACTCCTAGCACAAAACTTATGATGCTACTGCCATTCATGTATCAACAAACCAGTGCAAAAGTACCAGCTAAAGGAAACTAATGACAATAATAACATATACTAATAACATATTTTCCTTGGTTAATAAATATTTTACATCCAAACCACATCCTGGTGAATTTTCAATTTTTTTTTCTGTTCTTCTTACATAGTCTAAATTTTATTCATTTACACATTACATGTAACTTGCCATTATCTGTGAATATAAAAACATAACTAACAAGGTATAATTTACCTTGTTGCAGAAGACCATCACATATTTAAAGACCTAGATCAGATGATAGGGTAGCATACATATTTATGATGTAAGCTTTCTCAAGAAAATTTCCATCTTCCTCACAAACAATAATAAGTACTAAAGAAAAATAAATGAGACTCAACCTTTTTTAAAGAATGAAAAGGTACAACTGCAAGACCAGATTAAAATCAGTTACTTAAACCACATTGTTCTTCCCCCCAATTTATTTATCATTAAAATCAGTGCTGAAAATAATCTCAATTTATGTCTGTCCACCTAGTGGTGAATTTTTACTCTGCACGATTGCTATTATTTCACACTGGCCAATAGCTGAAGGATGTGATAAAGTTAATTTTCCAGATAAAACACTTTGCTACCAGTCCTTCTTCTCACAGGAGCATAACTGTTTTCTTGCCCTCCTTAATGAAGTTCACTGGGAGTTAGTAGATTGATTTTAAGCAACTTGTAATGTTAATTAAAGATACTGGCAGAAACACTAGACTGTAATAAACAGTATGCATTAAAAAATTATTATTGATATAGAACTATTTCAGACTGAAATAGTAAAATCATTACATATGAGACAAACAATATGAAGCAGACCTCTCTTTTATTACTATCTCACTGAGGGCAGCAATACAAGAAATGAAAAGAAATTCAAACCTTACTCATTTTATATTTTCAGAGCAAATATAAAGTAATGCTAGGAAGGGAACTGAGCAATACTTTTTTTAAACCAGAAGCATCCATACCAATCACTCTCCTCATTCACCCATTCCCTGCAGTCTTTGCAGTCTTGGAGGGGACAGGTGCAGGCAGATAAAAGACAGAAGGTGAGCGATGTGTTTCTAAGCAGGGATAGCTGCTGAATGTCTGGGCAATGATTGACAACAGGGACACAACTGTCTGAATACTTTGTGAACCCTTAGTGATCAGGGGAGAGCTCAGTGTAGTGATGGACAGATCTAGGACATGAGAAGCTGCTTTCAGACCTACTTCTGTATGCAGTATTCTACAGAATAGCTCTGCTCTTAAGAACTACATAGAGTTCAAACCACAGGGGAAAGTAGTTTACAGCTTTCTAGTGTTATAGCATCTCAGGATGCATCCTATATTACAGCTTTGCATTTTTACTAGAGGAGAAAGACTTGTACTGGGACATCACAGCAACCATGCTAGCTTGGTTTTATTGTCGGCCTAGTGAAATAACCATGTCTATCTTTTACACATTTAAGGCTCAAAGGCATAAATGTGGTTAAGTTGTTCACTCTGTATTTGACAGAAAAAAAAATAAAATCCTGAATTCATACCATAAATACAGAAATCTGGGTTTCCATCTCCCCCAGTTGTAGAACTGGCGGTTGAAGAGAGCTGTTTGCCATCGCATGTGGAAAGGGGAGACACTCAAGCCATATGTCAGCAGCCAGTCTTCATAAGATGCCTTCAGAGAGTTGGAGGACTGCAAAACAATGGAAAATTAATTGGATGAAAAAGTTCTAGGATGGCTTTGTTATGTGCCCAAGCAGTAAATGTGATCTGTTTTTATATTAAAAATAATATAACATATATAAGTGTAAAATCCAGATGGAATTTACAATTATCCACCTGTATTGCAACAGTGATTTCACTATGATGACTTCTCAGCATTTCAAGATACTGCCAGAATGCCTTCACAGTAGCTCCAAAGATTTCTCTTTATGACAAATGTGACCTAGGAACTCTATGATCAATACTTATCTGAAGCATTCCCTGATATTATAGACTGATAGAAACAGTTTTGCAACTGCTGGTTGATATTATATGGCTGCTGAATAGGCTTTACTCAGTCTGCTCGTGGAAGATACTATCAGAAATCCAGCTGAAGGAATGCTTTCCTTGGAGATGAAAGAGGAACTCCTAGCTCAGGAAAAGCACACCAGAGCTTTGAACCTTCTGACTCCAGGCCATTGCCAAGGTAGGAGTGTCTCTGACATAATCCAGACAAGTCTTCAGAGCTGGCTGAACTGGAGCAGTATTCCCAAATTTCCCTTCGAGCAGCAGGACCTACTGAAGACATCAGGAATGTGTAAAGCACAACAGGCTCCCCTCTCCTCCCTGAAGAGGAGCTTCACAAGTTCCTGGCTGTCGTCAGTGCTTCTTTAAACAAATTTAGAAGTTGCCAAGTTCTTTGCATTCCTCTCATCCTGACACAGCGGTGGTGGGGAGTGATGATCTCCTCTTGCACAACTATATTCATACCCTTCCTAATTAAAACACAAAGAATTTCCTTCAAGTAACAATTTTCCTAGGATGCAAGACCCACTTACTGAGGTCACTGTTCAGGTAACACCTACTACACCATTCATCCTTTCTGCCTAAATATTTCCATGTCATTTCCTTCTTCAGCCTGCCAATATCAGCCAGATTTTTGTTCAGCCATCTGAGGGTGCTGACAGAAATATTCATTGTAATGTATTCCATAGTCAACACTAAGTTTAGTGTCCACAACTAGATCAGCATCTGCTAACCCAGCATTTGCTAATTTAAACAGATCACAAACATGATTACACTTGTACAATTCATAACACAGAAGGCAAAGAAATAAAGAAAAAGACCTCCTCACATTATCTACCAGATCATTAAGCACAAAAATACATATGACATTAAGTACCTCTGATATGAGAAACTGGCTTTGGGGAATTAAGCAAACACATCCTATTCAATCACACGGAGTCAAAAAAACACCCAGCCAACCACATATTATTATATTAAAACTAACTGGATATATGGATTTGGCCCTTTAAAAATATGTTCCTTTTATCACATGCAAAACCCACTTTTTCCCTAGAAATGCTACAAATTCATCCTTCCAAATTCATTCCAACCACATCACAGCACCTCTGTACTAGCAAGGCATAAATAAAGTTTTCTGTGAGATATATGAGATTATTTATCATACGTTTCCCAAATAGGGGAAGAAAACAATACCAAAATTCACACAAACTTTTACTCCTTCTGTCCTGAGCGCAGCAGAATCACCACACTACCATGTGCACTCTCCTGCCCTGGTATAAAGAATGTTGGTATCCTATGTTTCCTTTCAAACTTCCTTTGTATGGGACTTGGCTCTGCTTCTTGGAGTTCTAAGTGATCATTTTTATATTATTTTTACTATAAAAGCAGTACCTTTTTTATTTATGTAAGCTTTCAAAATAACAAATGTCTACTAAATACTCCAGGAGCTCCATAAATATCTGACAGCAAGCAGGAGTCCTTAACATTCTTCTCTGCTGACAAAATCTGTTCAAGAGCTCTGAACCATTTCAGTTTCCTGACCTTAAAAGCTGAAAGCCAACCTTGACTGAACGTGTCTAATGCATCCTTTATTTCTCATAGCAGAAGGAGAGCCATCCTTCTACCCTTTGCTCATTCCTGCTCCTTCAGGCTGAATGAAATCAAATGATTCTGGATGCTGGGGAGCAAGAATTTAGGGGTCTGCCTGCATGATTCCCTTTTGTAGGATCCAAACTTCAAACAGAAACTTCCATGCCAGTGATTCAATGCAGAGCAACAAGAGGGACTTAAAATTCCAAGTTCCAGCTTGATTCAGCATATTTTTAGTTTGCTAATGCAAATTTATCTTAGAATTTAACTCTAGCAGTATTATGAGAATTTATTTGTGCAAAAATGCATTCGTACATGGAGTTATGTCTTTTTTATTGTCACCTTTGTTTCCAAATACCTAATATACACGTGATGTAATAAAATGTGAAAAAAATCAGATAAAATACTGTATTTTTATTGTCATTATGTATGGATGAACATTTGGCAATTAATAGCTCTCGGTGTTTACTGAGCTACATTTGCTCTCCAACTATAGCAGCAGGGGGAGCCACTTATTTTCCAAGTTTTCTCATCATCTACAATTTATCTTTCTTCCTGTATTTCACAGGAGTGACAAAAATAACGTTTTTTTCCCTTTGAAATAACTAGGCCCTATCTACACAGATGCAGCTCCTGGACTGTAACGTTAACAACAAAAAAAAACAAACCCAANCACGATCAGGCGCCCTCAACGGCGTCAGCCTCGCGCCGGCCGTTAGATTTGAATTTGAGAAGAGGCCGTCGCCGCCAGCTCGGGCCTGCAGGCTNCAGCACCTCTGTCTGCTTGTGAACAGGGAGAAAGAGGGGTGGTGGAGGGTGGGCGAGGCGAGAAAGCCTCTCCCAGGTGGCTACTCCAAAAACCGCNGACAAAAATAACGTTTTTTTCCCTTTGAAATAACTAGGCCCTATCTACACAGATGCAGCTCCTGGACTGTAACGTTAACAACAAAAAAAAACAAACCCAAAACCAAAAATAACCAAGCAAGCAAAACACCAACCAACCAAAAGTGAATAGAGGTCTAATCTTTAATTTTATTTCTTCGTATTTAAGCAGCATACATCCCCTGTTGCATGCACACTGCAATCTAATCATTGTAGAAATAATATCTCTCGAGCTTTAAAAGAATAACAAAAATAAAAGCTCTGATTTTTTTCCAGTAAAGCAAAGGACATGCAGAAGAGAAAATGCATGAGTTTTTACATACAATAATTTGAGGAAAAAAACATCACTATAAAATCCTCCACACAACAAACTTATAAATAAAGGTTAGGGGCTTTTTAGAGTTAATTATCGTTTAAACTCCAGAA
>VWZY01010146.1:259257-328936 GCA_013399075.1 Chloroceryle aenea
TGAAAGAGGGGGAGTCCTCTGGAGAAACTGTGGAATAGGAGGGGGGAAACGTGCGGGAGAGGAAAAGTCATTTGTGGTGGTGAGATTAAAGCGGATGGTGGAAGCAGTGAAGAGGCAATAATAGGATTCCCTTTAACTACTGACATTCTTCCAGCAATTTAAACACTGACGTCATGACAGAATAAAGTCATTCCATGAGGCAAGTGTGCTCTGGGTGGTTGTGTTTCCTTCTCAGTCCACTATCATACCGATTCTCCGTATGCCTCTCTTGGTCTCTCTCTTCCTTACAGAGAGGCAAATTTCATCCCCGTTCCCATGATTGAAACTGCTGCAGACTGTGCAGTGTTGTAGGGAGTGCTATGTGCATTTTGAAGGTTAGAGTGCTCAGGATTAAGGTTTTCCAGTGTAAAATGGTTCTGGAGGTAGCACAGATACTGATACACTTCTTACTATTGCTTGTTTTTCCTGACAAGCACCTATTAAGCTAAAGCAGGGAGTAAAGCAAAATGCCATACAGTACTCAGGTGAGTGCACAGTAGCCAGACATTGGCATATTTTTCTAGGTAGGAGAAATATATTTATCTTAAAATTAATTATCAACTTTGATCTATTATTGAAGTAGATAGGTGATTATTCAGATCATACCACATTGCCCCAGAAAAGTAAACCCAATCTTAACCAGACTTGCAAAAGCTCTGATGATAGAGGTGTTTGCTTCAGGGAGATTGTACCCCATCCCAGTTCATTGCAGGCTCAGACCTAAAAGCAGCTAAGATGTGATTTTTGTCCTGGACAGGTTGTAAATTTTGCCAGGGATGAGCTAAACAGAGGAAAGGAAGGCTGGAATAAAATGGGATTCTGCAAATGTTTATATGCCAGCATGACTTGACATGAAGGGCTGCTTCCATGGCTTATGGGAATGCTTGCAGAATGAGCACCCCAGCCTAGCTGAGAATTTAAAGCACAGACAAAGATGCATGAAAGAAATAGATGAGTAAAGATTAAGTAGATGGTCCATTAAGCACTTAACACAGGTTAGGAGATTGCTTCTGGAAAGAATAGATCAGAGTAAAGAAGAAATCTAAGACACTGGAGACACAGCGACTGGCACACTGCAGAGATGTATGTTTTCATTTACCTTACTGAGATTATTATACCAAAACCTTAGTATATGGCAGAAATTTGGGTAATGGGAATTATGGAGATATGTAATATCTATGGTCTTTTAAACTGAGACCTAAACAAGCAGAGAAAAAACCTTTTTATGCCTAGAAGAGAGCAGAATGTTAGGCAATTTTCTTGATAGCTTTTTCTGTTCCAGTTACAGTGCAAAGGAGTCTTTATTTAAATAGAAATGAGGTCAAAATATTCTGCTAAGGTTCAGGATTTGTTTGCAGTATTTAACCTGGTTCCCAAAAATACAAGCTGGAAAGGTGGGATTTGAATTCTTTTAGAGAAATGACATTTGTTGTTAACTCACTGTTCAGATGAGCAATATAAATAAAGGTAAAGCACAAGCACTCATGGAACATGCCTTTATGAGGTTCATCTGCTACAAAGAGCAGTTGTACATGCTTTTTCATCATTTCTTAATTACCAGTGCTGATCTATAAAAAAACAAGTGCCAGGTTTTTCTTACTTGCTCTCAATTTGCAGCATGTACCTGTCCATCATCATTCTGTTAGATACATCACGACTGGAATTATATCTAAAAGAAGGTACTCCAAGGAGAAATAGTGGTCAAACACGAAAGAAAAACAAAGAAAAAGGAGAAACTTGAGAGATGTGGCTCAAATATTATTCTAAAGTTCCATAAGCATCTTAGTTTGGGGCTTCAGCTGCTCCTTTAGCTGATGGTCTTGCTTGC
This sequence comes from Chloroceryle aenea, assembly GCA_013399075.1. Lineage (NCBI taxonomy): Eukaryota > Metazoa > Chordata > Aves > Coraciiformes > Cerylidae > Chloroceryle > Chloroceryle aenea. The sequence continues at coordinate 261,125 of VWZY01010146.1, forward strand.
TCATCTGTTGGGCTTTGTGCCCTTTGAAGTTACAGGTGAAAAAAAAGCATGGAATGGCTACTGCAGAGCAGCTATTCAACATCAGCTCCTGTGTTGTGATCCCTTTACAGCTTTAAAAGTCTGTTCTTGAAAATGGGTTTACCTAAACTGCAGGAAAAAAAGGATTTAGTGAAGGAGGAAAGCTCAGAAGGGGAGCTAATGCCAAACAGTTGTGGGATTGATTGATTTGTTTTCTTTAAGTTACCTGTGAAGTCCTATATATATGGTCCCTTATTCTACTGCAGTATGCCAAATAAAACCAGAATAGATTCAGTGTAACAGGTATTGTTTTGTGCTTACTGTAACATGAAGTAAATGCACCTGATAGCATTAGACCCATCAAGCTTGAACCCCAGAATCTGTAGGGCAGCTTTGAACCCTAGGAAGAGAAAAGCACTTAGCTTGAGTAAGTCAAAGTGAGGTAACACTTTGGAGAAGACAGAGTATTAGGAACCTGAGCTAAGAATGTTTCCTTTCTTCCTAATTAAATACTCAGTCTGAGAATTGGCTGTGGTAAAACTGTGAACACCTTAACGGGTGCTCTAGTCAGAGTTAAAGATCATGGTCTAGCACCTCAGCAGCAATTGGTGGGCACAGGAAGCATGGAAAAGCCTGCAGTTATCCGAACTAATTTCCAGGACAGATGAGTTTCAAGCACCACTTTTAGCTCCAGATTTTGAGAAGAGAATTATACATCAATGGGCTGTCCCCTATGTTGCACAGCCTGATTTGACAGGAAGGTATGAGAAGTTTTTTTTTTTTTTTCCTTTTCACTCATGGCAGATAAGTGTCCTGATATTGATTCAAACTTTGAAAATCTTCACACCCACAGTTACCCCATCTTCATATTTTGTTTTCTGTTCAGCAGATACAACCATGTATGGCAGCTGATCAGTCTCGTACGGTTGGTGCAGTTATCAGTTCCTATGATCATTTTTTTATCTAAAGGCTTTAATTTCTTTATAACATCCTTGATATTCTGCTTCCTCCAGCCCATTGCCTCATCTCCCTTGTTCTGGGTGCCTGGTAGGCAGATTTTTTATGTCTCAACCACGTCTTTATTTCTGCTAATATGCCATTTAGATGAGGAATCATCAGAAATAACTCTTTGTTCTCTTTGAGTTTGATGATTGCCCTCACAGCAGGATCATAGCTGTGTGTGAGCTGTTTACCTGCACAGCTGCAATTTTATTTCATGCTTTGTTACAAGGGAGTCCCCAAGTCCTCTGGTATATCTGTACCTAAAATGTTAAATAGTCTTTCTGTTCAAAATTTCACCAATGAGTCAGTCAGTTCCTATTTTGTCCAACTTATTTGTCCAAAACAATATTGATGGTGCAATGTCACGGGTTTTTTTTGTTTCTTTTCCATATGATGCTGAATCATTGCAGCAGACAAGATGTTTACAAAATTCATATTCCCTTCAAAATCTGCCAGTACACTCGCTCCTTCTTATGGTATCAACTTTGCCAGTTAGAGTGGCTAGGATTTCCCAGGAGAGCAGTGGAAACAAATTTTTTTTGCTTGTACATCATCATCACATTTCCATTAATCAAAACATTTTGATAAGTAAGAAATTTACAGAATACAAAACAACAGAGGCTATGGCTTTGTGGTAATTCAGTGGTCAAAACTATGATGTTCCAGCACTTGTGTGCATTATACTCATAATGCATTTTTTAGCACTTAATACAGATGCTTAGATGATGCTAACAATGCTATTAAAAGATGCTGGAACTCTGAAATATAGAACAAGGTCACTGGCAGCCTCTAATGAGACCATCTTCTTAATACAAGGCTAATTATTTCTTGATGGAATAGTTTGTGGTAATAATCACCATGCTGTTATATGGAAAAGAAAGAGAGCATGCAGAAGTTGAATTAAAACGTCACAGAAACAAAGTCAGCTAATTTAGATATGTTTGTTGAGTTGCTGTCCACTAGATAATAGCAAACATTTTTGCATGCTAGTTGCTGTCATTCATTTAACAGCCTGATGTTATTGGTGTTGGTATAGCTGAACAAGTAAAACCTCAAGAGAAAGTGCTTGACTTTGTTTCTTGATATTAAAAAACATATAGATAGGGGAAAACTGGGAGAAACAAACTTCCTCAACAGCTTTCCTTTTGACAAAGCAACTGAGGCCTGTTATTCTTTCTGCAGTGTAGGATTCAAACTTATTTGCAGCAAGAATGAATGGGCTCTGATGCCTGGTAATTGGTAGCTCCACTGTATTGTCAAATGTTCTGCCTAACCCTGTATGACTGGGTACCATTGCTAAAAGTCCATCTTTCATCCAGCCTCGGTGCCAAATCATCGTTACCTGGAGCACAGACATCTTTACTATGGGGAGAAGAGCCAGAAAGTACAAATAAAATCTGGGTAAGTTAGAAAATGAATGGTGCTATTTCTTTTGCCAGGATTCTCTGTTAGTCCTCTGATGAATTTGACAGCAGGTTTATTATTTCTAAATCTTAATTAATAGCTTAAGTGTGTTTAGTCTGGAATATGTTGCTACTACTTGGTAATTTGAAGCAAGACTCCAAGAATGTATTTTTTAACTTTTTACTTTGAATTATGTCAAGTGGTCTGAGGTTGTGATGTCTCCTTTGTTGACTGCATTTTCAACTGTTTGCATTACACCGAAACATTTTAGACTATAACAGAAAAAAATAATTTTCTTTTGGGAGCCTCAGAGAAGTTATATCTATTCTCTTAAGGTTTCTTAAAAAGTAAACCATGTAAGCAAGCCTGTTAAGTAGTGACAAGTTAAAGAAACAATTCTGGTATTATAGAGTGAAATATCTCAGTCAAGGAATAAGATACACACACTTTTCTGTTAACCATCAACTTCATTTTCAAAACTCATCTGTTGTTCCCAGAAGCACGTTAAGTAGACAAGCTTCTAGGAATGCAACAAAAGTGTATTTTGAACTATATTTGGTTTTTCATACTTCAAATAATATATGATTACTGTGTCTTTTGGATCTCCGTACATGAGATGTAATAATTTTATGCAGTTGTGTGTCAGTGTCTGGCCCTGACTTGCCAGGCATATTTGCAAGATGATGGGATTATCAAATGTAATCAGTGGCCTACCTGTGCTAAATTAATGACACACAGAAGAAAGAGCTGTGTAGTCCAGAGCTGGTTTTTAGTATAACTCTTGTAATAGAAAATGAAATAAATTCTTGTACAAGACTATGTTACAAAAATACATTGCCTCTTTCATTGCCTTCTAATACTTTTCTCATGAATATGAACCATCACAAGGAGGTTGTAACAGCAAACTTCTCCCNTAGAAGGAGGTTTGACTTCAGCTTTGCTTTAAGGTGGTCTCAACCACCTGCAAGGCAGGATCTTAGGTTGTAACAGCAAACTTCTCCCTGGTAGGCAAAAGACAGGTCTGTGAGCCCTGTTGTGAACTCTGCCATGCTTCAAGTGCAACAGTCTTCTCGTGCCTCCAAGTGTTTGACAACAGCCACGCTCAGGCTTTCTGAGGAGTAGGCCAAGGGGTCTCCTTGGAATGTTCTGATTGCTCTCAGTCCCTCTGTTGGTCTTGATGTATAACAAATGCACGTGCTTGTTGCATGCCTACTTGTGTGTCCATCTTGTCATGGAAAAGAGGGCAGTAGAGAGTAAGTCACAGGCTTAACAAATGAATGAAGCACTCATCTTCCTCTTTGAGGGACTTGAGGAGTGGTTGGTGAGATAAAGTCAACAGAATTCCTCTCTGAAATCACTAATACACGTTGGGATGAACCCAACATCACTAACCTAAACACATGTCTTTGGCATGAATTTGGAAAGCTTTTCATCTCCTAAAAGTTGCAAGTAGCAGCAGCAAATGGCTGGTACAGTATCGCCCATGATGACACTGCTGCTGTTGTGGCTCAAGGGGAGAGCAGGTAAAGCATGCTCATGGGAGATGCAGTTCCAGGAGTGGAAACACTACACTGTGACCCACTCATGTCTTGCTGTGGTGGATCTCCTTCAGTAGCCTTCGGAGTCAGAAGCTCTCCCGGCTTTCCTGCTGAGAAGGACATTACACCGAGCCCCCGAGGCAGCTGCTGTGTGAGTTTGCTCCCAACCCAGCAGTGATACAGTCATCTTGGTGTGACTTTCACCTCCCCTAGTTAGATCCCCCGAGGTGAATTCTTCATAATTATGTCTCCATAATTATTTCCTTCTCTGGTGTGGCAGTAGGGAGGCACATACTGCCCCAAACACCGCGGAAGGAGTTGTGTGTTACTTTCTGCTGCCATATTCCTGGTGCTTGTAAAAAGCCCAGAACGACAGGGAGAGGCAGGACAGGAAAAGGACCCCAAGGTGTGTTCCTTCAACACCTCCTGCTCGACACTCGAGCCCTGTTTTTACGATGGTCAAGAGTCACAGGGGACCATGCTGCAGGGTGAATCAAACTCTATATTTAGGAAGAACAACTGGAAGCTATGACAGGAATTCCCTTTTACACTTCGCCTCTCAGCAGAGTCCCACTCCAGCCTGGAGCAGCTATCAGTGCCGTCCAGGCTGAAAGCATCGGAGCTATTTCAGACACATTAAAAGGATCACAGTCAATACCTCAGCTGGTAGAAGAAGGTACCTCTTTCAGCATCGAAAGGAGGTGCACTCGCTTGACGGTTTGGAGCTTTTCTTATATAAGTAAATAAGTAAGCTAATCTTGAAGGGGTTAATTAAAAACTTGAAAGACCCTTATGAAAACTCTTTAATAACTGCTATGAAGTGACTGCAATAGTTGTGGGGTTTGGCTTATTCTAATGTCTTGTGCAGTGTATCAGAGTGTTCAGAGCAGGTTGTTACAGTTCTTGCTTCCTTTTCTGTGGGGATCTTGAAAGATTTAAACCAGAAAGTCACATATATCTAGTGGCTCATAAAAAGTGTAACTGTATTGGCTCAAAAACCATAGTACCTCTTTACATGCTCATTGTTTTCTCTGTATGTTTGTTATAGCTAGTGAAATACTACATGGGGGGGTTGATGTTAAGAGAGGAGTTCTTTCACTGTAAGCTTAACAGGCAACTGCAGCAGAGACAACTGGTTTACAGAAAATGTGACCACCTTTGTCTAGAGCATGTAGTAAGTTCTTGTGGCTTGGAAGCTGCAAAGGGGGGGGTTCTCTTCTTTCTTTGTACGAGCTGGGTCTCACAGTAGTGTGGTTCCTGTCAAAGCCTTTGGATAAGATAATACACTGCATTTCTGTGTCTAAAATGCCTGTTAGGCTTGATGCTGTGAGCGTGGCAGGGGGAAGGACAGCTTTCCAGCTGGGGAGGGGGAGGGTTCTTTCTGTTTCTGTGTGCTACTGTACATCTCTTGTACAGATTACAAAAGATGGCATTATGATATCTCATCATATTTAAAGCAAATGAAATAAGTCAGCTTATTATCTCACTGCAGCGCTGTCAGAAATTATTTTTAGCAGAGAGACAGAAGATAGCTCCTTTGTTTTTTCAAAGTTTCTTCTCAAAACACTGATTTATTTCACTGTAGTATCCCTGTATTGCACAAGTAGCCCTGTTCACGAGTACTTTCAGTGCAAAGCAAGGGAATTTGCAAGGGAAGTCTGGCATAAAACAGCTCTGAACTGATGTTGTTGCTTTTTAAGTTTGGCTCGGCATGCAGCCCATAAAAGGTAAAAGGTAAGGTGTGGGGAGGCCAAAGAGACACTGGGGAATACAGGCTGAGTGCATCTGTGTTTCTCTGGCTGTGCACATGTGAAATCCTGCCATGGAAATGAGGGTGAAGAGGGAATGTCTCAAGTTTGCAGAACTGATTGGAATGCCATAAATAACTTAATACAATCAGTGCAGCACTCTTGACTCTCTGAGACGTATGGCAAAAGAACAGAAGAATTTACAAAAAAGAACCCCTCACTTCAGTAACAGATGCATCTGTGATCTAAGGTTTATATTCTTGTGGTTAATGGTCAGTATTGCTCTGGGGGGAAACTCAGGGAAGGGAGGGAAGGGGAGAACCAGAGAAGTTTGTCTATTTTTACTCAGTAGCATGCTGTTGTCCTGATTTCTCTGGCAGTAATGAGGACAGCATGAACTGGTTGGAAAATCACCTCCTCCAAAAGCAGTCCTACACAATCGTATCATGAATCCATTTAGGAACTGGTGTCTGATTGCAATAATTTCTAATGCAGACTTCTTGTGAACCCAGAGCACTCACTCGAGGAGCACCATTACTGGGCTTGTTTCAGAGCTGAAATTCAATCTAAATCCTTGTCCATTTAGTTTGAGGTGGCCCAAGGAGTGTGTCAGTGATTTTGCAATACACAGGCACGCAAGATGGAGAAGTACATCTTAGTATTAATTTCTTTGTGAGTGTTTAGAAAGTAGATTGATAACGTTTTATGTAAATTTCCTATGTTTTTGTTTCCATTTTTCCTTCTGATTAGAAAGAGGAGAACATGATAAGAAAAAATAATTAAAATCTTCTGCATTATGAGTCTTATCTTTCCATTAAATTAGGGGATTCTTTTGTATTTGTCTTTGGAATACAGCCACTGGTTAAAAGCACAGTTATTTCTAACAGTAGTAAAGATTTTCCTTTTGGTTTTTTGAAATCTCTGCAAATTTTGTCATCAACTTCAGTAGCTGAGATTTCATCCCCCAAAGTGCATTATGAAGCCTTTTAAAACTACCTCTGATTTTAAGATTGTAAATCTAAATGTAAACCCACAAAATAAAACTCACTGGAAGCACGCTGGTTTTATTTTTCACAGTGGGATTTTTTTTCCCAGTTTATTAATTTAGTGGAAGCAATTTTAACCTGAAGCAACCTATGAAGGTGGCATCCTCTGACAAGGCTCTGGTGCTTTGGACAGCACTCTTTACAGCTGGGAGTGTGATCAGAGGGAGACCTCTAATGGCAGGTCATTTTTACTGTAAGTTCTGCTCAGCATTACAAGCAGATTTAAAGCTGGGGTGAGAATATGCAAGAGCAAGTCTTCCACACTGGCTGAAGCCAACCTAAAATTCATCTATAATTTTCTTCCCTATTGCCTGCATGTGACAGACTGTTTGGAATACCAAAGCTTTTGCTCCACTTCTGATTTCTCAGTATATTTCTACTGTTTTCTCCTGTGTCATGTATTACTTTTCTCAATATCTTCCTCTGCACTCAGTTTGAATATAGTTGAAAAAATATGCTGTACTTTGGTCATAATAAATGAATGCTCTGGTGAACTCATTTCTCAACTCTTAGTACAGCTATCTTGTTTTGTATTATAATGGTTAAATAACCAGACTTTGGTGAAGGTCTAGTCCAGTTAAAATCTCAATTCTCAGTAAAAGAATAAAAGGCTGAGACAATGGTTTATTTTAAAGAAGATTTCAACTGAGAATTCTAATAAATCCCATGTACATACTGTGGCATGGATAATCATACACTGTTTATCCTCAAATGCTTCCTTTAATTCTTAGTCATTTTACAATGTCACTAAGGTTTGAGAGATTCCTTATCTCTAATCATTATAGTTTTTAATGTGAAAGAGATAGCTCCATTTGTGGCTATGAAAGATTAATTGGAGAAGCTCAGGTGTTCTGTCTCTTTCTGACATTCAGAAGGAATAACTCAGTAGCTCTGAAACTGAGATGGAAACAGGAGCTGGGCAGATGAAATGGATGCCTGTCAAGAGGCAGCATGGGTTAAGTTCTAGCTTATCTCCCTTAGCTATCAGAATGTCAGAGCCTGTAACACTTTCCCATTTTGCTTGCAGGGATAAGCCACTGTCTTAAAAATGTCAAAACAGCCAGCGTCACATGTCAAAGCCATCCAGGTAAGAGACAGTATTTATGTTTCTAATAGAATAAAACAATAAATCTCCAACTCCACTTCTTGGCAAGCTGCATTTTTCCTCAGACAAAACATTACAGAAGTGCTAACTGGGGATTATGGTTCTAAAGTGAAAGGCTTGCTAGATATGAAAGCACTGAAAACATTTGACCTGAAGTGCATCTTATGATCTGAGCTGATAAAAACTGGAATCAGATAGGCTGGTTGGTCAGTGGCTTGTATGGTCTTTCCTGTGTTAGGTTATGGCTGTTGGTGGATCAGCTGAGCAGAGCAGAGTGATACATCTGCAGAAGTGATCAGCATTATAATTAATTCTTCCTCCTATTTGATTTTACATAGAGTTAATAAAATGCTGTAAGAATTATAGGCTAAAAAGATGCCACAGGTATTGTGAATATTTTTGTGTCTGCATTCCTTTAGGAAAAAAACTCACAACTTCCAATATTTGTTTAAGAAGCATTTTATTTAAAAGCTGAAGTAAAATTAGAGAAATGTTAATGTTTTAATTTAAAAGATTGTATGTCACTTACCTCCTCAAATGCCCATAAGGATGAAGTTGGTTGTTATATACTTGTAGAAGAAATGGCTGGAGAATTATCCCAACATCACCATGAAGCAGCATCATGAAAGAAGTATTTAGTTCATGCTACCACTGATTCTTGCCAAAAAGTGAAAATACCTCCTGAAGTGCAGAATTTTAGAGAATTTTAATATATTTTGTAAAATACACTTGCAATGAAATTTTACCTCAAGTTCAGACTCCTTTGAAATGACATAGGAACCACAAAATGGAATTTCTAAAGTCTGATCTGTCCTCTCTTTCCTCAAGATAATGCTAACTCAGTGGACTGAAGTATCAAGGAGATTAATTACCCAGTGGCTAGACAGCATACTGAATTTGCAAGGCACCATGAAAATGCTGCTTCTCTTTATCATCATCAGCTCTACTGGAACAGGAGTATAAACTGTTGTACTTTAATTCATTTGAAATTAGCAGGTTTGCCCTTGATTTCATTCAGTTCAAATTTTCATCCCTCTTTTACAGTGACTATGGAAAAGTTTGTATGTAATGAAAAGCTGCAGGTAATTATAGCTCACAAGTATTTATATTTTATATTTAAACACTAGGAATATACAAAGATTTTAAAGAATTCAATTGGTTTACTTTTTTCCTTAAAGTAGTTACAGACTCCTTTTTACTTTTATGATGACTTTCCAACTTGTAAAAAAATTCTAGTTTGTCCATTTAAGAAGTGCACAAAGTTTAAGATTTTAAGGAAATAATTTTTGCAAAGGTAATTTGAATAATGAGAAAAATTACAGCACAAACTTTGACATAATTCTATTAAACATTGTGTTAAAGGTTGCTTCTGCAGGGAGCCCTGCACTTGAATTTATGCCTGTTACATGTTCAGCACCCTAAGAACCATGAGTCAAAATTTGAGTCACATTACTTCAGGGTGATAGAGGGTGTTAATTACAGCTAATATTCATTGGTGGCCTCCCCTTCTTAGTGTGTGAAACGCTGTGTACAGCTCTGGCTCAAAACTTTTAGGGTCATTGTTGTCCGTTAGACCTATAACAGAGGTTCTCTGTTAACCCCTCATCCTTCCCAAAGGAGAAAAGAAAGGGAATAAGGGAGAGAGACTTAGTGATTAGAAAAGAAAGCGAGGACAGCTTCAATGAAAATAATAATAAAATGGAATATATACAAATATAGACAAAATCAATATAGAATCCAACCCTCCTGATGGTAATTCCATCACTGTCACCACTGATGCTGTGGAGCAGGCACTGGGGAAGTCCCAGGCTGCACTCAGCAACAGATGGGAACTGAATTGAGGAGCTGGATTCTGGAACTGGATTCAGGAATGCATGGATCAGGATCAAAGGCAGAATGGACAGCGTCCTTCTTGAATGCCAGCCATTGAAGAAGAGTTCTTGACCCTTGTGATTCCTCAGCTTTATATTGACTATGATGTATATGGGATGGAATCCCTTACTGGCCAGTTTGGGGTCACCTGTCCTGTCCACTCCTCACCACAAGTGCATCCTTTTGCTTTCTGCACCCCTAGTGTGGCACTCAAGATCCAGCAGTGGCCTTGGTCTGCACACCAACCCTTGGTAGTAACTCTAACCACGGGGTGGTACACGAGGAAAGTCTTTCTAAAGCAATTATCATTTAGGATTTCAGGAGTTTGAAGGAAAAAAAAACCCAGACCTGTATAGAATTTTAGTGGATGGGGAGTGTGTGAGGAAGAAATCACAGGAGGCTCATATCTCCTTCTCAGACAGGTGACAAGAGCCTTGAAATGTAGTTTAAAACAAAATTGCAAACTTGTGCTGATGACAAGACAACAGAGCCCTGTGCAGAGCTATGCTGGTGTACAGAATTTGGTCCACTGCTCACCCACGGGAGAGGACTGGCATTGGATCAAGAGAAAGAGATATTTGCAGCTCAGGACTCTGGTACCTCTGGTCAGAAACTGCTCGAAAATCAGTCATACCTTCACTTCATACTAGGAATATTTTAATTTATAGTAAGTGTTATCAGATCCAGTCAGAGTTAAACTATGTCTTAAAGACTGCTCATTTTACCAAGTTATTATTTCACATCCTCCTACATCTCGTCCAAACTCTGATATGAATGCACTTCCTAGAGATAAAATAGTTCAAACCTCTTTTGTGTGACACAGATTACTCTGAGAATGCTGAGCAGACCAAAGAGTGGTTTATTTAATTTAATTTAGTTAGCAGTCTGGCATTTACTGGCTCATTTTCTTTTCCTGAACTGTTTTTTAGCCACAGTTGGTCTGTCAGTCAAGGAAATGCAAGGGCTGGGCATCAGAATTGCCATGCTGTGGTATGTCCTGGGTGGGAAGCTGGCTTCTGCTTTTACTGACTCTAAGGGAAAAAAAAAAGCCTGAGTTCAAAATGAACACCAAGAGGAGAGGTAACTCTTTATGTCTCAACTCTGCAAACTTATGACCATGCTAGCTGTAAAGTGCAAAGAAGTTTCCTGTTCCAAATAAAGAAGCTGCCTGGAGGTAGCAGAGCCTGGCAGGGGAGATGCTTAAAATTAAAAATAGCACAGCTTTTTTTTTTTCCACCCATAAATGAAATAATGGCTTAACTACTGTGAGGCTGAAAATGCCCTGTCTCCTGGGAACTTAGGAAGTGTACATAAAAGGTTTCACAATATCTAAACCAATGCTCAGTGAAAAAGCATTCTGAAATGTATACCCAGTTGTCTGTAAACTACAGGGCCCTATAGACATTGGCCAGCCCCACTGAAATGGTAACATCACCCTACATAAATAAAATAATGAGAAACAGATAAATAGCATACAGGGAAAGTGCTTCTTTCTTGGCAAATAAGTTGTTAATTTGCTCCATGTTTGATTACATCTGTCTAAAAACAGTGGGTATTTTCCTGGGGTTGCCCAACCTGGGGCATGATCTGCAAGACCATAATTTGAGCAGAAGGATGGGATTATTCATCTTCATTTAATGCAAATCAGTCAGATGGTAAACTACAACAACACAGCCCACTGTTGGAAAATTCTCTGCTTCCTCTCCATAACATTACGGATTCACCCCCTGGTTTTACCAGTGGGAGTCATGATATTTTGATGACATTTCCTAGGAGCAGTTTCTCTGCTGAGATCATGAGATAAGAATAGGTATAAACTGTGCATTTAGTTGATTACAGTATTTGACTTTTAAAATAATCCAGGCTGGGTCATATTGGGAAATAGACACATTTTAGCTGCTCTTTCCTAACCAATGTTTTCTGTCATTCTTTCTCAAAGCTCTTTGCTTTTAAGGTATCTGTTATCAGTCCCATTTGTGTTATGGCTACTAGCTTTGTGCCACAGATAAAAATCAGTGTGATGCAGCGTGTGGGTATTATTCTGGAGGGAGTTTGGCAAAGCATTGGAGCCAGTTCAGCCTGCTTTAATCCTTGAGCCCCCACTGCAGACCAGGTTGGGGGGGCTGGGCAAAACCCAGCAGGGGCTGGAGGGTCCTGCCTTTTTCCATAGATCCTCTTTGTGACCAAAAGGTGTATTTCTACGACTGAGGTGTAACATTTGGCAGCTCGAAGCACCCATGTGTAAATTTTGTAGGTAAAATCACATTTTCAAACCTCATGGCTTAAGTTGCCTTACAGCAAGCTTTCTGTGATTCAGTGAGGTGAGAGCTGGTGTCACTCTAGGGGAGAGTGGTCCAGTGCTTTGGGTGTTACTCTAAGATTTGGGTGATTTACACTTAGATGCTGATTCTGGGAAAGGACCTTAAATATACCTTGAACAAATTGAAGCAGACTCAGGTGCCTAAAGACAATCTGGTGTCTAGTACTCATTTGTTTAATGTCCAATGAAATCAGGGATTCTTAGACTGAAATGCACAGCTTCAAAAGCTTCCTCGGTATCCTTGTTTTTTTTCACTTTCCATCTTTAAAATAGAGAAGAAAGCACTCCTTTTTCCCCCAGGAGTGGTGTAATGATGCATACACTGGAGGCATAAGTGCTCAGAAACCATGATAACATCTATATGCTTATCCCACCCCGTTTGAATTTTGCCATTTACCAACTGTATGTTGATCTATCAGTCACTATTCTATACACCATCATTTTCTTCTCACAGGCTAATATTAACATCCCAATGGGAGCATTTCGTCCTGGTGCAGGCCACCCTCATAAAAGAAAAGAACTTACACCTGAAGAAGTGGAGGAGGTAAGAAAAAACAGGAAGTTGATTTCTTTCTTCAGAAGAATCATTGCTCTTGGTAGAAGAAAGCCTCTTAGTCAGTCTTAAAGCACTGCATGCCAATTTTAGGTACCACAGGTAAAAAGGCATTGGTCATTCATGGTAATAAATGGCCACCTACTAAATACTTCATATATTCACAGTTCTGCTTTTGATGCCGAGGAATAAAAATTCCTGTAGGAATTTAACCTGTTTCAAAGGTGTAGCTCTTCAACAGCAGGATGATATCTGCTGTCAGCAAAGAGAGGCAGGGTTTCATCAGCAGTTTTCATCTAGATGGGAGTTGGTGGGATACAGCAGGAAGTTACAGCAAGGCTTGGGAAGAAGATGCTAATTCCTGCTGCCCCGTGGTATGATTTATTGTTGAAGCTTAACAATATTGGAACAGTTTTTCAAGCCTGACATATTTTGGAATATTTATCAACAAGGACAAAATGAAGACACTTGCAAATTAAGAAACAGAAATTGTGAACCCGTTTACCTGCATAGGGGTGAAAATAGAATAGAATGGGTTGGGTTGGAAAGGACCTTAAATATCATCCAGTTCCAACCCCACTGCCATGGGCAGGGACACCTCCCATCAGACCTGGTTGCTCAAAACCCCATCCAACCTTGTCTTGAGTTCTTCCAGGGAGGGGGCATCCAGAACCTCTCTGGGCAACATGTTCCAGCATCTCACCACCCTATAAATACTCCCTCTTAGAATGAATTCTGTGTTTTCATGATTAGAATTTACAGGGAGTATTTAACTTTGAGTTTTGAATATAGAATCCAATTTATACCTTAACCAACCTTGGTCACAAAGGTTATGATTAAACACAGATATTCAAGTATCTTTTTTACCATGAGCTTTTATAATAACTAAGAACTAAAACCAACAGTGCAGAAGGTAGTGGTAGATACACCATTCAAGAAAAAATAACTCGACTAAAGATGGGGGCTTAAGGCTCCCTGGCCAGTTGGCTTAGTTTGGATTTATAATCCCCAGCAGAGAACTGGTCCTGCTGATTTTTCTCAGGGCCAAGGGCAAGAAAGGCTCAAACTGACCCCATAGAGCTGGGCTGCTTGTGGCAGGGCTTGGCCAGGTGGACTTGCTGCCGTGTGGGTGAAGCAAAGCTGTGCTGGCTGGGGGAGCCTTGCCCTCAGGCAGAGCAGGGCTGTGATGATCACCAGTGGGTACATAGCCACTTCTCTCAGGCATGCAGTAGCAATCCCAGTGATTTAGACCCAGACAAGAAGCAGCCAGGTTAGTTTTGGACAAATTATCAGCTCCTTTTGCCCTGGCACAGGCACTTAAACTGGTCAGGTTTAGTTACCTGAGAGGTAATTCTTCCTTTCCTGATGAAATCAGATGGATTTTGGTTTTTTTCCTGAATTTTGACATATTTGATATAAATAGTTCTCTGCAGTAATTAAACTGGTGAAGGAATTCATGTTATTAAGCAGAAACTAATATAGCTGGTGTGAATTCTGGTAGTGTTTAAAAATAATAGAAATGACTAGTGCTAATAATTAGATTTGCTTGGCTAATTAAATATTGCTTTGCTGTTTGGTTATGTGAATACAATATATGAGACAGATATTATGGAATTATTCTTGGCCCTGGTTTTATAGCCAACATGCAACCAAACTACTGGGAGTAAAGGCTACAGAAACAGATCTTGTCTGTTCACAGTCTGAAAAGGGTGGCTAATAAATCTAAATAGAGAATTAACTGCAAAAAGCCCATTCCAAGAGGACATAGAAGAAGAAAAAATAATTTAATTGTGAAACTATTTGCAGTAAAACATTAATTAATCCCTAAACCTACACAATTCCCCCTATATGCCATCCTTAGAAAATACAGACTAGGCTGGAACCACCTTAAACTCCCTTCTAGAAACCTACTTCTACAAAATATTTCTCAGTTTAGAAGAGAAATTGTCTAAAAATCATGCTCTACTCACCTAGGAAGTAAAAAGGGCCGAAATAGTGTTGTCCATCAGGAAATTAGCTGAGATGCAGTTGTGTAAGTACTGTTATTTAGCCTATAGCAAAATAGCCAGCATGCACTACCCCAATTCAACCATAAAATGACAAAAACTCTTCTGCTCTTGCAACTGAGGTTAAGAAAAATTAAACATCAGCTCAAGCTGAGTTTGGATGGAGCTTCATAAGTCTCCTCCAGAGTTGTGGAAGTGTATTATGGTTTTCTTTCCCAACTGATTGGCAACTATGAGATTCAGGAATAAATTGGATTATAAAAATGGTTCTTCTGCTTTTTTTCCTTAAAATATGGAAGACCTAGGAGTTGCCTTTAACGTCCCCCTCAGTTAACTTCCCACTAATGGTCTGACACTGTAAATTCTTGCTCATTTAAAAGAAGATCCACATTCCTCTGCACTGAGCACCTTTCCATTTATTTTTTTTTCAGAATGTTTTTAGACATTTTAGACAACAACCAACAAAATAACCTATCTCTTCTTGACCTCACGCCCCTCTCTCCTAATTTCCATTGGGTTTGCATTTAATATAAAAATATCCTTTCCAGTTTCTCAAAATACTGACCTATGCTCATGCTTGAGAGTTTGCTATTGTGGCAGTAAGGTCACTGGTATCCTTTTGTGCAGAGCATGCCTGCTTCAACAGAGGAGGAGAAAGACAAGAAACATCTCCCAGGAGCTAAGAAACTCCCAGGTCCTGCTGTCAACTTGTCAGAGATTCAGAACATAAAGAGCGAGCTGAAATTTGTCCCCAAAGCTGAACAGTAGCTGGAAAAAGCAGGTGAGTAAAAGAGGTTCTTTGCATGGCCCTAGGAAAAGCCCACTGATCCAGAAACCTCTTTGTGTCAAAAGATGGCTTTCCACTTCCTTCAGAAGGCTCAGAATCACACCCTATGTTTCAAAGACAAAACAGAAGAAGAAAACATCATGATCCTTAGAATTGTCTGTGATTTCAAACACGGAGCATGTAGGAGACTCTGTCTGATGATACATGGCACCCATTGACAGGCCTGATGAAAAGTATATCCAGCTCTTAGGAATATTTGAGCCAGCTTGAATACCAGCTTCTTGCTTCACAAATGCAAGTTCCAGTTTTCCAGAATATAGGACTTGTGTTTGTACACACTATTTGCAAATCATTTGCATCACAATTCAAATAAACTTGTTGCAGTGATTGACAAGTAGGTCAGTATTTATGTTTCTAAGAAGAAAATAGTTGTGTCACACAGTAGTCATCTGAACTGCCAGTTATGTCTATGGACACAAGTCTTTTTTACTATGAAGCAAGGCAGAAGAGCTAAACAGAGTAGAAAACATCATCTGGGATTTACTGCATGAAAACATGAGTGAAGAACAAAAGGAAACAGCAGTGCAAAAGGGTTCTGGGAACACAGAAGCTCTATGGACCAGGAATGTGGAAAGAAATGGCATATAATTGGAGTGAATTGCCCAATACTCAGTGCAACATTATTTTTATATACAGCATAAATATGCTATTTAGAAGAAGTGTTTAGTATTTTATTGCTTTTATCCTGCTGTGTCATAATGTTCCTGTTATTTTAAGGAAACAACAGAGCCCTTCTCTTCAGAAAACTTGGGAAAAGGAAAATTAACATTTTGTAAACTAACATTGTAGCCATCACACTAAAGCAGTGCCCAGAGACTAGGAGTTTAGTTTTGGTTGCAGTCCAAAACAAAGTATGTGCATAAATTCTACACAAAATTGAGACATACTAAATCTAAGGATTGTCCCCTGTAGAGGGCATTCATCAGTTCACTTGTTTTAGGCAAGATCTGCTGCTTCGTTTAAGCCGTGATAGTCAGGGATTTGTTCTATGACTGACCACACCAAGCCAGTAAAGTCTAACTTTATTTGCAAGAAATCCACGCTCCCATCTGCCTGAGACTTTAGTTACCCTAAGAAGGGGTTACTAAGCATTCTTTGGGTGTGATGCTCTCTGAAGAATGGTGAACTGACTGGTCAGTAGTATATTGCTTGTGCAGTCTGTAGTGATGAATAAGGACATTCTTTAGTTTTCACAGTTTGGATATGAATTCTCCTTCACATCAGTACAATAAACTCTTCAGATGTTCCCTGTTGAGGGGTTTCCCTTTGCTAGTATTTTTATATTTCTTGTGGTACTCTTTAGGAAATACCTACTGAAACTGGTATAACAACTCAGATTATCTGGATTACTTCCACTATGCTGTGATCCTATATTATGATATCATAAAAGCATCAAAATATATATAAATAGGTCAAAAATACCAAAGGTTTTACAACTACCACAGTTATTTCTAACACTTCCTCCTACCATTGTAACTTTTTAGTCATCATTTCAGTCAGTTGCAAGTCAGCATGATCAATTTTGTTTTAATTTGGTCCATGTATTCTTGCTTGATTTTACAGAGTGCAAATACTTCAGAAAAAAAAAATAGGAACATGTAAAACAGTAGATTGGTTCATTATTGACAATCCCATTCCTACATAATATGCACTTCAGAGTAACTTCTATTAAATATCTTAGGTCTTGTTTGTGGGAGGGATCAGTTTAGTGAGATGTCATGATGCTGCATCCACTGAAGGTCATAACGTATCAGTTAAGATACTCCTCTAGTCATCCTCTGATGCTGGTCTATTGTCTATAATTAACTAATTAGCATACCCTTCTTTGTTATAAAGATTTGTTTCCTTCCACAGACCTGCAGATGTGTTTGCTGCAGCTGGTTTTAATACACAACGTGAGTTGTGATTCCTTTATCAACATCTGTTTTCACTGCTCCCTTCACATGGGCACATTTCCCCATGCACAAAAATGAAACATATACAAAACAAACTAGTGACAAACCAGCACACACTTAGCAGCTGAATGTACGTCCTCTTGGATGGTAGGAAGTGTTCCAGTTGTGACAAATGGTGCCTTCTATGGCTGAGTTTTAATGCTGATTGTTGTGGTATCTTAGGTGATAATTGGCATGGTGGTTGTATCTGAAAATGGGACTCAGGTCAAGCTGACATTTCACCTGTATTAATTCCACCCAGTTACTGCTACATTTCATCTGTGGGTTCTTTCTTCATTCTGTGTCCCTGCATGTGTTGTGTTGTGTCCTGGAGTGGGGGGTTTTGTGTAACCAATGTGACATGAAGGGTCGTGAATCCTGGACTTCAGTTTTAAAGGATTAATGTTTTCCTCTTGATGAAGACTTTCATACCTGCTGAAGGAATTTCTCAAAAGGCAAAAGGGAAATTTACTGCCTTGAAGTTACAAAAAAGTCTGTTGTGAGCATATGGGCAGCATTTCTGGCACTGTGGTGCCAGGAATAGATAAACTGTTGTCTCTACCTGAAACTCTACTAGGGAGTGAGTTTTAATTGCAGAAGATAGTTCTGCTGTCAAGTCACAGAAGCAAGGGAGTTTACTCTGAGGGCAGAAGAATAAACAGCTAACAAAAGCTTCCCAGGGCACCTTAGCCTCTGCATTACTTGCAGCATTACCTCCTCTGTAACTTACTTGGAATCTTGCCCTGCATAACGAGGAATCTTGTCAGCAGAGGAGTCTCTGAGATTGTCATCACTTGAGGAAGGAAGAGAGAAAGTGGGGAAAAAGAAGCCCCTTAGAGAATGGAGGTCTTATATCCATACTTACAAGGTCCACTGAGTACTGAGGATGTTAATTACAAATTCATGCTATATATTGCTCTTAAGCTGCATCTCTCTTAACAGTGGCCATCTCCCTCTCCTGGGGTGACTGCTGTGACACACAATTCTTTGATTGTGTCTTATTCCTGTGCTCACATGGACAAGAGGGATCCAGTTAAGCTGCTGGACAGTACAAGCACATTTATTGCCATTTTCTCCAGAAATACACCCAGTGCCTTGCTAGCAGAGAAACTCTGACATGCTGTGAGCTCTTGAAACAGTCCCCAGTTTGAAGTAAAGGTGTTCATTTGATGAAGACAAAGTAGCCAGCCATCGTGTGAGAGAAGGGAATCCTGAATCCGAGGGATGACAAGGTAGCCAGGAGCTCAGATCTCCTTAGCTGGGATGGGAACATGCCATTCCCAGATCCACTCACTCTTGGGCTTGTGTTAATTTCAAAGTACTTCTTGTGGTTTTCTATCCTTTGTTTCCTATCATCCTGATGGCTTTGGTTCAGAACTCACAGATCAGTGGCATTTGGGAATTTCATGTCCAGCTGTTTTTGCCAGGTCACTTCTCTTCGCATAAGAAACGAGGTAGTTGAGGAGGTTTAAGATTTTTTAACAGCTTGTTTAAGGTTCTTTTGGTTTGCCTTCCAGGTTTTTTGAGTCTACCTGAGTCATGCTTTCAGACTTTAAAACAGAAGAGCTAGAAATTTCTTTTCAAAGAGAAAACTGCAATCTCCAGGACATAAATTAATATCAGAGGAACCTTTGGAATCATGTTATCTCCCCAAGCAAAAAAAAAATAAATCATGTTTTATTTGCCAGAATTTCTATGTTCAGAAGAAGAAAAAATAGTTCATTGTTTAAAATACAGCCTGCAGCTGTCCATCATGAACTGAAAGTCTCTTCTCTGCCACTGACACTCTGCTGGGGGTGGTAAACCCCCCCCCAAATGCAATGCCTCAGGCCCTTGCAAGTCGAGGAGAGGTTTCCTTCTCATTCTCTTGTTGAATGGTGGATGTGAGGAGGAGAGCAGACTAGAGAGGCTCTGCTTTCTAAATGCCTCAGAAAGCTTGAAGGTATGTGTTAGGAGGCTGATTTTTATGGAGTAAAACCAGGGCATATTCTTAAGAACAGTAAATCTTTCTTCCTAAAGTAGGTAGGAAAAGATTGTGGTTTGTGGATTTGAAAACCAACTAATAACTTCAAAACAAAGACTGAAAAATCAGAAACCTTTTTGTTCCAAATCAAACTACAGGAATGGATACTTGTGTTTTGGTTTTTTTTCTCAAAATATAAAATATGAAAGGAAAAAAAAAAGTTTTTTATGTCCAAATTGTATTTTCAAGCAGAGTGGTTTTATTACCAGAGGAGACAAGCACAAGTAACTTGGAGAACTCTCTACTAAATTTTAGAACATGAGCTTGTTATTTACTCCTCACTGTACTCCAGAGAGTTTGCAGACACCCCGAGATGAACAGAAGAAATTTCTTCATCGAGCCTCTCACTTTGAAATGTTAATGCCCTTAAAGGAACAAAATACTTCCCATGCTAACAGTGTAGTCCCACAAATGACTGCTCCACTCCTGCCAGTTTCTGGGATGGAGTATTTTGTTTGAAAGCTGAAAAGTCTCTGCTATTCAGTAACTGCTTTCCTGTGAGCACTCTGTTGATTACTTGCTACTGAACTGTTATTGTCAGCCTCTGTTATGTGGAAACCCCCATGTTTCCATCAGCACTACTCATGATAGAATTTCATGAAGAACTGATTTTTCTAGGCTTTTTCTTGCTCACCTCTGCTATAAGTATCAAGAGGTAGCATGAATGAACTGCAGCATTAAACAGTAAGTACCAGTGGAATGCATTTCTCCTGGAAATCTTGGAACAGAATATCAGGAATCCCTAAAATGTCATCTATTTGCTGTGTGAACAGAACCTGCTATTTATAGAAGGTCCCGCGATTTAAGTGATGCTCACCCTGAAGCACACAGATATAAACCTGTGCAGAACTGATTGAAACCAGGGAACCACGGGAATTAGAAAGTCTTTGGAGAGCAGGGAAGAGATCATACTGACCAGTGTTAAGGACTTATGAGTGGTATGAGAGTGGTGGTGTTTCTCTGCACCTGGGAACTGTCCCAGCAGTGTTAGGTACGCCTGGAACACTCGAACGCTGTAATGACAGGCATCATCAGAAACCCAAATTATTAATAAGCAAGTCTAGTCTCTCTAACCTGACACAGTTCAAAATGTGTTCAGCACAAAGGTTTTCAAGTGCCTACAGCAGAGTAAAAAGGCTAACTGCTTTGGAAGGCATGCAGTGCAACTGCCTATGTTATTAACAGCTCAGTTTTATCAAATCTACATAAATTGTAGCCAATTAAGCTGACAGTATGATCTGAAATATCATGGCTCTGATGTGATAATGAAATGAATTTTTTTCAAAATTTAGTGCCTCATCATTTCATTTTACACTTTTTATTCATTTCATTTGATAAAAGGCTACCTAATTATGTTTTCACAGCCTTGTCCTCACAAGCCACATGAATTAATGCAGCACTGTGCTTTGTCAGTTCTTGCAGAGATGTCTTGATGGAGCATGAGCCTTGTGGTCCCTGGCTGGGAGCAGACCATCATGAGCCCTGCTCTGTACTTAGGATTATGCCTGCTTCAGCCACCAAATTCCTTATCATGTGCCTTGTTCTGAAAAGTGTAGCTCTTTTTAGTGTCGAGGCTACCTTTGTTCCACACTGGGTTGCAAATTCCTTCTGAGAATAAATAACATCATGTCTAAGTAAAGCTCACCATTACACTGAGCCCAGCATGTGTTGCCCAGTCTGCAACACTGCTGAGGAAATATTATGCTGTAGATGTTGTGGGTTTTGCTGTCCCTATCTGCTGCCATTTAATGTCCTAATTCCCCTTTGACTTGCAGCAGCAGCCTCAAGTACACTAAGAGAATGAAGTGCACAGCATGCAAAAGCATTTCCTATGAGAATATGCATTTGGTTTACCTCAGTGTTGATCATACTTTATTTTTCACGTTTGATTTACTTCAGGTTGTAGCTAGTTGAAAGGAAACTCAGCTGAACTAACAGTTCCTTGAACTTGGGAACAAGTGTAAAGTCTGGTTTTCTCTCCCTCCACTCAGTGGTTATATTAGGATGGCTGTATTTCTTTCTGACTGCAAAAGGATGAGCTCCATGTACAGACATGGATTCAATAAAAAGACAAATAAAACTCTTACGACTTGGTGTTCAGAACTTACTCCCCCACTTTGGTAAAGTTACCATAATATTGCTTTTAATATAATAATTCGGTTATTCAACTGATAAAAAATACTTCATAAATTGAGTCCTTCATCTTTTAGCTCTCCTGGGTCTTTGTTCCTGTTTGCTGCCTTGGAGTGAACCTCATCTTAAAATTGCTGTTACTCCTGCACAGCCTTACAGAGCCTCTCGTGGTACAGAAATGTAATTTTAGAGCAAACAATTTCTGCAGCCATGAATGCACTGAGGGAAGAAGAGGGTGATGGCTCCATTTGCCCTACCTCCTAGCAAAGGAACCATGGGAGAAGCGGGATAACCAGCCCATGTCCTCTGCTGTGTTAGTGCAGTGCATACAAGGAACGAATGGCACTGGCCAAATTGCTTTTACTGAGCAAACATCAAAGAACCAAAAACTTCCCCCAAAGCCAAACTGTTCCTGTTCTGAGGGAAGGATGATGGCAATACCTAGATGGTATAATTTCAAGGCTTTGAAAGGTGCTGCCTTTATATATAAGATGAAACCAACACAAAGTGTGTACTGAAATGGAAGAAAATACAAATCCAAAGACTTGAAACTGAATATTTGAGCTGAAATAGGCAGGACACAGGAAAAGCAAACCTTCAGTTCCTTTTGTATTTGCAAAACATGCTGCTCTTGAGTGAGGTATCCTTCCCAAAGGTTGTCAAAGACCAGGATAGAGAATGTCCTCTGCTCTCTGAATCTCTTTTTACTTTTGAATTTTTCATTTTCCTTGGTTTTGTGGTTTTGTCTGAAAATAGTTGAATTAATCTGTCTCTTCAGAGTGTGAATTTTGAAAAAAAAATGGCAAGCTTTCTCCCTTTTTAGTTGTCAAGACAAGAAGAGCTCTCTCTGTGAAAACAAGAGGCATATTTTCAGTTTTCCAGCATATTTTGCTGAAAGTATCATGAATTCAGATGGGTACATTTCCCATCTACTGTTTAGTTCAAGCCCCTCATTCAAAAAGTAGCAAATTAAGCAATGATGTAAAATGGAAGTTTTTTCCACTCTTTCTATGCTTTTCTTTTATTCTTAAGTCTGGCATGGAATAAATTTTCTATGATATGTTTGAACTTGCATGGCAATTCAGTTGTTTATTTCAGGAGCAGAAAAGTGTTGTCTTGTCAAAGTTTAACACTTTAGCAGACAACACCTGAGCCACTGTTGAGCATGTACATGCTTCAAAGTCTTTGACAAACCAGTGGAGACCTCAGTGAAGATGTTCACATTGTTTCACATGTGCAGGGGATATGAGGTTGGACCTGGCTGAACACCACAACTCAGCTGACAAGCAGTAGCTTGCTGGGTTACATGACCAAGTGTGAAGTTATTTGCAGTTTGGGTGAAGTTGAAGAAATCTGTTTCCCTAAGGCAGGATGAGAGAGCAATTAGCTCCAGCTTCTTCAATGCCTTACTTTAGAAGACTTTAGAAGTGGAGACTGGCTCCCAGAAAAGATTGTGCTGATCTGGGGCTAAAGGCTTCATTCTTGAGCTGAAGATTGACCATCCTTCAGCACAGTCAAATTCTTGGGACCTTACCTGCAGTGACAGCTTTGGCATCTAACCAGTTCCATCAGGAGGAGTCCACGGTGTGAAAATCACACACAATGGGATTAGAGTGCCTTGGGCTAATGGAGCTTCCTTTATGTCTCCCACTGGTCTCTGGGATTGACTTGACTCCATGAGGCACTGCAAGCTCTGTGTGTCCCAAAGTGTCTCTCTACTGTGGAGGTGATCCTCTTGCATGACCTACCAGTGGATACAACTGCCTGGGCTCTACCTTTTGCTAGGCACCTACTAGCTGGTTGGCTTCACCATTAACGAGGGGAGATGAAGTGCCCCAGACCTTGGAGGTAGGCAGACAGGAGTGGAGAACAATGGCCCAGAGCCTATGGCACCACCTTCTGCCTTGATTGCTGTGTCCCAAGGGCTGGATGAAGACCAGCATTGTCTTTCCTTGCCAGGATGCAGTAGCTTTGCTTGGGGACAAGTCCTGGTTTCTCCTGGGAGGAAACTGGCT
Organism: Chloroceryle aenea; assembly: GCA_013399075.1. Classification (NCBI taxonomy): domain Eukaryota; kingdom Metazoa; phylum Chordata; class Aves; order Coraciiformes; family Cerylidae; genus Chloroceryle; species Chloroceryle aenea. The sequence continues at coordinate 284,689 of VWZY01010146.1, forward strand.
GTAAAGAGACATACAAGGTTGCAGAGAACAAAGGGTTTGGAGATAGTCTCCAGTGTCTCTGATCACACAGGTTTATTCTGAAACCTCCTGCCCTGCGGAAACCTACTCTACTGCCATCTCAAGAAGCTGCTAAGAAATCTTGAGCCACTTCTGCAAGCAGTATGGTGAAGCTTGTGTGGAGAGCTTAGAGAGAAAATTGAAAACAACCACATTGTCTTCTCTGGGGCTTCAGCAATGTCCTCTCACATTGGATTTACAATGTGAACTGTCTTCTCCAGGTTCACACCTGAATACTTTTTTAAAAAGAAAGAACAATTTGAAACCAAGCAAGAGAAGGAACCTGCTGATGGTCCCTCCCTTCTGCCTTGGCTCAGCAATTATCACAGACACCCAGCCAGTATGCATGAATAAAGCAGGTGTATTCCTTCTTCTCCTCAAAAGGATTAAACCCCACATTTCTTGCCTCCCTGGAGACTTCAGACTGTCTTGGCAGGGGGGACCCTTTCTAGACTTTGAGCTAAAGCTAGACTGCTGGGCAGAAATGAATTAAAATTCAGCTGCAGACAAGTGAGCCTGATGGCAGCTTAGCAATATGGAGCTGAGCTGACAGTAGGGACCCTGCTGCCATGTGCTTTAGCCTGTGGATTGCTGTGTACCTTGTCTAAAGGTTAATCTGTGGAGCAACAGTTTCCTCAAACTGCACTTTTATAGAAACCAAGGTAGCTGCTGCTGTGGTTTTGCATGAAGCCTGATGCAATTAGGTAGGTACAGAGGAGCAAAACCTGTGGAAACCTAGCACATTTCTGGGTGCTGCTCAGGGGTACAAGGCTCTCTGGTACTCAGGTGAGCAGGTGTATCAAAACAAAGGGATTTGTAGATAGGCATGGGCACAGTTTGAGATGACAGTGTAGCTGGACCACAGTTTTGGAGTTCAGGACCTGTATCCCATTTGCACCTTAAGCATCTAAATTGCTGGGACTGTCCCTCAGAACTGAGGAGCACAATCCCATTGCTACTCAGTGCAACTATGCTCTAAAATTGCTTCCTAAAATCCTACTCTCAGTCCCAGGACACATCCTGATCCTGCTGTGGGAGTGCTCCAATAGGAACTGCTACATCTACATTCTGAGGAGCCTTCTGCAGAGCTGAGCAAAGCAAATCATTTCCACAGAAACTGTAGAACATGGCAGAGAAAATTCAAAGCTAAAAAATGATTGGCCTTGGATGCATGTGTTTTTTAAAAGCAGGTGTTTTCTCTCACTTTTCACTTATATTTATCTTTGGGAAACATACTTCTTTTTTTTTTCTTCCCTTTTGTTTCCTTTCCATTTAGTCAAAAACCAATTTTCTGTTGTGAAACAGGGTGTTCTGGGAAAGCTTAGTTGTCCCATATGTCTTCCACTCAATCCTAATACCCTGTTTCTAAACGCTCACCTGTCAGAGATGGCAAAACCAAGCATTAACAGTACATTCTTGTGCAGAAAGCAAGACATAATGCCTTCGTTTATGTTTTGAAGATGGTTACTTATTCCATGGGAAAAAATGGGCTTACATTTGAAGCTCTAACAATGACAAAACCCTATAAACACAGCATATTTATATACTGGTTACAGATGTGAAAGAGCTTCACATGTGCTGTAGCAGCAGGTATCAGATTTTGAATGACTCAACAACAAGCTTTCCAAGAAGAGACAATTCCTACATTACCTACAGTAGTAGCTTTGAAGAAGCAAGACAATGCCAGGAATTCAGCATGTCTTGCATGGTCCAGATGTCAGAATACACTTTCCTAATACAGTCAGTTACATGTCAAGTTAAATTAGCAGCCTGAGTATGATGTCTTGTCTTCATGCTTATCCATCTCTGAAGAGGTCCTCTGGGTTATGTGCAAGATGGCTGTGAAATTTCCTGAGCTGATTAAGACCTCTCGCTTTTCTATGGCAAGGAGGCCACGAAATCCAGGAGAAGAATGTTGCATATTCAGAAGAGGCTGCAGAGAATGTGGGTTAGGGAGAGATTATGCTGGGTTTTGACAATCACTTTCCCACCACCCTTCCTTTTCCTCCCATTTGCTGTATTTATTCAATTATTTTGCTTCACGTGAGGTGCTAAGCATTTCAGAAAAAGTATTTGTGAAGTTCACAGAGACCTCCCAGTCCTGATTTGAATATTGTGAAAATAAAATCATAGCCAGCTTCCATCTCTTCCGTGACCATTGTCCCAGGCCATCTCTTTTTATTGCACATGCCAGAGTTATATTGAAAGAAAACAGGTGGTGATTAATCATAGTTCAATAGTGCTATGATACTATCTGTAGGCATATCAGATGTACACTCTATTTATACAGAACAACACTCATACATTAAGAATTCTGTTGGAAGGAGACATATGACCATGAGAAAGTAGCATTTTTAGAAACTCTACCTAGCACAGAGGGTCCAGTGTGGCCTCTTTGCAGTGCAGCCTGGGTAAGGCAGCAGAAAGAGAATTGCTGATGAATAAATTGGCTATCACTGCCCAGATAGAGACTACTGAGATTTTTCTTGCTTGAAGAAGAACCCCTTCTCAGTGTCTTCAAGTTTGCAGAGCTTGTGCTGATGCATTAAAAGCAAAGAAATCAGTCTGAAGGAGCTTAGAGATGGGTACTGCTTCAGGAGCAGCATGGACTTGACTTTCCCCAGCTCCATTACCCCCACATTTCCCATCGTTTCCTGCAACCCAGCGGTACTAAAGTGCTGAGCCACACAGCTCCACACCAGCCTCACATCTGCAGAGAAACAACCTCCCTGCCATCACCCCTCGGCAAGCACCATTAAACATCTCTTCAGCTGTCTGGGCTCTCTGGCCATATGTTGCAGATGAAGAACAGTACAAACAGTGCTGTTTGCCTCCCAGAGCTTCAAACTGCCTGTGAAATCCCTGAAAGAGCTGAAATTATGGCAAAGCTACAGCCCTTTGCTGAGACTTTCAGACCAACTCGAGATGGTGGCCTCGTCCCCAGGCTGGATGGTTCGGGAGAAGGCACTGCGCTGCCCGAGGATTTCTCGGGTTTTAAGTCTTTTGACTGCCTCCCCCTGTCCAGAGGGATTTAAGTTAAACCGCTGTGGTTCTTCCCTTTCACTGCAACAGAAGAAGCAGGCAGCCCATGCTGCTGCCCTCCTGGGTTTCCCTGGCTACAGCAGAAAGGAGATTATCATTTATTTCTCCACCTTCTTCTCAAAAGTAACGTCGAGGAACAGCGTGTCCTGCGGCTCCTTCAGCCTCCTGCGAGGTGCTAAACCACAAAAGACTCTTTCCTGATGGTCATTTCTTGTGCTCACTGGGTTTGGCATTAATACACCCTGGGGATTTATTTCAAAGCATTAATTTTCAAATGAAATGGTGCTTTTACCAACTCCACTTATCTCATTATTCTAGGACAGAACATTGCCCAAGTGGTTAACGCTGAATCTGTTTTCTTTACAGTATGGGTTGTTGGTAGGGTTTTGTGGGGCTGGGTTGGCTGGGTTTGTTTTTCTGGTGGTTTAAGGGTGGCTTTTAAATATATATATATATATTTGTGGAAAAGAAGGGGAAATAATTGTTACAGTGAAATAAATCACAGTCAAAACATGCACGTTAATACTGCATCGTGACTGTAACTCATAAGAGATACTAGAGGGCAGACTTCTAAAATACTTCAAGCTCTGTAAAGATGCAATAGGTACCTCAAATGTTTCCAAAAAAAACCCCAACCCAAACCCAGAAGTTAAGTGCCTAACTCCTAGGGGGTTTTGCAAGTTTAACCAGCTAAATGCTTTCAAATACTGACGTGAAATGGCTCAGGAAGCTTATTGCATAGAAATAATAATCACTGCTGTGTGTCAGCAGCCAAGCAGCTTCTGTTATAAATCTGCTAATTATTAAACAACACGTAGCAGAATTTCCATTTCTTTATCCCTCCCTTTGTCTCAGAGTTGTTGTGTCATGAATTGTGTTGTATTGTGTACTTGAAATGACTTTGGACTGGACAGGGGTGGGTTTTATTATTACAACATCTGTGAGTATTGCTTAGCATCTGCATAGGGCTTGCTGAGTGACTTGTTCACTGTAGAATGTTTACAGAAACCCTTGCATTGGCAGGGAAGAATGGAGAGAGGTGAGCCCTCATGTTCAAATTGCTAAGAAGGGAATGAAGTTAATAGAAAATTTATTTGGACTCTTTTTTTTTTAAACTTCTCATGATCCAGTCTTCAAGTCTGGGGGAGATGAGGAGTACAGTAGCATTTTCAGGGCTTGGAGTTGTCCAAATGAATCTTGAAGGGCAGCATTTAAGGGTTTGGCATCACACAGCTGAATGAAGGTGGAGATCAATGCAGCAGGAGACACAGATGAGGTGGAGGCTGTGGAACCAGTTGGGACATGCCAGTATATGGTATGCTGCTGGACCACAAAGGTGCAGGACTAGCTGGGGTTAAACCATACTATTTATATTCTTAAAAAAGAGAGTATTTTTCCCCTGATTGAAGAAGCTAGCTAGCTGTCTAGTTTCTCTAGAAAGCAGCTATCCATCAACATCTCGAGGGTAGGAGTGTTGAACAGGAATTAGTGTTTCCAAGTCTGGCAGACATGAAGTTGTTGGCTCTTGGAAGCCCCTGTCAAAAAGCTGCACCAGCCTCTTGGCAGGCTGCTGGGGAGCCTGATAAGAAACTGTCCAGATTGGTGGTGCTCAATGTTCCATGTTGCATCAGGAGAATTTCTGAAAGCGCAATGTTTCCATAAAAAGTTACACTTTCAAAGCACAAACCTTTCCCAGTGGAGAAATGTTCCATCAGAAAATGTTGGACCAGTTTGACTCTTGGCACCCGCTAAGGTACAAAAGCTCATTGCATTTTAAATAAACTTCAGCAGCCTCAGCCCATGCCAAGTCTCAAACAGCAAATCAAGCAAACTCATCTTTTTTCTCCCACAATTATCCAACCTAGCAATTCTCTTGTCATTTTCCCCTTTTGCTTCACTGGAGGAAGAAAGGTTGAGTTTGCAGTACACCAAAATGATGTTTGCTTCTAGTTTCATTGGCCTGGGATTTGAAATTGATAAACAGTCATGATACAAATATATAGAGATATAATCCCAAATTTTACATATACCAATGGCACAAAAACTCAATTATCTTCAGGATACAAATGACCTGTGTTTGTTTTACAAACACTTTTGGTTTTTGGACACAATCCTTTCTAACACAAGCATGAAATGCACGTTTTTCTTCAGGGACAAATGAAAGACAAAGTCTGCCTTGCCAAAGTTTGAACACATGGCTTTTGAAAGTCTAACAAGTCAACACCTAATTCTTAGCTCTTTCCCATGAAACATTAAAGTTGACTGAGAGATGAAGAGTAATTGCAACAATAAATGACTAGCAGAGCTATCATCCTGGAGGTTATGTGAATTCTGAAGAAGAATAAAATAAAAATGTCCCTACAATGTTTAAGTCTGGTAGGAACTAAAAAATCAGGCAGTGTGGAAGCTAAAGGGGAGAGTGTATGTAGTTTGTTGGTGCAGCTGAATTAACCTACTGTACAACCTGTCTTACATTGTGTTATCTGAAAACTACCATTGATAACAATTTTCCCCCAACCATCTCATATCTTTGATCTTATGTGTGGTTACAAAATTGGTACAGTAATTCTGATTCATCTTTTGTACATCTCTGGAGGAACTTACCTCACTTAGGGAAAGAAAGTTGAGTACCTGTGTCTTAACTTTGGATATGAATAAGCACTATTAAACCATGTGTTTGGTCTTAACTGATTAACTGATACTCATGTTACTCATTTATCAGCTTAATATCATTTTAATATGTGCTTCTTGTCATTCAGGACCTCAGGTTTGGTTTGGTTTTTGTTTTCTTTGAAAAGGAAAAAGCCATTGGCTACACAAATGTCAGTAGGCAACAAAGACCAATGTCACTTCAGAAATGCCATTAGTGAGGACGTGCACTTGTGGACTCCATGGGGATCAGCAGCCTGACAGCTATGCATGGTACCATGTGGGTACCAAAGAGTGTTGCTTACCATTGGATATGCATCTGTGGAGAAAAGAGCAGCTTATTGAGAGTATCAAGTGGCAGCCAGCATGACAACAACAAAAGACATGATCATTCAGGTGTGAAATCAGAGAACCATTCCAGCAGCAGTGTTTTGCTGAGTGATATGTGGGGCTCAGATTAGTGTTTAACTTTGGTACATAATTTAGAGTAAAGCTTTAATATTTGAATGGAGAGCTAGCACCAGATGAAGTGCCAGTGTAAGAGAAGCCCTTCCTCCGCATTCTCTTTCATGCACTAAACCAATTTATTGGAAAATCATTATTCATCATTTAATTCTGTAGCACAGCTATGCATTTTAGAGTTCACCTGGCATGAAACAGCTTGATCTTGAGAGCAATAGCCCACTCCTGCAAAAGCTTTTATTGGGGGACTTCAATAAGATTACTGAAAGAATTGAACTGGAAGAGTCTTTACCCTACCAAAAAATGTTAGTAAAAATAAAGTCTTCTTTCTCCAAATTTCAGCCTCCTAAAATCAACTATTTTTCTAGAAAAGCAAAACTGAGTGGCCTGAATTTTCACAGAGAAGCACAGAAATCTGGGGATTTCAATTTCCAGAGAAAGAATCAGTATTTTTAAACTAAATCTGGCACTTTTTCTGAGAAGCTTTTGTTGTTATATTTCCAACTTCCTGTTTGCTCCAAACAATGTTTCTCAGTACTTCCAACACCTCAACAGCTTCAAACCCTCGATGCTATGGGTCTGGGGCAGACCCAGGTTATTAAAACTGGTACAAAATGTCATAGTTCAAGCTTCTGACTGAGGATTTAGAAGGCTGTGGGATGGCACACCAAACATCCTCCTCTGCTTCTGGGCACAGCTCCTGCTGGTGGTTAGCCCATGCAGCTGTCTGTAGGTCACTCTGAGCTGGGCTGGTGGGTTGAAGCTTCCACTGGAGAAAATAGGACTGTCACAAGACCAGGCAGCAAGGTTTTGAGAAGTGCAAAATGGCTTTGGTCCCTCTGCTTGTGCTGCCCTATGTGGGACATGAGAGCATTTGACTTTTTGGAGCCATTGTGCTTACAATGGGTTAGCTCATTACCTGACCTGAAGGCTGTGATCCCCACACTTGTAAGCCACTTCTGGAACAATCCAGGATTTCTGGGGTTTAGCTTTGTAATAATTTAGCCATGTTGAATCCAGGTTACGCAGTGCAATGCCACTTATTGTGTTCTTGCCTCTGGTATTGTAGCTGCAGACACTGGTGAGGCATTTCCTCACCAGTTACCTCTGTGGTGGGCTACCATGCACTGACTGTAGGGAGTCTCTGCATCAGGAGCACTCACCACCATATATACATTTTCTCCTAGCTGGAAACCTTGCTTTCAGAGACACATCCTAGTTGAGAAACCCCAGTTGTGCAATTAACTCTCAACGGGTGCATTTCATAGTACATCAGTGAGTGCCTCCTTACAGAGCCTTCATCAAGCTCAGTGCAACAAAGATGCCTCATTGTTTTAAATGTCACAGATTTTTTTGACTTTTTCATGGAATAGTTGATTTTTATTGTTTCTTTTCTTCTGTACTGAATATTATATCAATCAGTATTTTAGTTCCAATAGTGCTTAGCCTTCTGTGCCTACCTTTGTCCTGTAGACATCACAATTATCAGTCAGTAAAGGGACCTAGCAACATCTTTTCATTTTCATGGTGCACCACCACCCAGGTGCATTTCTACTGGCTAGTTTTTGCCCTGTGCCTATGAGCTGCTAAGTGGTTTTGGTTCTCATTGGAGAAATCAAGAGGATTTGTAGGGTCTCAGAGGGGTAATAAGCACTTTGCAGGATCAGCTCAGGCCCTGGTTTCCTTACTGATGAATTTGCTATGACAAGAATTCCTGAAGTTTCACCATCTCAAGCCTTTGTCTTGAGAATCTGAGTTGCTGTCAGGGGGAGTGAAAATGAAATAAAGCTATACTGCCATGGAAATTCTTTTATAATCTCAGTGGCATAAATTTCTTACTACTTAAGCTCTTGAAGTCATCTGATTTCATTAACAGACTATTTGGGTATACTTGTTAATATGATGAGGATGATGCCTTAAAAAGGGAACCAAGCTCTTAAGTAATGCCTAAACTGGGAATCAAATGCATTTTAGAGCAGAGCTATTACAGGTGAATGAGAATGGCTTAACATGCACTCAGAGAACAATTTCCCCCCTATATCAATAAATAATTTCAAAGAATAGTAGTGATAGGCACAATCTTACATGAACTTAGAAGGGCTTAGTAAAGTGCCACAGAAGAAAAACCTTTTTCCCCTTCAGAAGGCAGTATTTTAGAAGATAGTAAGTACTACAGCATAGTTATTAAAAGAGAAAGAGCCACTGCAGCTCCTCGTCAACAAGTTTAATCACAGCATTTGGTATATAAGGCTTGATTTTTTCTTCCCATTACAAACCACAGATGACCTCATCCACTCACAAGAAAATTGAAGATGGGTCTGCAAAGCCTTTAGGTTATGAGAAGTTGGAAGGAAAACATTAATGAAAAGCAGAAAATTGAAATGAAAACTAGAATTTGATAGGAGGTAAATATTTGTTACAGCCACTGTGCTTTAAGAGGTGTAAACTGGGAAGAGAAAATGTTAAGGGTACCTCCAGAAAAGGTCACAGCAAGAACAGAAATTATATCAGCATTTATAGATTGAGTTTTTTTGTAATACCACTTCAAAGAAATATGCAAAATAAGTTCCTAAAACTTCAGTCTCATTATGAACTCAAATATGATAAACTTACTTTCCCAACTTTAGGAAGCAGTTGATTTTTATCCTTATAAACAATATATTTATACCAGAATTTATAGTGAATCCAGTAAGCTAAAAAAAAGGTGCTGATTAAGGTGCTACTTCATCTAAATGATAACTCACAGCCCCCCACATACTGTTTTAGGGAGATTTCTGATCTCAGTCAAGAGATTCACAGACAAAAGGAAAGCAAATAAACAAACAAACAAACCCAAACTGGTAAGACTGAAGAGATAGAAAAGTTCAGAACACATTTCCATGCTCTGGAGAGTGTAACATTTGTAAAATAAATCCTAAAACGTTCAAATTAGTGCTAGTCAGGAAGTAGAGACATTTCTTGTGGGAATATGTTCTTTCTTTCTCACTGGAAATGTTGAAATCTGAGTTGCATTGGGGTTCTTTTCCCCACTTTTGAAGCTGTTACTATTTGCATCATCTCAGACTGTTAGGAACCACATACGTTAGCATTTGGATCATCTTCATCCGGGTTCCACTTACCAAGGAAAAAAGAAAGGCAGTATAAGTCATATCAAATATTATCACTTTGTGCACATTAGGTCTTTCCAAAGAATAAAAATTTACAATTCATGTTCTGTAAGAATTTTTAGATTTATTCTGATTTAGAAGGAAAATTAGAGGTTTTGCTTCTCAAGAGAAAGAAATTCGAAGGAGAAATAATTTAGAAAAGAAAATAAAATAAAATTCAGTTTGATTCTTCCCAAGCATTTCAGCAGCCTTTACTTTTGGGAGTTTTCCTGGGAGTGTCCTGGGAGGTGATGGCAAACTGGGGGCTTGCCAGGTGTGTGGTGGCTAACCCCAAAGCTCCTCATTCTGGACATGGAGCCTGGAACCCCTAAGGGCTCCAACTCCATCTAAGGTCCATGGAAGGGAAGGAGGTTTGAGGAAAGAAAAAAAAAATCTAACTTGAGAAAAACTTCAGGATGTTATACCCTGAGTGAGACAGCTGCAATGTTGTCTTTTCAAGATGAGAAGATGTCTGCAGCCTGGCTGACTGAAGAAGCAGCCTCTTCCCTGAAAAGTTCATAATAGATCTTTTCCTTTTGGATAACAACTGTCCCAGACATCAGCTGAACCTTCCAAATGACTGGATTTTGCTGTTGTTATGTGGTTAATTCAATGACAACTAATGGGAAATATTGGTCCTTCAGGGAATGGATAGATTCCTGTGCATACATAGTCAGTTGCTTTAGAAAGTTAAAAAAGATCTGATTTATCGAATGTAAAGAAGCCAAGCTGCTGCTTCATCTGGCTTCAACCAGGAGTCTATGCACAAACCTCTCCATGATCCACGTGTGTGATTTGTTCATGTGTTCCATCGTTCATACCTACTGACTCTCTAGAAACCACTTGCCTAAAACAGCTGCTGTGCCAAAGCAGTTGTGATCTCCAGGTAACTCAGAGAACGATCCAGCCACGCATGGTTTAATACTACTGCACTTAGCCAAAAATTCTCTAAAGATCTTATCTAATCTGCTTTTTTACCTCTTAAATTGTTATGGCAGCCATTAGACCAGTGCGATGCCTCTCTTCTTAATCATGATATGTCAGCTAAGTATTCAGTTTGTACCTTTCAAAAATGAGACAGATTTGTTCCTTATTTGGTAAGAGATACATTTTCTTTCCAATATTTTTTTAATTGTTCTAATAATTCACAGAATCACAGAATGGTTGAGCTTGGAAAGGACCTCTGGGGGTTGTCTGGTCCAACCCCTCTGCTCAAGTGGGGCCACCTAGAGCAGGCTGCCCAGGACCATGTCCAGAAAATATATGAGAGCAAATATATTTTAAAAGGCATATGAGAGATGCTTAGATATATAAGAGTTGCTATTATTATCCTGACAGAAACATAGCAAACGTGTAAAAATAATCTGCAAAAAGCATGCAAGAAAGCACAGTTTAGTTTAAAGCAGGCTTTTGCATTTAGTCAGCTGGCTGCCACTGGGAGAGAATCCAAGGATTAACTCTCCTTTGAAACCTAAACCCTTTCTCTGCCATCCCATCACAATATTAATATGTTAACTTGGAGCACATTAACTTCCTACAGCTTCTTCTACCACCAGTGTGGGCAGTGATTCTGATGCAATATCAATATTAAAGTAGCTGCATGGGAGAAGATCATCTCAGCAAGTGGTGCCAAGCGAAGGGAAGTGAGGGCAGACAAATTAAAGCAGATCCCTTGGCACTTCAGGTTACTGTCTCAGAAAGGACAGGGCTTTTACTAGATGTGTATGAGAATTAGGGAGTCGAGGGAGATAGTCCATCTTTATTTCACATTCCCAGTTAACTAGAGCAAAGAAGACATGTCCTTGAATTTACCCTTTTCCCAAGTTTTTCCTTCTAAAGACCTGTGTGTTTGTAATTCTAGGCTAATTCTGCTCCAGACTAACATAAGTTCATGAACTCTGTCCCCTTCTTACTTTACTGAAACCGATACCCTTTTCATTCCCAGGGTGCTATTTGCCAGGAATGGCCAGGTGTCACTTAAAAGTTGTGGGAACAGAACTCTTCCCGGGTCTCCTAACTCCACAGGAATTCATTACTTTAATTTCCCAATTGCACTTTTGAAGAGGGAGTTTTTGTCCCTTTTAATCAACATTTTCCAATTGGTACATAATTTTCTCCAAGCAGCCATACCCGTTGTCCAGATGGAATGCCCATGGTATGTAATGAATGCTTTCAGTTGATGATAATCTTTAGAGTTTGCATGATTTAAATCATGCTTCACAGCTTGGTTAAACAGTACTGCAAAGAAAAGACCCAGTTCCTCAACTCTAATACCCTGTCCACTCCCAAAGAGAAGACTTCATGCTGCCTCTTCTTAAATGTTGCATGTATGACTGTGATAGTGGTGAGTAAGAGATCTATAAATGAGTTCTGGCGAGGAGTAAACATCATGTGGTCGTTCACTTTGGGAGCTTGTTGAGTGGGAGGCATTTACTGAACCTTGGTGCACTTGTTCTAATCACTGATTTTCTATGAAATGCTAATAAGATGTGTCTGTTTTCTCCTCTGTCAATTCACTTCTTACAAAACAGGCTGCCTTAACAGCATTGTAGTGTTAAATATATGAGCCTGGAAATGCTTCACATAAAGGCAGATTTTTATTTAGCCCTCAGGTGATTCATGTATTAAAGAATATTAGCACCAAATGTGGTCATTTTATTGCATAGATGAAGATTCAGCCAAAACCTGGATTCATCTTCTTTCAGGTAACATGTTGTATGAGAAGAGAAAATACTGACAATTGGAATTACTGGTGCTTTTTTGTGTTTTTTTTTTAAAGTAAATCATTTATCTGCTTGTTGATAACCTGTCTGGGCATATCTTCAGGGAATAAAAGGGAGATGCAACATGAAAAACTCTAATTTTGAAGAAAAAAAAAAAGTTAATTAATTATTTTAGTTTTGAAGTTACATCTGTATTGAAATAAAAATAGACATTGTTTTTTCCTGTGGTTAGAAAACTCAGGGATCCACTCTTTTTTGTCCCAAAAGCTAACACTGGCATCACACAAACTGCAAGCCCTGCAGATGCTCGGACAGGGAACAGAGCAAGTCTGAAGGGCTGAAAAAACCTCTAATTCCATGATTCAAAAAAGCTCCTAAGCATGTGCTTATGTCCATCCTTAATCATGACAACATTCAAGCCTTTATGGTCAACTACATCCTCTTCTGTCTTCTTTAAAAGGGCAGAATGTTGTTCAGTATAATAAGGTTGATTGGAGTGGCAAGGGAGGCTCTGGTAGATAAGCTGCAGCAGCTGAAAGAATAACCAGGGAACATAACTGTGAGGATTATTAATATACCATAAGCAACCTATTTTTGAGTTTACAGGCTCCCATTGATAACTGGAGGAGTTTGAGCTCTAAAAATAACATACCTCTGGGAGCTGGGAGAGAGAGAGAATTGGAGCTGGCTGGAGGGAGGTCTGTGTGGATTGGAGCATCAAGGGGAGATAACAGAGGGTCCACTGACTGCAAAGGGAGTTCAGTTGCCAATTATAAGCAGCCAGAGAGCAGATAGTGCACCTGAGAGAAGGATAATATTATTAGCAGGTGTTAAAATCAAGTAGGCTTGATTTTCTTCAGCACCTGAGCACTTTCTTGTCATGGCAATTTGATTGTTCCTGCATTTGGATGGCAAGTGGCAAGGTTCTTGGACTCTACAGTATTTTTTTTTTCTCCTCCTGCTAATTAACTAGTCTTCTGGGTGCATGGCCTCCTAGAAGACTGGATTTTCTTTGCCTAGAACTGCTATGTCTCAGTTGTGACTGGGAGAACTGGAGACAGATCTTTTGTCAGATCCACTGTCTAATGAGAGTCCTGTGCCATGGGAGGGGGAAGGAAAGAGGTGCTTGCTTGGCTGGATTGGACATGATGCCAGTTTGGACCTTTCAGCATTAAGGTCATAAATGTACCAAGTGATATTAATACTGATTTCCATGGGAGTTGGATGTCAAAGGTCTGGGATCTATGAGAAAACAAAGGAACAACAAAGGAGTATTTGAAGAAATAAGAGCATGTGGCTAAAATCTCAGTAGCCACATTACTTTGATTGCTACCAACACAGTAATACAGTATGTAACAACTTGTTTCACTTTGCAAACTCACTGGCAGTTCCCCAGCAAAGCAGGGGCAAGTGAGGACCTTGCACCTGGCCCACAAATTCATGCTGGCCCTTGTGAGTGGAGAGAAGTTTTGTTTACACTTTAGATTAAATTTCCTGATGTTCAGTTTGTCTCCTGTCCTGCTACTGGGCACCACTAGGGAAATTCTGGCTCCATTTTCTTTGTTTCTTTATCACCAAGATCCCTGGGGGCTTGGTGTGCACAGCACAGAATGTCAGGTATTAGGAGCTCACAAAATGAGGAATGGCTAAGCTGCTTGGAGAAGATAAGCATGGAGCTCCCACCCTGGCCAGATGTTTCCTCTAGGATGACACCTGCAGGAAACACCACCTTGCCATCTAAAATGCTGAATCTTCTAGAAAGATATAAAGTATTATATAGTCCTAGAAACCAGCAAGCTAAATTACAGCAGTCCTTCAAGCCACAAACCTGCCCGTGAAGCATTTGGGGGCAGACCCTGCCCTGTCAGCAGGAGGCTCAGAAAACACTTGTGCACTCTGCATACTCTCTCTTCTAATCCTGGGATTCAGTGCTCGAGTTTAATCACAGCCAACAATGTTTTATCCACCCACCACTGGAAAACAGTCACCGTGTGATACTCAGGAGCAGGCACAGAAGTGTTTTAAAGAGAAAGGAGAATACTCAGCTGAAACACAGGGAGAGTGTGTGTAGGCAGGTGGTAATTATAGAGGACAGGCTTACATGTGTGTGAGTATCCTGGGAAGCCAACAAATATAGCCTTAAAGTTGGATTCTGGTTTTGAGACCAGAAAGATAAGTAAATACCTAAAATTACCTGACTGGGGGAAAATTTCAGCTGAAACAGAACAGTACATTGCCTTACTGAACTGGGCTACGAGATGATCATGTTGTTTGGTTGCTAATGGCCACAGAGCATCTCAGTAGTACTGCATGTGGTTTTTATGACCTCCTTCTAGTGGACAGGGACACCTCCTCACTTCTTTGCAAGTCAAGTTAATTAACTTTTGACTTCTTTAGTCAAAAGTCTCCAACACTTCCCAGCAGTTAGTGTAAGCCATGCAGGCATTCTCTTAATAGCACCTTTTTCTCCAGGGAAGTGTTTCTTCTGAAAGCTAAGCAATTCCAGCCTTTTGAATATCCCTCCAATATTTGTTCAAATGTGCACAGCCTACACACATTCAAAACCTCACTTTATGTAACGCATTATGAAATACAGAAGGTTGTTATTATTTTTCTCTGTCCCGTGGCTTTTTTTCTCTACCTTCTAAACATTTGTTAAAGGCTCATGAGTTCAAAGAAATTTGCCAGTAATACAGATATTCCTCTACCTCAAATACATCCTAGCTGATGAAACATATATGTTTAGCAATAAACATAAAAGCTGAGAAAGTTAGTGTCTTGAACTTTTGGAAGTTAATTGGAAAACCTGTTTTCCTCAGTACTGAACTGTCTGGAACCACTGATATCAACAGCAACCACTGGTATCTCTTAACTTCAAAAAGAACAGGAACAGACCCTATGCTGGGCTTCGAATTAGCTGTGACTATGCAGGAAAGAGTCACTGTAAACAGGTCAATGGAAATTGCTCATCATTAACCCCCCCATACCACCTCCCCTTGATATAAGTAAATAAATTAACTCCAGTGAGATTTGGCATGTCTAGAATACTGTCTTCAGTGCTGTTCAGTCACGAAAAGTAAAGCAGAAATAGGGGAGGAGTGGAGTTGTGACAAAAATAATGACAGGAACAGGCACACTACCAAAAGAAGAGAGGCTGAAAATCCCTGGGACTATTCAGTTTGGAGAGAAGACAAAGACCCATTACCAGTGAGGACTCTAATGCACAGAACTGAGAAAGCAAGAGAAGAGGATCATCAAAGCAGAGGAAAAAAACCCTGAAACACATACATATAAATATGTGTACATATGTAAATATGTACATATAGGCAATGAAGGCTACACCAGTAAATAGCATATACTGGAAAAATAAGCTACTGGTTTGATTTTTATCCAGCTGATGTGTCCCTTCTACCTGCAGCGTGGCCACGCTGCTGTGCCATGTGGCAGGATTTGCCTCCTGTGCCTGCTGAAGCAATGCCTGGGCTTCCCTGGGGATGAGTCCCAGGGTCCCTGTAGAGCTGAGCTCTGCTCACCTGAGGGCAGGAGCAGCCCAGGAGCCCGTGTGCTCTGCCTGCACATTGCTAGGCTCTAAAGGACTGAGCTCTTAGCAGAGTCACGAAGTTTCATCAGACAGCGATTTGGAATGTGGGTGGAAAAAGCTAGTGGATCAACATGATTTGTTTCACACCCACTCTGTATTCCCCAAGCCTGGGTGTAAACAAGTGCACTCAGTGGAAATTATAGATGCAGGGAATATGCTCCCCCTCATAACTTACAGGGACTTTTCTGCATGCTCTCAAAATACCCAAGTGCACTAATAAATGATTAATTTCTGCTCTTGTATTTGTCACACAGGTCTGACAAGAGAAACTGAATGGCTCCCAGTGAATGGAGATAATTTGAAATATTTTATATATTTGTATGAAGACTATGAACTTCCTCACTCTACAGTACTCCATAGGAAGCTTCTCATTTGTACATTTATATCAATATTTTCTTGTTTTCTATTTTGTTTAACATAGGAAAGTGCTGCTGAACTAAAACAGAACACAGCAACTGACAATGAATATATAAATATATATATTCAGGAATGATTTTGAGATGAGAATGGGGAATATTGTAATTTGAAATTTGAGCAGAATTAGAATAATATACTTACAAAATATATATATATTTGCAGTTAATTTGGTTTCTTTCCTTTTAGGGGAAAAAAAAATCAGTATGGGCAGAAGAGTTTTACAAGTATTTGGCAAAGTGCAGAATAAATGAGGAATGTAACATCTAATTTCCTGTTGTGAGCTCCTGGTTATAGAACAGGAATTGTGTAGCATGTGTAAAAAAGGAAATAAATATATTAAAAGGTTTAGTCTTTCTGGTAACTTTAGCTAAATTCTTATTTTGTTACAGAGCCAAAGTATTTTTCTTTTTCTTGAGAATCTAAAATGCACTGGTGTTCTGCCATTTATGCATCACCTTTACTTTGTACAATGAAAACATGAGATGGGAGCTACCTGACAGAAAACCTGAAACCTTTATTCACACAAACAGGTCACCCACCCTCGATGGAACATGCTCCTTAATATAGGTTGAAGGATCACTACCTTCCAAAGCCCACATAAAAAGGGGACGTTGAAACAGTGATGCTGAGCAAAAATTGTTTATAATCACACTGTGAGAAGAGATGATTAATACCTGGCACTTTTTATATGGCCTGTTCATGAATGAAGACTGTTGGATGCATATTCTATTTTTGAAAGTGAGTTCTTATTGTTAGAGAAATTTAATACATTGTGTGTCCTTGGTCCCTTGTGTTATTTACTGGGGAGGGATAAGAGGAGCTGGTTTGTAATAATACTCTCCTGTTGATTGAAATTATTCTACATGCTCTGAAACTCTGTCTGGCTCTTGTTTATTCAATTAAAATAAAGTAATTATTCTGGTTAGAAAACAGATTTCAAGATGAATCTTACTGACAATGGCATCTATTTAATTCTTGTCTGCTCCATCAGAAAACAAAAAAACTAACTGGCAGTATTTTTCTATTTTAAGTTGTTACAAATATTTGCATGGCTTTGTACAGGAAATTAGAAAGAAAACCCACTCACTGCAGCTCAATTAAAATGACAATCCTGTATTTTTTGCTTCAGTGTGCAATACCCATGTTGCTTACTACACCATTTCATCCTTACACGCTCATGGCTCATTTCTTTAAGTGCATTCCTTGGAGGAGAACATCCCCAAAATACAGGTTGAAAGTGTCAAGAGGCAGAATGCATCAGGAGCACCTTTCCTTCACACACCACCAGGATGAACATGTCTATTCAGTTGAAA
The DNA here is from genome assembly GCA_013399075.1 of Chloroceryle aenea. NCBI lineage: Eukaryota > Metazoa > Chordata > Aves > Coraciiformes > Cerylidae > Chloroceryle > Chloroceryle aenea. The sequence continues at coordinate 302,099 of VWZY01010146.1, forward strand.
ATGAACAATTTTCCCCCAGACTGCATTATCAGCCACTGATACTGGACTGCATTGTTCTTGCCGGTATGGAAGTGATAAAAGGAGGAGAAAACAAACAATCCCCTGAGCCAAAAACCTGTCGAAGGCAAGATGAGTCAGGGGCTCTGCTTTTATTATTCTTTACTCACTTCAGAAATACTCATTTCAGAGAACTGAAGGAAGGTAAAGCCACTTATTTTCTCCTCTTTTCACAGTTAAACTTCACAGTGGTGCTTTCAGGGGCTGGGGAGAGCTGGGACCACATCCCAGTCATCACAGCTGAATGTGTAAGTGAAAGAAAAAAAAAAAATCCCCATTCGTGACCCAGACATCTGCTTCTTTTGCCAGATTTCAACTCCTTGCTCCCAAATGGAAGGGCTACCACAGTGGCTACTGAAACTTCTGCATGGAGAGGAGGTGCTAGGCAGAGGCAAAAAATACTTTTCCTCAGCTTCATTTTTACCCTAAATGAAATGTGAAAATATATATATAATTTTAAACCATTTTGAGGCTGACAGCTCTAGGGTGTGGGGATCAGTGAGGACCTTGAATTAGATGTTAGCACTCCGAGGAAGTTTTTGGAAGGTATAATGTTAACAAGTAAATGCTAGGGGAAAAAAAAGGCAATGAAGGCTCTCTGCATCTCAGCTAGAAACTGTCAACACCTGTTTGGAGCTAGCATGTGATAGTGATGTAACTTTTCATCTAAGTCTTAGGCAGGGGTCTGACCCTACAGCACACACAGGCCAGTGAAAGATCCCCCAAGCAGCTCTGCTTCTGGCACAGAAAATTTTGCCTCTCAAATGTTAGATTTTGGCATAAATTTAGGGGAAGAATGAGGTGTCATGATGAAGCAGAGAAATACATCATAACAGATAGTGCTAAAGCATGCCTATTGCATGCAGTTACATGCCAGCCTTTGTCAGTATGAGCCAAACTTGCTAACAGCTACATATTAACACCTCACTAATGAGATAATGCATGACCACCCCTGTGAAACCAGGTTGCAGAAGAATAAACAGTTATCAAAACTGAACCACAGAGAGAGGAACTCCTTTTGGCCCTGCAACTCCTAAACTGCTTAATGAGGAACCAAGCAAATGAAGCAGAATAGCTGGATTTCAGTGTCATCCCTATGCTCTGGTCTCCATAGGGTGCTGGTGTGACAGAAAATCAAAGGTATAGTATTGCCTTGGTGTTACTAAGTTCTGTGCATGTGAAGTGGAGGAATAGTTTCTTTGGTTAGCTGCCTACCCAGTACTCTGCACTGTAATTATTTTTTTTTGAGATATCTTTAATCTAACTGAACATATGTTTTCTGAAAAAAATGGTCAATGATGTGATGGAGACATAGGCTGTTGAAAACCAGAAAGAGTTGTCATCTGTGCCCTTGGCAAAGGGTTTTCTCTAATGAGCCACCAAGACTCTGACCCACTTGAGAAGAGACTTTTGTTGTCCACTGAAGAAAAATGTGCTCTAATGTTTTCTCTGATCATCTGCACAGAAAAATCCAAATACATTTAGCTTAGAGGTAAATATAAAGGTAGAGGTAAAATAATAATTACTGACAACTCTTGGTGAGTTTGAATGTATTTCAATTGATTACTGTCAATTAAAAGACTGTAATGCTTCTGCATTTCTAAGACAAATACTGCTACTTACCTTAAATCTTAGGCTTGGTTTTATGCCTAACTTGAATTATAGAGCTAAAGCAGCAGTTCTGTGTTTTCTCTGATGATGTAAGCTCTTGTTCTTAGTAGGAAAAGCCCCACTGTACTACTTTATTTACTGTACCAGCAAAATGTCTGTAGTCACATGGAACTGTGTTTATGGATGTGAGTTCCCCAAATCAAAGTCTTGAGATGCAGACCATTGAGCTCAGTGGCATCTTACCAGGACTGTGCTCAGTGCAGTCACAAGGGTGATGAAGAAGGCTCTTTTATTTACCTCTTGGTCCATGCAGTCTGTAAATTATTTATGGGAAGATGGAATAACATTCCAGCACTTTAGCTAGTTTGTATTATAAAAAATTGATGTTGAGAGAAGAGAATCAGAGAAGGCTGTCCAAGGAAAATAGTTGTGTTTTTCTTGGTAATAGCTTTAGGGCCAGAATGTTGAAACAGTTTTGGTTTGCCCCCATGACTAAGTCCTGGTTTCTCCAGAATGTGCACATTTAATTTGAATGAGTTTTTGCTTTGTAAGCAAAGCAGAATAAGTAATGTGCTTGGCAAAAAAGAAAAAAAAAAATCCTAATTTTGGTATACACACTGCCTAGTACTGCTGCTGTATGAATAATTACTATGGAAACTCCCCCTAAAGCCAATTTTTCAGCCCTCAGAAAGTGCTGCAGCTTTGCTCCTTACTTTATGCCCCAAGATAATACTTCTTTAGAGACAAAAGTCTAAGGGTTGGATATAAGATGGGTCAAACTTGATAAAATCCAGTTTTCCTGTGTCTTTGGAAGCTGCCTAAACCCATTTATAAAATAAGCACATCTCTTCCTATGTAATGCTCACTTCCCACTACTTTACTTTGCAGTAACTCTGAAGGAGATGTTTTCAAAGACAGCCTACAGGAGACTGGTGACTAACTGCAAGGGCAATAGCAAGGTGCAGTAACAAAGTGACTTTGTTGTGGGCCTGATACCAAAACTGGGTTTCGTAAGTACTGGCAGTTAGTAAATCTTGTCTGGTAACTAATTGAATTTGATTTTGTCTGGATGTTGTACGGTGAAAACCGACTTAATCCTTTGCTGTATCTTTAGTGAAACTGGAATTAGACTTGTCTTTCTTACAGATGATGAATTCTTGGGCACTGCAATTGTTTCTATTGAGGTTATTCGTCTGATACAGTTGTTTCCATATTCATCTAATACTTAGACTTTCCTAGATGACCCTTTGCAGGGTCAGAATGGGTCTTAACAAATCTCCCTTCTGTCAGGAGACTGATAAGCCAAGCTTTAACCTGAGCAGAAATGTAGAAGTCAGCATGCAGCTCAACTGGACATTATAGTGACACAACAGACAGTACTTGTGTCACCTGATGTTGACCATGCGAGGCAAGTTTGGAGACAAGGGGCAGGTTTCACATGCCTGACTGGAGATGAGGAGACTTCATATGAGTAGATGGACTCAGCAAGTACAGGGTGATAACACCAGTGGGGTGGACTCACAGAGACTGAGATGGGGAAGGTGGGTGTGACAGGCAGAAAAGAGCATAGGTGTAGGTTTCTGCTTTGAGAAACAAGTCAGGGAGCAAGAGTGATTTCAGAGCTACCAAGATCCCTGCTGTCATAACACTTCTTTCCTTCTCCTCAAAGTTTCTAACAGCTAGCTCAGCAGGGACACCAGAGCAGGTCCAGCAGCCTGGAGAAAGGTATGTGCTGGGCTGACACATGATGTGACTACTTAGGGGAGTGCCAAAGACTTGAGGTGACATCTCAAGGCCCTTTGCGTCTTTACTGTAACTGATGTCAGGAAAACCACGTTGGTCCTTGCTCCTGACCAATAGTCCTGGTGTGTGCTGTGATGCTGATTTGGATGTGCTGAGTGAGCCATGGAAGAAACTGGAGGGGTTGAATAATTAGGGCTTTACTTCTCGGTGTTGCTGATTGCTGTCAAGGCTAGGCCTGGCTTGGTGGCTATATCTGGAATTAGGAAAATCAGGAGAATATCCAGTTTTGTGCTTTCTAGGAACGAAGCACAAATTCTTAGTTGTCTTATTGCACAGTCAAGAAGCAAACACACCAACACAAGACACCAGTAAAACCCTCTGCCCTGTGAAACACACAGAGCACTCGTTCTCCCTCTTTCCATGACAGCCACATGTCACCAGAGCTGGGGTTGGGTTTGACAGCCCTCTGGCTTTCACAATGTTCTCAGCGCTTCTCGCATACTTCCCACATGCACATCCCTGCACTCATCCTCCATTTTTATTGCTGAAGGTTACTGAGGATAAGTGAAAGCCTCCAATGTCACTTTCTGTGGCCAGTTTAGATCTTTTAGATAATCTCCCATGAGGTCACCCACCCTTTCTAAATGTCATGCACGCATGTGATCTGAAAGCCTTCACAGGCTGTCCTTACGCCTGAATGACAGCCCAGTGACTCAGGCACTAATGGTTCTGAATAAGGCCACAGCTTAATTCCCTGCTTTTCCTGTTTCTCCAATAAAAGGCAACGGACCGTCCTTGCACTCAGACTGTCAAATGAGACGATGTGATGGGGGAGAGCTTTGCAGAGAAGAGAGTAGGAAAATGACACTGGATAGCACCACAGTTGAGAAAATTCAGTCAGCATCAAGTTTGTGTAGTTGTGACACAGATGGGACATCCATGCTCTTCCCTAGCCCTTGGGAGACGAACATGCACTGCCTTTGCCAGGTCATCTGCTGATGTAGTGTGATACTATGCCACCCATCTTGCTGGAGCTATGCTGGTCTGCACCAGAACTCACTTTTGCCTTCAGCCTCAGAGAATCAGGGAGATTCTCACCATGAGCTCACCAGTGCTTATCTGGAAATGGGCCTCAGCCTATCATGGGCTCTGGAGGAGCCTGGGGAAGAGTGCAATTCAGGAAGGCATCAGTTGGAACCACAGCCTCCCAAACCCACCCACGGGGTGGTGGTAGGCCAAGGCAGCAGGAGAGAAGGACTGGGGGCCTCTCCTTCCATCCCCTTTCCCCCATCAGGAGCTGGGCTCTGTCACCCTGGTCCCTTTCATGGTTGTCCCCATCCAGACTGCTCGATCAAGATTACCTGCCCTGTTGTCCTGAAGGGACATCCTCCCATCCATGGGGATGCAGCCTAGGTGCCCAGGATTCCTAGTCCTTCCCCGCAAAGCAAACACTATCTCATCCCTCCAAGAGGTTCTTTAGTTTGTCTGTTTTCCACTGCAAAGGCATCTGGTCTGCTTGAGCAGCAAGTGAACCAGCAGGTTGGGGAGGTAATTTCACATTGATGTATGGCACAGTTATTTCAGGAAACACACGTGTGTGTCCATGCAGAGGCATTATTCTTCATGAATTTGTCTCATCGTGTCCAGGCATGCACACTAGTGGTGTATTGCCCAGCAAATCTTTACCAAGAGCAGTGTCCAACTCTTTTTTCTCCTACACCTGATTGCCTTGCTATGGTACAGGATGAATCAAATAGAAGAAAAATGGCTGGTTTTAGATTCTTGATTATGGATTCTTCTGGCTTACTGATATCTTACACACCTTGCTCCTTCTCATCGAGTGACACCCAGAAATGCAAATTCCTAATATACACAACAAGAACTATTTCTACTCTACCAATTTCATCTAAGATAGAAAGCTGCCTACTTTAATTATCTTTATATGAGGCAAAGAAGGAAAAAAAAACCCAAATAACTCTGACATCAGTGTTGGTGGAGTTCCTTTCTATAGTACTCCAGTCTGTTGTCAAAAATGTGTTCTTTGCAGATTGATCTCGTCAGAAGTGCTCAAGCTGTGACATCCCTGGGGAGCAGCTTTTTAAAGAGCAGTGATGTTGTGCAGTGACCTTCCAATGGCTCTTCATGTGGAGAGAGGCAGTGCTTTCAGGAAGACACTTTGCATGCCCTTTGTCCTGTGCATTTTTATCTTACTGATATGCTCAGTAAATTTTCCAAACAGAGCAGTTATAGTGTCTCCAAATCATAACACACCAGCATGTGTCCCAGGCTTTTTCCTGTTCAAGGTTTTTGTTTTCCAGTGAAGCAGCTCTGTTTAGAAACTCACTTGTGTGAAACACTAAAACCTGATAAGACCTATACCTCACAGTTCAGAGGACTTTATGACTGAATGCTTATTATGAACAGAAGATCCCTCAGAGGGATTCAAAAGACCATCTAGTCCACCTCCTTCCCTCCAAGCCCAAGCAGCTATAGTTGCCTAATTCCAGGCAGATTTCTAGGGAATATATTCTTTACAGCACACTTTAAAGATCCATCCATGATGGCAACCCTACGACCTCCCTGGGCAACCTATCCTAGCATTTTGTTATCTTTGCCATTAGAAAGTGTTTCCTAATTTAAGGCTGATACTATTGGCCTGCATAAATGTAACATATAAATGTGATATTACATGTGATGCCTCTGAAGGAAACATACAACATTGAGTAGAACAATCAAATTAGAAAATTATATCAATCCTATCAATTTCTATCCTAGGAAATTTCCCAAGGCTTGATAAATGTGCATGTAAGGGGCTCTCAAGTGCAGACCTTGGTCTCTTGTGATTATTCTAGGTGAGATGGCAAAAATAATGAGTCTTAAAAGAGGTTCTTGCTGAACCCAAGCAAGAGCTAAAGAATCCTGATCAGAAGAAGATCTAGTAGCTCCCAGTCATGTGAAGCTTCTCCTTCTTTAATACCTATATAGATCAAAACCAAAAGCAAGGGAGATAAGGAAGAGGAGAAATAATTTTAATAATTTAAATGTTAAAAAAAAATCATTAATCATTTAATCAGTTTAAAAGTCAACCCCCAGACCACTGAACCAAGTCAGAGGGTGTAGCTTAGCACACAGTTTGTTGCCTTCACAGGCAAGTAGCTCAGACAAGCATGCAGGTGATTGTTGTCATTAAAAATTATGTAATTCAAATGAAAAGGGGCAGCTTGAAAAGAGTTAGGGCACAACATTTTATAATAGGTTCCCTAGAAATTCTTCTGATTGGGATCTTTGGTCATGACGAAATGAAATGTAGGCATAAGAAATAACTGTAAGAGAGTATTTCTTGTCTATATATTCTTAGGAAGTTGAGATGAGGCTAGAAGTTGAGCTGACGCTTTTCTTGAGCTCCAGGTTATTCCATATAGTTGTGTAGTGGACATAGAAGGGCTAGAACAGTTTCAGAAATCCTAGACCCTTTTTTTCCTTAATACAAACTTTCACCACTAGTAACAATCCCAAGAAAATCGTTTTCTCTCCCTTCCATCTAGATTTAGTATATGAGAAAGTAATTCTAACTTCCCAGCAGACCATTAGCATCCAACCCATCAACCCCATCCAAAAGGAGAAGCAGAATGAAGGTGTCTGGCACTGAATGCATAAGTTTTTAATGATAACGTGCTGAAATGGGCCAAGAGGAGAACTTTACTCCTCCATCCTTACACATAAGTCCCATAGTGATGCCCACTTTTATGGCAGCACAGGCTTGCCCAGGAAGCCAATGTTGCATAGCTTCTCTCCCCTTGGAGCTAGCATCTGTGACCTTTAGAAGACTCTGCAAACCAGAAGCTGGTAAATATTTGTTTTTAAGAGAAGCCCAAAGAATTAAAAGCAACAAGATTTATTGACAGCAGTGAGTTGCAGCAGTGGCCTCATGGGAGGGTAGTTGTCAGTGCTTTCTGAGTGTTTATCAAGAGCCCAATCATACACAAGACTGTCCTGAACCAAAGTGGACAGTTTGGTGTCACTGTGATAACAGAATCACTGTATTTTAGTAAGTAGGAGGGACATTGTCATGAGGGGCAATGACCATTAAGATTGTTTTGCTGCCTGAAGGGGCCCTGGACTCTACTTTTTCTGCTTCTGAAAAATGCCCTGAGCGTTTTTCATCATGGTGATTTAGTGATGCCTATTTATTTTCTCCATTCACCTTTGTAGTTTTATTATTTTTACTTACAACCTTTTAATCATAGTCAGGAGCAGTAGAAATATCAGGGTGTGCAGTCTCTTTGCATAGATTACTTGTTATTTTACATGTATAGTGTCAGTAGTGTGTGGACATGGCTATTTCAAGGCAATTCCTGAAGTTGAGTGTTTTCTTTTCAAGGGACAGTAGTCATCCATCCCTGGAAATGATGTTAGGGTGCTGACATTGGTAATGATAAGAGAATATACTTAATACAAACTATCTTTTTAAAGGCTTTGTTGTTGTTGTTGCTGCTGTTGTTTGTTTGGGGTTTTTTTGCCAGTAACAGGCACATTCATATATTACTGTGAGCTGAGTGGAGGTATAGGCAGAGATATTATCTACTCTTCTATATATATAAACCTACCTGCCTTTTAAAATCAGGTTTCCTCTGACCAGATTTAACACAGTGCAAAGTAAGGAAATTTCCGTTGTGGTAACTTGCTTCTTGGACCATAGTTCAGTGAAGATGAAGACTGGAAGAGGCCATGGAAATCCATAATCCATGGGTCCTGAAGGCATGCATCCACGGGTGCTGAGGAGCTGGCACAAGCCATTGCCAGACCACTCTCCATTATCTTCAGTAAGTCAAGGCAGACAGGAGAGGTGCCTGGGGGCTGGAGAAGGGCAAACATGACTCCAATACTCAAAAGAGGCAAGAAGGAGGACCCTGGCAACTATAGACCAGTCAGTCTCACCTCCATCCCCAGAAAGATAATGGAGCAACTTATCCTTGACACTATCCTTAGGCATGTCAAGGAGAAGGGGGTCACCAGGAGCAATCAACATGGTTTTATCAAGGGGAGGTCATGTTTGACCAGCCTGATAACCTTTGATGAGGACATAGCCAGGTGGATAGATGATGGTAGAGCTCAGAGTATGGGCTATGTATGTTCACTCTCTTCAAGAGTCACTTATGTCACTTGGACTGACATTGACAGCCTGACAAATAATTATTGAGGCTTGCTAGTCACGTACCATTTAGTAACTCATGAAGATTAGGAAGGTGAATAAAACACATCCCATCAATACCTTTGCCTCACCCCAGAGTGGCTTTATTCAGTCAGAAGTCATTAAGACAAAAAACTCTGTGGACTTGGTGGTTTGCCATCCACCCTCCCTCCTTCAACACGTGCAAGTCATTCCAGCTGCATTTCCCCCAGTGTGAGGGCTTGGGTGCTCTCCCTTAGCTGGCTCTCCCACTCTTGAACCTGGGTGCTTGTGAGCAACTCCTGAGAGTTGCTGATCATGGAGGAACCCAGTCGGAGTCACTGGGTAGCAGCTGCTGCTGCTAACAAGGATGATGATGATGATGATGACATAGGGTACAGATTCTAGGAACACTTTTAGACATCCGTTGAGTGTGGACATCAGGCTCTCATTATCTCAGAGAGTAACAGTGCTAACAGTAGCTGATTACACTGTAACCTTTACTTTGCTAAGCAATCGTCTACATTTTAGAGAGCATTTGCTTGAATGTGAATTAGGGAATGGAAGAGGATGGAAGAGCTGAATTGTAACCAGCTTATGTGAAAAGCATCTTGATTTCAGAGAGATGGCTGCAGTCTGCAGCTTTACTTCATCCATATGGTGTCTTAATAGAGGAAAACATCATCTGGTTTTTCTCCTCTGTGGTCTCAGAGCACTGGTTGTTCCTTATATTTCTATTCCTAAAAAACCCAAATCCCAGTTCTAATTACAAGTGAATGCACGAAGAGATCATTGCAGCATGGGGAGCCAGTCCCCATTCCATTATCATTTTCTTAGACCTGAGGTGTTGATCCCAGTTGTACTGGTTTTGTGCTGGATACGTGTATCACTAGGACCATGGAAACCATGTCAGGGTGACCTGGGCTATCTGCAATGAAGGCAGAGATGTGAGTCCTGGGTGTATCCAACCTCAGATGGAAGAGGAAGACCCAGCTTTCCTGCCATTAGTGGTTCAGCCAAGGTCCTGGGGAGACAGAAATGTTTCGTGGGGATCAGAAATGCTCCTTTTCTAGCAAGGGGGACTCCGTGGATGTGGAAATTATCTGTGAGACAAGAAGCTTCAGCTAGGGCTGTTCATGTCCTCGGTGTGCACAGTGACACAGCAGCCATCACGGTATCTGAGCAGCCCTGAGCTTGATGCAGAGTGAAGGCACTTCTGGGTAGGGGCTGTAGGTCCTCCTCTGCCCCAGCTGCAGCATGGGCAGAACTAGCTGACCAGGGAGGAAAAGCAAGGGCTCAGTGCAGAGCATTTCTTGTGCCACCAGACCACCATGGGACCAGAGAGATTCCAGGCAGCCCTCCACTGTGAAGCACTGTGAAGGCCATTAGTAGTACATCTTCTCTGAAATGAGCTCACTGCAATACACGTTCACCTTCAGTATCCTGCAGCTGCATTGCCTGACTCATCTCACTGCAGTCACTCTGAAATGGGAAGCCAGGTTAAAAACTTTCCCAGCTTGGTTTTTATTCACCAGGGAAGCTCACATCTAATCCACTGAGAGGGAAATTGAAGCCATAACAACATCTGTCTTCACGGGAAGCAAATGAAAGGGAACCTGAAAAAAAGGGAGAGGAAACAAATGAGGTACCAGATGACTGGAAGACTATTATTTCATGTTGCCCTTCCCAGTTTGACACAGGCTGCTTTCTTGCATTGGTGTTGTTGGTGCTTGCGGCACCCAGCTGGGGCATGGCACCCCCAATCCAGGTGTGACAATGTTTTTTCCTTCTTTCCCTTTCTTTTCCCACAAAGCCACAGAAAACCAGCACACAGCCATGGCTCAGCAGACATGGACCTGCAGCAGCCTTCAGCTGGGATCCCTGCTCTGACTCCTGGTCACACTAAAGCTCCTCTTCTCCCCAGTGGCAAGTTTTTCTTGCCAGCATCATCTCTGGCTGCAGCCACCTGATAGGTAGCATGTGGATGGATATGGTGTGCTCATGGCTTGCAGACTCCTCCAGTGGGACAGGAGATGATGCACTGCCACCAGCTCAGGAGGGGTGGAGAGTCCTATGCTTATGTCCTTCACACACAGCACTTAAAGCCACACGTATCCCCAGCTTCCCCCTGCCAGAATGGAAACCTCATGGCCTAAACCCACCTCATCACAGCTGGCAACTTTCTCCTTTGCTTTTATACACAGACATGATCTCACCAGCCATTGCATTTAGCTGCAGGAAAATCTCTCCCTCTTACTGTTTTGCTCTTAAAGACTGCTTTCCCATGCTAAATATCTGGTGCTTTAAATAGATAGGGTGACCCAAATACTACTGTGAATGATTATTCAAGGATGAAGTACAGACTCTAGCGCAATGATTTTTACAAGACAACTTAAATCAATATGATCCTTCTGATTAGTAGTTCCTAGACAATCTATATGCTGTGTAATTCCTGTTACATTTGTGATTTGGCTCGGTGTATTTGTTCCTGTGGTACATTATCTAGTATCTGAAGCCTTTGCTCTGTTGTCCTTTGGATTGCACTGATTTCTTCTAGAACAAAGTGTAGCTTAGAAATCCTCCACTGTGGATTTTTGAAATGAATATTTTACAATAAGCCACTTGTTCCTAATGAGCCTAATTTTACTCACACAACTCATTTTATAACCTTTACTCTTAAAAAATAATTGGGAAAATTTACAATCATAATTGAAGTGTTTATTAACCGTTGGCCTGCTTGCAAGATTAAACTGAACATGGCATTAGAATTCAGGCCAGTTTTCAGCTTTGTATAGGTGAAAAAATAACTGCCAGCATGGGAATCAACATTTTTTACAGCACACCTCTGGATATTCTTTTGTGTTTCAGACTGTCTACTGTGGTATAGAAATGATTTCAACAAAAAATATACTAGAAGTCTGAAATCTAATGTAAAGTCTAAATGATGCACATAATTAAAAATGTATTATTATTCCCAGGAAATCAATATGACTGAAACACTAATGTTTGCCTAATTTTAAGCACCATCTAGTGAGTCAAACATCAGATCTGATGTTCCAAATCATGGCTGAGATAAATAAGATCGTGGGTTGACTGCATTCCACCTAGTGCTAGGTCTCTTCCTAAGTTAGCTGTTTAGTCACTGTCTGTTCTCTTGGTAATGGACATTAAATACATCCCCCAAAGGTGTAGAAGACCTGAGCTGGCACCTGGAGATGATTTGTCTGTTGACAAAAGGAGAATGCCAGCTGAGTAGGCTCCCTGGTTAGACAAAGCTACCTGCCTAAAGTGGAGCAGGGAGAAACCTCATTTTGCTAACAAGAATTATTTTTGGTCACTCCAGAGCAAGGGACTGGAAAGGATGTGGCTTTATTTTAATTACAAGTGAGAGAAAAATAAAATCTCAGGGATGATAAACAGATTTATAATGATCATGATTCTTACTAGTTCTATTAGTTGGATTGCCAGGAGGATTAAGTAGGTCTGAGAGGGAATCGTACAACAAATCTGCATACAATTATACCACCAGTTCATCTGGCACTGGTATGAAATCAGTTAAATCAGCACTGGCTTTGCTGCAGGAGGGGAAAAGGCATGTTGCCTTTGCCTGGGAGTGCAACACTTGTTGGTGAAGTGTGTTTAGGCTGCTGCTGGCAATACCCAGAGTTGCCCAAGGTGCAGCTCTGTCCCCTTTCTGGTATCTCAGGATCTGGGGGAAGTAGGATTTGATCAGTGTCCTCAGTCCCAACTTCTGTGGCTTAGCAGCATACACAAAGCACTTGACTAGTGCTGGGGGGCTGTTGGCCATAGCTCAACAACAGAAAACCAGGCTGGTTTCTGTTCATTGTGTGGCATCATGTGCCACAACACCTCGTAGTGGGTTCCCAGCTGCCTGCCCAGCCACCGGCTCCCCTCTGCTGCATTCAGGGCTGGGACACTACAGCTGACTGGGAGCTCACCCAGTGAGGAAGGCTGAGGACCTGATCCAGGCTGCAGAGATCAATCTGCTGTTGTATTTTTGGGTTTCCTCCCACTCCTCTCTGCACATCAGTCACCTATGACTGTGTCACCTCCCAGCCCCCGAACTCAGAGCAATCATGGCAGAAAAGACAAAGGGCTGATGGTGGACAAGGAGTGATGGCAAAGAGGAGGTGATGCCAGGACTTGTTTATTCCCTAACTGCTGCAGAACTGCTCCTCAAGCTCAATCCTGCAATGAAAGCAGAGACCCCTGCTCCCCTGCTGTCACTGCTCAGTCTCCTGGGGAAAGTGAGATGGCAGAGCTGTTTGGAAACAATGGAGATCTATCTGTACCTCCTGATGTTGAAATCTGCTGCCCTTCAGCATTAAACTGGGGAAAGCTGTATTGTTAGGAGTGCAAGCATTTAAGGCCTGGTCCCTCATCACCAGCATGCATGGCAGCTGAAAGGTGACAGAGGTACCTGGTCTCTGGGTTGTCCAAAACAGGAAAAACATCAAACCAGAAACTTGGACATAGCTGCACACCATTGCTAACAACATTTGAAATACTTTAGAGTGGTCCCAACAGGAGTATAGACAAAGCCACCAGGCAAGAGAAACAAGACATCCCTTTCCTCCTTCATTCCCACTACCCATACGTGTCATTTTGCTAGCAAAGGGAAAGATTTTTTAGCAAGATCCCAATTTATAGTCTATAATGTCATGAGAGAAAGTGGATTCAAGGAGTAATTAAATTTTCAGAACTATACAGCAATGAAGAGCGTTGGTTTTGGAGTCATTCCCCAGGAACAGAGCAGAGCATGTGTAGCTATCAGTCTGCTTAGCAAGACAGCTTAGTGTCACTAGAACAGCCACACAGAATGCATGATCCACATTAGGATCCAGTCAGCTCCCACACACCCCTTAATTACAGGGGTGAGCTAGGATTTCATGACATCACATAAACAAATATAAGCAAATACAGTAAAAATGCTTTACCTTTGGCTTGAGCAAAAGGTGAAATCGTTCAGTCTTGCAGGATCCTCCTCTGCTCCCAAGGCTGCTGGCTCATGATGCAGCAAAATGATCTGGCATTTATCAGCTCTCAATGTTTGCAAGTCCTGAGCATTTTTGACTTGGAAAGAAAGGTGTCAGGAGAAGATTCCTGAATGACATACCCAGAGTTATGTAGGGGGGAAAAAAAAATAAAAGCAAGCTTTAAGAGGTCAGAATGTGTAGCCTGCCCAGAGCTGCTATTCCTGGTAGAAATTAGACCCTGAAGGGCCTGGGTGAAAATCAGGGATAATCCCCATATACATGCTTCTATTTGGGACAAACTGAAAGTGAGAAAGTTGAGCGAGTCAGCTCCAGCCCCTCTCCAGGGGCTCCAGGTTTGTCCCCAGTTGGTAACTGAGAGCACAATTATGCAAAGCCTCCTCTATAAACAGATTTCAGTTTATTATGGCTGAACTGGGGGATCTATTTTTGTCACTGCTTTGTGCAAATGCGTTACCCTTGTGATGTCCAGTCAGGTCATTCCAAGTCAGCTGCTTTGGCCGTGGCTGTCAGTGGAAGCTCCTCCGTCTGCTCCGTCCCTGGCCCCCTTGCTCACCTGCCTGGGGTCAGCTCCCGGGCAGGGGCAACAAGGGGATGTGCCTGCAGCTATTCTGGTAGCTGTGAGTTATGACGGTGTCATGTGAAGCAAAGAGCCCAGAAATGCATGCCAACTCGAACCAGTGACTAATCATGATATTTTGGTTGTCTTAGTGCCTGCCGGGCAAACATTTATGGGCTCAGAAAGCTTCACGTAATAATCCCCGGGCGTTGATTTGATCTGCAGCTGAAGCTTTCTATGAGAGTGTGAAATGAGGATGAAAAGGGGGCTGCTGGTAAGGTCTAAGCTTACCTGAGTGTGAACCACAAACAAGAGAGGAGAAAAGCCAGTGCTTCCTTCTCATCTGTGCCCGCTCAGAGCCACGCGCTGGCAGCCAGAGAGGATCTATTTGATCTGCTCGCAGAGCAAGAAGGGTCGAAGGTGACGCCTGAGAAGACACAAAGTGTCATTTGTTGGGATTGTCATCTAGCTCCCTCATCTGTCACCTGATGGCCAGCCAAGCAAGTGCTCAGCACATCCGTGGACCATTCATCCTCGCACAAGCACCAGAGGCGAGAAAAGTAAGCATCCTACAGCTGCTGCAACGTTCAGCTGTTTTTCTCTACAAGAATGCATTGAGTTCACTACAAATCTACTAACTGTCCCTCTATGCCAGGCAAGAGACTGATTTATTTTCTTTTGCTTGGGCTTTTCTCTAACAGCTGGAGGTCTGCTGGGAGTTCAGGCAATGGCTGTCGAGTAGGACAGCTGTTGAAATATCTGGTTGCATTTTAGCTTTAATAACCCAAGGGGAAAGCGTTGCATTGCCTACCATGAGCTACTTCCTATCCTACTGCAAAGCTCACTGCACTGCCGTGCTCGCCCAGTACCAGACCCTGAGATCAGAGGGCTTTCTGTGTGATATTTTGCTGAAAGTGAAGGAAAATGAGTTTCCTGCACACAAGTCCTTGTTGGCATGCTCCAGCGACTACTTCCGAGCCATGTTCAAAAGTTACACCCAGGAGTCTAAAGCCAGTGTGATTCACCTGCAAGTTGTCTCACCCACCGGCCTCCAGCACATCCTGGACTTCATCTACACTTCTTTGTTGCCCCTTTCCTTTGAAAGCCTGGAGGATACCTTGGAAGCTGCAAGCTACTTGCAAGTGACTGATGCTATTGGCTTGTGCAATCAGTATTTAGTTAAAAATCTTGCCTTGGAAAACTGCTGCTTCTCTGCCAATGTGGCCAGGAAGTTCTACCTGCCGGATGCTTTAGCAGCCACAGAAAAATACATTGTCAATAATCTCCAGAAGCTGGTGGACTTGGATTTATCAGGACTGCTGGAGCTGAACTTCAGGTCCTTCCTAGAAACAGTTCAATCACCAGATCTCCCCACGGTGAAAGAAACCTGCCTGCTGAATCTTGTGCTGCTGTGGCTGAAGCAGGATAAATCCAGGCTGGCTCATGCAAGTAGCCTTTTAGAGCACATCAGATATGGCCTCATCCCAGTGGAAGAGCTGAGAAAAATTTACACACAGTCAGAAGTGCCCCTGTCTGCTGGTATTAAATGCTTGATCATTAAAGCAATAAACTACCATACTTATGTTTTCAAACAGCCTATCCTGCAGGATAAGTCCACCACGCTGAGGAACCAGAAAACTCAGATCATTCTGCTGGGGGGAGGGACAGCGAGTGAGGGGCTTGTCAGTGACGTGGTGGCCTTCGACGTGTACAATCACAAATGGAGACCTCTCACACAGATGCAGGACAGGGTGCAGAACCACAGTGTGTGTGTGGTGGGGAACTTCCTCTATGTCTTGGGTGGGGAAATAGAAAGTGATTCCCTAGGCGGCACTAAAACTGAAAAGATCTTGTCAGTTACAAACAAGGTCCATCGTTACGATCCGAGATTTAACACGTGGATCCAAATCACAAGCATGCTGGAAAAGAGATGTCAGTTCTCTTGTTGTGTCCTAGGCAAGGATATTTTTGCCATTGGTGGAAGGGGGGAGGATGGGTCGCTGCATTCATCCGTGGAAGTCTACACCATCAGCAGGGACAGATGGATGAAGGTCAGGGAATTGCCATGCAAGATACATGGCCACGCCAGTGCCATTTGCAAGAATATTATATACATCTCAGGTGGCAAGTACTCAGACCCAGCCAACACAACCAAGGATGTATATTCTCTGAGCTCACTTGAAGGGCAGTGGATGAAACAAGCCCCCATGAGCATTGCTCGGTTTGGTCATCAGATGGCTACAATCAGAGGAGCCATATTCACCTTTTTAGGATTATATGAACCATTCTCTGAAATAGAAAGGTATGACCCTGATCAAAACCAATGGACTCGGTTAAGACCACTGATCTATGATCGATTTTGCTATGGCTTGGCAGTGGTAGAGGAAACGGCTCTTCTTATTGGGGGAAAGAAATGGCAAAATTCCCGGGAAGTCCCCACACAAGATGTGGTTGGCTACGATATCGACAACGATGGCTGGGAAGAGATCTGCAAAGCCCCCTTGCCATGGTGTGGGCTGCAGTGTGCGGTGCTGCAACTCTCTGAACTGCCTGATGAGCAGGACAGTGACAGCCAGCAGAAGAAGCCTCCAAACTGCTGAGCTCAGAGGCTGCAGAACAACCAACCCCGGAGAGAAACCAGCAGGACAGTCCTGGAGAAGAAGAAAATTGCAGTGGCACTGAATGTGACAGAGTGAAGGTTTTGTTTTGATAAGCCAAATGTTTGGTGGAAACAGGCAAGGAGGTCTGGCTCCAGTTTAGGAAAAGGTGCTGGGATGTATAAAGCTGGAAGATGATCTCACTGAGGAAGGATGCAGCAATTAGCATATTTAGAGGCGATGAGTGAGAATTGTAACCCTTGGCTTTTGTTGAATAATACCTAGATAGCAATTAAGAGGTGTTGCAAGTAAGAGTTCTCAAAAGTTAAAAATATAACCCACCTTTTCTGTTTTCTTAATCAGAGGTAATTTTCCCATTTGGTAAGTGTTACTGATTTTTTATGCTACGGCTAAGCAAAATGAAAGTGAACTGTATGAAGACTAGAAAATTGATGCCTAAAAGAACTAATAATAAGAATTGCTGAGGAAAAGCTATTATTTGATATCCTACGTACTAGGTAAGAATGTCTTAGCTAAGCAGCATGAAATTACTGGACAGAAAGCATGGATTTTTTGATATGTAGACTCAGTTATGGCCTTAACTTAATACAATAAGAGTTTGATAGAAGCCGTGTCTCTCTGATCAGTCTTTGTTGCAGCATGCCTTTCAAATGCTTATTTTGTGCTATTTTAAAGATGCACACATTTCTTTTGTATCCAAACTTTGTGTTAGGATGGCCAGAGCCAAATGGGTATATTTACTATTAGACTATTACCTCAGCAGCATACACTGCTTTATCTTACCTGCTTATAATGGTAAAACAATTCCTAGTTGTTGAACTGGTACATGAGAGAATCCTGCAGTCAAAAAAAGTTTACTTTCATCAAAGAGTATGAAGGTGAGGGAGGTAGCTGAAGGTTTTCAGAAGTCTTTATTCAGTGTCTGCCTACATAAGACACAGCAACAGTTTTACTTCTTTTTGGCTGCACTGGCAGAGGTTGAAGGCACAGATGATGGAGACACTTTAAGACACATGGATGGGTGAAATGCAGGTAAAATGCTCAGATGCTGCAGAAACACTTTGGTATGGAGTAAATTGAATATTGAGTCATAAATGTTCATTTAAAAGCTAAATTTATTGTACTTCATTTTACAGTGTTCCCTTTCTAGGCTGAGAGTTAATACAATAAAAATATATATAGAAGAACATTTAATAGTCTTAAAAGAAGGCAGCACAATGGAGAGGACACATGTTCTTTGTCACTAGACTGGCTTAAAAAACTGCAATGTTTAATTTTCACCTTTAAAGCAATCAAGCTGACTTTACTAACGTAAAGTGCAGGCAGAATAGCTGTTGCATAGCAACAGATCTAAGTCTTCTGAACTGCCTTGGTTTTGACAAGGAATCAACTACANATAAATCTGTCCATTTTTTTTCCTCATCCTTTCGTGGATATAACTGCCAGCAAATATCAGAGCTCATAAAGTTTAAAGTACATTCATTGAGCTGTACAGGCAATAATCTAAAGTTGGTGAAGAGTACAACTCACTGTAAAAAGCATAAAGGAGGCTTTCCCCTTTCACATGAACATTATTAATCATGTCATGAGTCCTAACATATGCAGCAAAATACTGAAAAGCAGCAGAAGTATTTTGTCATGCTCTCATCACAGTAAATATGTGATTTAAGGTTTCCCTCTCACTTTCCATTCCAGGTATGTCCCTAACTGCAAGGAGCTATTTCTACTCATATTCACTGGGTTGTCTCCAGCACATCTCCAATCTCATGGAAGTTTCAAACACTTTAATTGGCTTGTGAACTCAGTAGACCACAGCAACAACCCTTCCCCTTCAAAAGCAAACCAGAGGCTTTTTTACTCCTCAGTTATTTTACAGATTCTGTTCATTTTCCTTGCATACAATATGGCCAAATTTCACAGCTCAGAAAACACATAGGAGACTACTTGAAAAGTCCTATTCATTCCTTTTCTATTGTGGGAATTTTCAAAGCCTCTCAGATTTGAAGCATTTCATTGGGAACCTTTTTCTCTGATGCTTTTCTGGGCAAGAGAAATGCTGCTGTCGAGGATGTTCAAAGTCTACATTTTCTCTCCTGCAAAATCTGCACATTATACTGATGCCTTCAGTACAATAGCAGTGCAAGTGACAGCACCACGACCAACTTCTTAAAAAACCAACCCCAAGAGACAAATAAGACATAATTTGGTCTTAATTAGAATACAAACCAGCATCCATTTGCACTGAGGCTAAACCTTAGCAACAGGACAAGGAACTAAGCCCTAACTTTTTGATACCTAACTTCACCTTAGTCATTTCAGTCTGCTCATTTTCACCCTTTCGTGTGTTTGANATTTAATAGTCTTAAAAGAAGGCAGCACAATGGAGAGGACACATGTTCTTTGTCACTAGACTGGCTTAAAAAACTGCAATGTTTAATTTTCACCTTTAAAGCAATCAAGCTGACTTTACTAACGTAAAGTGCAGGCAGAATAGCTGTTGCATAGCAACAGATCTAAGTCTTCTGAACTGCCTTGGTTTTGACAAGGAATCAACTACACAATGTGCATATACATCCATCAGCTATAAAGAGGTTTCTTATATGAATATATTTACTTTTGGTCCAGTAAAACAATAGCAAGAGAGTCGAAATGCTTGGAACAATAGCACAACCCATTTCAAGTCAAGCATTTTTTATGAGAAATTTACAAAAACCTCACAAATTTAATGTACAAGTCAGTACCCATGCAGTAAATAAATGTCCAGTTTATACAAACAATATTCTTCTAATGGTACAAATATTACACTGGATCCAGAATTCTATACAAATGTTAATTCATGATTTGTCATCCATAGTGACTCGAATATAGGATCACTGAAAATGGGCTACAGAAAGGCCACTCTTCTGTACAATTGTGCAAAATCTGCAAAACATTTGCAATCAAAATGCAATCAAATAACAAGAAAGAAAGGGAGAAAGAGGAGGAGAAAGAGAAAAAGAAGGAGGAAAAGAAAGAGAAGAAGGGGAGAAAGAGAGGAAGGAAGGAAGGAAGGAAGGAAGGAAGGAAGGAAGNCTCATGGAAGTTTCAAACACTTTAATTGGCTTGTGAACTCAAGAAACAGCAACAACCCTTCCCCTTCAAAAGCAAACCAGAGGCTTTTTTACTCCTCAGTTATTTTACAGATTCTGTTCATTTTCCTTGCATACAATATGGCCAAATTTCACAGCTCAGAAAACACATAGGAGACTACTTGAAAAGTCCTATTCATTCCTTTTCTATTGTGGGAATTTTCAAAGCCTCTCAGATTTGAAGCATTTCATTGGGAACCTTTTTCTCTGATGCTTTTCTGGGCAAGAGAAATGCTGCTGTCGAGGATGTTCAAAGTCTACATTTTCTCTCCTGCAAAATCTGCACATTATACTGATGCCTTCAGTACAATAGCAGTGCAAGTGACAGCACCACGACCAACTTCTTAAAAAACCAACCCCAAGAGACAAATAAGACATAATTTGGTCTTAATTAGAATACAAACCAGCATCCATTTGCACTGAGGCTAAACCTTAGCAACAGGACAAGGAACTAAGCCCTAACTTTTTGATACCTAACTTCACCTTAGTCATTTCAGTCTGCTCATTTTCACCCTTTCGTGTGTTTGACAAAACTGAAATGCAACCACCTCATTACACTTTTTCCCTGTTATTTAAAAAAAACTCCTAGAGTTTCTCAGTAAATATAAAAAATGTTTTTCTCCCACCACCAAAATAGTACCTGCACTCCAAAAATGCAATGCAATACTGGAATTCTATAATATAAAATATCATTGTAAAAGTGACCTTCGATAACAAAATGTTTAGCTTGTGGAACTTCCTGCATGAAGGCCAAGAATGCTTGTAAATACCTTTTTCCTAGTGTTTGTTATTTCACAGAAGGTAAACAGAAGCAGAGCATTGGTAGCCTATAAAATATACAAATCCTCCTTAAGGATGTGGTATTTCTGACTATTGAAGATTTACTTCACACAGCTGAGTAACATGAAAATATAATTTACTAGAGCTTCCACATATTGATATAAAAACTACTTTATACACTTAAGTAAAGGGCTGGAGTGTAGCAAATGGACAAAAAGCAAGAACTTTATACATGTGTTTCAATGTAAGAGTGAGTGTGTGCTAAGGAGGCTATAAGTGCATCAACCTCAGACGAGCCATTAAGAGAGTCCCTCGGGGTGCTGCTTTGATAGATGTCCATGAAGAGATCAAGGTACATTTGCTTCCACTCTTGAAAGTCTCTAGATGTCAAAGCTGGATTATCCAGAACTTTGTCTATAATGGCTACCTCTCCTTCCCTGGCCTGTGAGAGAAAAGAAACAAGCAGAGTCAATGTGAGCCGATGAGTCACTGGCAAAATCAATCTCGTGGGTGGAAGGAGAGAATGGGGAGGGGAACAAACTCAAGCCATGGAGCCCTTAAAAGCAGGGGGACTGTCTGACTGTTATATGACTGCTTGCAAACAGAGGCCCTTCCTACAGCGTGTCACACCAAAGGGCTTCCCTCACCTTGTCCAGCATCCTCAGAAACAGTACCTATTCTCCTTCCTCAACCCTTGCTCAGCTCAAGAGAAAGCAAGCCCCGTACTCTTTCCTTTTAGCTGCTTGCCTTTCTCAAGATGGGTTTCACACAACAAACTGCCATCTGTTTGCTCTTCTTGATCAGCATAAGAAACACTGCGTGGTTGCGTGGGATGCAGACAGATGGCCTCTCGCCTGCCAGCAGAGCTGAGCCTTCTTTACCACATTTGTCATGTGGACATCTCAGAGCTACAGTGCAAAGGCTTGTGCAAGGACACCCATGTTAATGATACCTCATCTTCATTAGGCATCCAGTGTATGTGATGTGACCTCCTCCTCCCACTGCAGTGGCAAAGAGAAGGCAGAAAAGGGTAGAATCCAACAGAGCTGCTGGTACCTCCTGACCCAGCGCTGAGGCAGGGCATGTGGCTGCATCATAATCATTGGCCAGTGATTAGCTTATCAAGAGATGACTGGCAGCCAGCAGAGATCAGAGTAAGCCTCTGATAAACACATAGACACTCATGGTTATTGCAAGTGGTAGAAGCTGGATGCTACAGACATGGAAACACAACTAACATGCAGGTTTCCAGCACTACTCTCCATAGGAATGACACCAGCAACTTCCCCTCTATTCTCCCTGCCAGGTGGGTTTCCCACTCATTGCTAACTCACATTTTCCACGTCCATACTACAAATATGATAAATCCTTCTGGGGAGCAGGTTAGTGGGAAATACAAAGCTGTGTCAGCTCATGTTGATGGGAGAGGAGCAGAAGGGTCAGAGATGCTACCCATAAGCAGCAGGCTGAAAGGTGTTTTTCAGGCTTTGCAAGCAGCAGCTGATGAATGCTGTGTACTAGAATACTACTCTTTGGAAAAGGAGGTGCACACTGAGAAGGTGTAGAAAGTAAACTATGGGAGCTCCTGATTACCCTATCTCTGCTTGAACTGCTATAACCTGCTTCTTGCAGACTGTGGCTGGTACCCACAACTCTAGACTTACCAGTAAGGTAGCTCAGACTCACTGGCAGGAGAATGTCACAGGAAAGAGACAGAGGGGTTTTTCATTAGGGACTTAGATGATGGGACAGAGAGTCTGTGGACAACAAGAGCCAGAAGCAATTTGGAGGACTGTCTCAGGCTACTTTAATTTGGACAAATCAAGGAGAGTTCAGGATAGGAACAGGTCAGTGCAATTGGCTGCATTCAGGAAGGATAAATCAAAGCACTTATAAAAGGAAAGAATAGCTGGTTATGTAACAGCAGCAATTGATGGCAGATACAGCTACCACTAGGATGGCAGAGGTGGAGCTCTGGACTATAATGGAGCTAGTAACTTGTCATGATGCCATTGCAAAACAGGCACGTGTCACTCTAGACTGTTTCTCTATGCAAGAAATAGCAATTATCTGACTTGCTGACACTGTGTTTGCAATGAGTGGTGTCTTGTGCTGTAAGAACAATTTCTACTAATCAAAGTCCAAGCAAGAATGGCAACAGGTTTAGAAAATATGACTCATGGACAGAGAATAACCCACTTGTGTTTGTGCTGGTTTTGAAATTCCCCAGAGGAAAGCAATTTCATTTGTAGGAAGCCACTGGCATAATATAGCTCAGGTATCAATTAATACTAACAAGATAGACAATTAAGCATAGCAGCAAGCTGCTGATGCTGAATGACAGCTTTGTATGAATGATCCTGCCATGGTGCAGAAGCACAGATAGAGTGTGAACCTCCTCCCACCCTGACATGTCTGAGAGCACTGTGGTCTTGTTTTAGTTTCTCATGCTTGCAGAAGTCATGCTGAAAGCCTGTGTATCTCAACTTTTTCTGCCAGCCTCCAGTCCTGTAAAGACTCACATAGCCAGATAATAATACAAGGAGCAGTTGCCTTCAATGAGATGCTACAGTGGAGGAAGTTAAGCATGTGTAAGATTTTTTTCAGGATGGGAGCCCCCCAGCAGGAAAATAACATTGCTTAAGTGCTTCTCTAGGTGATGGAAAACTAAATTAATTAATGTTGGTAAAGCCTTCTCTGATGAAAGCTGTTACAAAATCCACTGTACAATTAGCTAGTGACTTAAAATGTGGTAATTTAATATAGTTAACAGGGTCCCTGGGGAAATCCAGCATATTGTTTGCTGAAATCTCTATCAGGACAGAATGGGAACTGCTGTAACAAAGAAAGGAGCTGGCAGGGAGGCTAAATGAGCTGTGGTACATTTAAAATAACCATAAGAATCTTCAAATCTATTACTGCTATCTATTTATTTAATCAATCCTACTGATTAAATACAATGATCCTATTAGCTTATGCAGAAAGCAAGCACACAGCTTTCTCTGGACAAGCTCAGCAATCAGAAAATAATGGTGTGTTGCAAAAGGTACCGCTGCCTTTCAAAAGGCTGCCTTTGATTAATTTGAGATTTCAGCAATTACAGAGTGAATGCATTTTGGTAAATGAAAATGTGCAGGGACAAAAAGGGGATTAAGGTTTCCTCCTATAATTTGGTGTCAAATTCTGTTAAACTAGCTGGAGGAGGAGCAGTTGACTGAGATTTTTATCTGCACAGAAATAAAACCTGATTCCCTCGCTTCGACTGCTCTCCCAAGGCACATTTTCCTCTGCTTTGTATCCTCACATCTCCCTTGTTTCACACACTAGGTTCAAGCCTGGACTCCAGCTGTGCACAATTAATCTCCGAATATAATACAGTTTGATCCAACCCCAGGGCAGGATTTTTCCTCCCTCTTTTATCTCACCTTTAAAGTGCTTTTCAGGATTCGCAGCTGGTGCAGTTTTTCATTGACTACTGGATCACTACATCTCTTTATAAAAGATTTCTTATATTCCAGCTTACTGGAAATCCGGTGTTCTCCTAAAGGAGACAGGTTGGCCTGCTCCAAGGCTCTGTATAAATCTTGCAAGGAGTCTGCTGTTTTGTCCTCTATAGTTTCAACTGTAATGAGAAAAAAAAAGAGAAAAAATAGAGAAAAGAACACTGTATCATTAATGTAATTATACAAAGATCTATCAAAAACCTTCACAAAATCTTTAACAGGTTTAACTAGACCATAAGGAGAATGTTTCACACCTGCTGAGTCCCAGAAAAAAGTGCTGCAGCTGTAGCTGCTCTTTCTTGCTATTGCCTTCAGGAGAGGGGGAGAAAAGCTTTCAAAAATGTAAAGTCTTGGCCCATGCAGAAAGAAGAAAAAAAAAGAGACATCATGCAAGGTGCAGTAATATTAGAATGAGATAGTGTCAGACATCACAGCTCTAGTATTGCAGTTAAATATGCTGGTGACTTCATCATTACAGGGAAAGGAAGACCTGGCAACATCCCCCTGGGGAAGGTGAGTGGGGATCAGATCTCAGCCCAGGAGTGCTGCTAATGGCATTCAGGATTTGTTTATTACATGTTTTAGAACACTTATTCTAACTAATACTGGGAGAGTTTTAAAGGAAAAAAAAAGAGAAAAAGAGCTTTTGCTTCTCTAAAACCAAAATCAAGTGAAGGCTGGGAAGGAAATGTTACTCTGACACGAGCATTTGAAATGCTTCATTTAGAAAGCATCAAAACATTTCAACTTCTAACACACCATTTCCCCTAGAAGAAGCTGTTTGATGGCTCTGCACAAACTTGGCAAGTGCCAGGAATAGCTGAGTGGTGACCAGGAGAAGCCAGGGCAGCCCTGGGGGAGCAGCCAGCTAATGGGGTAGGCACCTCCAGTCCCTGCTGCTCCTCACACACCAACATACTTGGACATGCAAGAACTGCAACAGTTGGCCACTGCCTGCACAGAGCCTCCCAGCTGTCTCCAGAGCCCTTGGGACCTTCCCACCCAGTCTTGGCATGGAAGCTCTTGTAGGTAGGCTGCAGCTGACTGGTTTCAAGCATTACTTTTGTCCTTTGACTGCCCTTGCACTAAGACACGGACAAGACACAGACATCTCCACTGTCTCAAAGCTCAGCACATGCTGAAGTACCCACAAGCAGTGAACCTCAGTCTCCTCAGGTGTTTAGAGGGTATTTTATTGAGCACCAACAGGGAGAAGAGCTAGCAGTGGCATTTCTAGCTGACCAAGAGCTACCTGAGGCAATGTCCTGTTCAAGCCTATACCATGCAGTACATCA
The DNA here is from genome assembly GCA_013399075.1 of Chloroceryle aenea. Classification (NCBI taxonomy): domain Eukaryota; kingdom Metazoa; phylum Chordata; class Aves; order Coraciiformes; family Cerylidae; genus Chloroceryle; species Chloroceryle aenea. The sequence continues at coordinate 327,578 of VWZY01010146.1, forward strand.
ACTACTCACCTCAGGCTCAAGCAAGAATTCCAGAGACCCAAGTCTCCCCACTCCATCACAGAAAGTGGTTGCATTTGTATAGATCTTTACACAAAAAGTTTTGCAGTCACCAACTAAACGAGCTATATCTCTCATCAGTTTTTTCCCTTTTTTTTGGGGTGGCTGTTTCTAAAGCACTCGGATTTTTTTTTAAGAGATACAGAAGTGAAGAGGGGTTTGAGCCTTTTTATCAATGGAGTTGTTGTCGGTCTGTACAGAGCTCCCTAAACCCTCCACTGAGTGCTACCCTGCTTAGAGAGCTGGGTTCATCACTGTAAGGTGTGGCCAGGACTTAAAGAAAAATAGAAATTATATTCATTTCTATTTCTTGTCTTGTTGTTGTTGTTGTTAGAACATCTAATGTGTTAAAGACTAAAACATTCAGTAGCTGAACATTTAAAGCTTGTTTTTTTTGCTTTCTTAAAAAGTCCATGCAGTAATGAGATTACACATTTGGGATCTATCAGTTCCTACTGCTGAAAACTGAAGTCCACCAATCTGACAGCTGTGGAACAGGAGTGATTTGCTAAAGGGCAAAAAAACCACCTCCATCTGACATGGGAGTATTTTTCATCTGTCTCTCTCTTTATTTTATCCCTTGTTATGCAAGGCAAAAAATACATTTTCTCAGGTGTCTTTTCTCCAGCAGCATTGCCAGGTTGTACCCTCAGGGCATTAGTACAGGGGAAGTCTGCTGAAGAAGCAAGCCAGTCCTTTAACTCCCTGGCACCAGAAGTTACTTCACAAGATCTAGAACCAGACTCCATATCCACACTTGCCAAAGAAAACCCACAGCTTCGTGACACATGGAAGGTCCCCATCATGGAGAAGGACAATGTTTGGGTTCAACCCTGAAGGACAAATGTCTTTAATGAGCCTGGAAGGTAGCATGGTCTGTGTGAGTTCAAAGGCTGGGCTGGGGGGCTTGTACTGCCCTCCCACCCCATGCCACCACTCCTCAGGGCTCACCTCCTTAGGCAGGCAGCTGCTGCTCAGCACGGGCCTCAGAGAAATGGTGGACAGGGGATTTCTACCTTTGCCCCGGGTGGGTAGAGCTCTGAAGCTGCATGGGAAGAGGCACAGGACCCCAGGGGCTCAATGCAGGCAGCATTAGGCAGCAGAACACTAAGAGCAGGTCTTAGAAATGCATTGGCATATCACCTTCCCCTGTCTGGGGCTGCCCCCCGCCCCAGCTCTGTCCCTGCCTTGGTGCTGTAGCTCTGAAGAGTGTGTAGGAAAGGGGATGGGATTTGCTAGGAAGGAAAGAGCAGGGAAGAAAAGCAGCAGGTCCCTTCCCTTAAATGTCTTGCTGGTTCTGAG
>VWZY01010146.1:328973-348731 GCA_013399075.1 Chloroceryle aenea
TGACACCTTGTTCTACCCACGGCGGGGGAGAGGGCAGCAGTCACCGCGCTAACACATCCCAAGCCCTTAATATTTTCCAGAGAAGCACTGAAGGTGGTGGGACTGCTGCTATGAATGGCACTCAGAAGGTGGGAATGAGGTTACACACGAATCTCCCCTCCCTCACCCTTCTGCTAAAGGCTTTGATTGATTTCCTGTAGGTGTTGGTGAAACCCTTGGCACCATAAAGCATCTGAGGCACTTGATTAGATATACAGCTGAGCTTAAATCATATTTTCTTTTTTTAAATTGGCAGATTTGGATGTGAGTCATGCTATTACAGCAGGGCTGTCTCCTTAAGGAAGAATAAAGCCTCAGGTAATGCCTTGTTTAAGTAGAAAACGTGGCCTAATGGGATTTGCAGATGACCTCAGCACAGCAGCCGATGCAGCAGGTTATTGTTTTGCTCGGCTGCTGACTCATGGTTGTATCTCCCCTGTTCCTCTGAATACAGTCAGGTAGCTGTTTCCGCAGGCTGCTGATAAAGGAAGGTTTCTCTGAAGCAATAGTTTGTTCCCCTGCCCCACCAAACCTGAACAACTCTGTAGCAGAAATAAAGCTGCGTAAACTCTGCGGCACAGAGGATGTAAATTCAGAATGGTGTCTGTCTTCCAAGTACAAGAATGTGCAAATGCTGAAGTTTGTAACAATGAAGCATCCGCTGTGTTTTCGAGTGAGTGTAAATCCATTTGCATTAAATTCAGGAGATAAAGAATACATCAGCCTAGTAAACAGCATGTTATTATTTTTCATTATTCTGCTTTCCACAAGGAATAGTTTCTGAACGGTTTGTACTTTGCCCATGATTCTTAAAATGCAGTAAATATTTGGATCTACTTCCACATTTTCTCAGGAGAGAGAGCTAGAGATGGTGGCTGGGTGCACGAAACCCTCAGAGGTCAGGAATGGTTGGGTTGTTGACATTCAGGAAAAACTGGTGGGACTTCTTACACTGTGCTGTCATTTGTTGTTGGAAAGAGCATGCTCTGAACTCAACGTACTACCTGTAACCACCTCCTGTCTCCACTGGGCTACTCATCTTTCCATTGTTTCCCTCTTAAAAACCAAGATCCTAAGAGCAATTAATAAGATAATCAAGCACCTGATTGAAAAGAGACCAGAGAGAAACAGTTAACAGCAATATTTATCATACCACCAAGGCTCATCCTGTTGGCTTTAGACTTCCTTGTCCTGACTGATGGACACTGCTGCTGCTCTGATGGAATCCTCTGTTTTCCCACTACCCTCTTTGCCATTTCCTACCTTACAGCTCAGTGACGCTCTCTCCTTTGCCATGAAACTCCTCTCATCCACACCCACTCCTCTACTTCCAATTAGCCCTGCATTTGAAGAAAATTCCCACCCTCTGCTAATCCTGAGAAAGCTGAGCTGCTGCAAAGTCTGCGACAGAGAGAGAACAAGGCACAAACAGTCTGAAATCCCCCAGCTCCACTGAAATTTAAACTCCCATCTCATTCCTGCTGCTGAGCTGACTCTGGCAGAGGAGCCAGCTCGGCTCAGCTTTCTCAGGATCTTAAGGAGGCAATTTGCAAGGATACATCACTAATTATGTTATTCAACAGCTGCTATATGTTATTTCCCAGATACAAATCCCAAAGATTTGCTTCCAGTTTGAGAGTTACACCTTTCTGCTTCACTTTTGCACAGGGCAGGCATCTACCTGAATGAAGTCTCCTAGAGACTGTCAGTAAATGCTTCACCAAAATAGAGAGCATCTCTGGCCATAGCAAGCTCTCCAGTCCCAGCTCAGTCACCTGCTGGCTCAAGTGTACTCACAGGCAGGCAAGGGCAGGGGATGTAGTGTGGCCCTAGGGTCCAGCAGCCTGACTGGGCTTGTAAACCCCATGGAACTGTTAGGAGAAGGACAGAAGGGATCTCCCTACATTTAAAGTGAAGAAGCAGAAGGATGGATGAGAGTGAACATGGGCTTTAGCTGTGTTGTAGGGGAGGGGAGAGAAGAAATCCTCCAAAGAAGCAGTTGTCTCAGTGCAAGGCTTAAATTCATCTTTGCTGCTGTTCAGGTTAATAATTAGATTAACCTGAAACTAACCTCAGACTGCACAAGAGGGAGATGTATCCGAACACTTATGATGCAAAGAACCAGGAATTGCAGTAATTTTTTACACTATTTGGACAGATGGCAGGTGGATTAAGCTAGGTATTTCCTTTCCTCCCAGACTACAAGCTAAAAGGAATGAAATGGTGAAATCAATGAAAGGTTTACAAGGAGATGGTGTCCACAGAGCTGTGGGCTGTGCTTGAGGTCACCCCTGCAGAGGCATGGGGCAGACACAGTGACATTGAGAGTCAGCTCCTCATGTGGAAACACTACAAGTCACATCCCTGGTTACTGGGAAAAGGGAGAAGCAATGCAGTGTTTAAGCCTGGCATGGTACAGCAGGCAGGAGGTACAATAAGAGGTGGTTCAGGTCTACATGGAAGCCAGTCATTAATTCCTTTCCTCTAAAGGGGAAGTATTTTGGGGTTACAAGGATAGTTGTACATGGTTTCTATCCTCTCCTATTATGTAAACCTGAAGGCAAGATACTTGCTAGAGAGGGTGTTCACTAAAAGCATCAACACAACAGAGCTCTGCAATATGCTGGAGTTTTCCATCCAGTGTTAGGAGGCTGCTTTTCCTCTCACATGCATGAGCATAAATTGGTTTCTTGAAATAAAGTGAATGTGAAAGCAAGTGGAAAATTCATCTCCCACAGGACATATTTCTAAAGGTATTTCAGGCATTTTCCACCACAACCAAGTTCAATTAGAACCAGTTAGGTACCATAACCACTTTAAAGATCTAACACTAGCCTTTGTAAGGCCTGAGAGATGCTAAACCTTTTCTGTGCTACCAAAGGTCTCATTCTTTTTGTGAAGGATTTGTGGCAATAGTGATTTTCTTTTTGGAGCTGTAGATCCCTGAAAATATTTTTTCCTCTGAGGTCACCTTTCTGGTGATATTTGAATGCCAGGCCTTGTGAGCCTCCACTACCCTGCAGGCTGAAGCAAGTTCAACCTCCAGTCTTCATGGGACACCTAAGCTGGTCTTGCTAGAAGTCTCACACCCACGTCAGTCACCTCTCTTGAGCTTTCCACTGAACTGGAACTGCTTATTAAAACCATCTGACTCTAAACTGGGCATTAGAAAAAACCTGATCCTCAAGGTTTCTCCCTGCAGACCCTCATTGTTGTCCTGACAGTAACATTTAGGCTTTTCCAACATCCACTTGGCAATGAAGTGCAGGTGCCAGTAGATGGGTTAATATGGTTGTGAGAAGGGAGAACACAGACTGAGGGAATAATTAGTGTGCTCTGTTCATGCTGCCTCCTGACAGCTCTTACACACCTTGAATGAGCATCAGGGGAAGCTCCTCATTTCCTCCCAGTCCTGCTGTTTCATGAGGTTATACTGGTGGGCTGTGATTGCAGAGAGGGTATAAGAATGAAGATGAAATAACTCCAGAGCTTCCCAAAGTAACAGGGAACTCAACTGGTGGCAGAACTTTTTGGCAGCAGAGTTATAATTGCATCCTTTGGTATTTGGACACAGTATTCTACTCGTTAAGTTGCCTGTGAAGGCATCAGTTTAACCTTCATCTGGTGAACAGATTTTAGGGACAATTTGGGACAATTTTAACCTGATGAAATAGGATATCCTTCTATTTTTTCTGTGCCACACATTGACATAAGTGCTGTTTAATTTTACCACAAGCTACCACTCTTGAAGTGAAATGAACAGAGCAATTACATTTTGATGGCATGCTTCCCCTCAGTCTGAAACAATGAAAAACTTCTTGTATTTAGGAGGTAAGCCAAGAGCTGAAGCAAACTGGGTAAACTGTTCTATGTCTCAGGATGCTGTGACTTTTAAACAGGATGGGGAATTCCCTATGGATGCATCTCGCAAGCAATATATGGGAGCAATTACTTCTTCAGGAAAGTATTTTCTCTCAAACCTAAGCTGTTACAGCACATGAAGTTGTGAAAGGTTAAGTGACAAATGATATGGACCCAGTGACATTAGTCACCAGGCAGAATCAAGCCACAGTCACGCTTCCACAACAGCAATGCCTGTCAAGGTTTATCAGCTTGCTACCTGAAAGCAAGCCTGAAAGGGGGGGAGTGGGGGTGGGGATTCCTGGTGAGCAACACCCACCCACACTGAGAAAATAACTCTACTTCAGGCTACATCCCAAGCTTGCTTATTGATATGAAAATGTTAACAGGAAGAGTGAAATTTTCAAAAGCACTTGCATCACTTAGGAATTGCAATCCCACTTTCAACATGAAAGAAACACGGCAAATTAGTGTGGGCGGGGGGCAGATTAATTTCATAGCCATCTCAGTTACCTCTGAAATGCACTGCAGTCTGTTGGGGAAGCACCTCCTGAGGCATTTACAAAAGGGGCCTGAAATACTTCTGAAAACGTTATCCCAGAAGATGTCACACTTATTCAGATATTCAGATTAATTATTGGATTTATAATTGCACATGTTATGATAGCAGCACTGATTAGATGCCAGACTAATTAATCTGCACCCTGATTTACATGTTGTTTATGTAGGGCAGGATACTGCCACGTATTAAGCACCCCCTGTCAGCTCCTGAATGCCCATTACACCCCCACGGTCTGTAAGCACCACAGAGAGTTCAAAGTTGGAGAACAAAAGGTATTACTGTGATGAGAGAACTGCAATACCATGCAGCTTTTTTACACCTCACTCATGTCATAATGAACTCGTGAACACGTATGCAGCTTCACATCAAGCTCTCTCTCAAAATGGGCATGAGAGTTGTCACAGAAGAAGGGTCAACTCCCCATCCATTGGGCAGAACGTGTTTGCACACCAAAGAAATAAGGGAAAGGAAATGAACACCAGACCTGACAGACCGTGGTTACGCAAAGGCAAACCCCCAAATTTGCTGGCTTATTTCCTTTATTAAGCCCGAAGTCACACCTTTAAAAAATCCTGACTTCATGAATAAATCAAATGCCTTCATGAGAGAAACATTTACTGCCATTTTCTATACTTTATTTTAAGGCATACAGAAAAATATTTAACAAATGTGTATGCAATTAAATGCCGGGGACTGCTAATTACAGCCCTTCTGAATGCCTCTGGAAAACAAAGATACTCAATACAATATGTTAGAAAGGGTGGGGAAAAGAAAGAGAGGAAGCTGAAGACAATCTACTTCATATTAGCACAGATAGATGCTGGCCTTTGGCTACGAGCAGCAAATAAGCCACCAGCGTACGGCCAAACGGCAGCCAAAGGACATTTTAGAGTCACATCTTTGCTTCTGCTTCTCTAATTCATTTCCAAAACATTTCACCTCTAACTAATTATGGAATTTAATGACAGAATGTAAAGGACTGGCTGGGGTTGCAGGCCATTCCAACAAGGCTTTAATGACATATCCTTCAGGTTGCAGAATCTTTCTGTACTTAGCAGTGATTTATCAGCCCTGGCAGAGGCAGGTACTTCAAAGGCAACCTTATATAAAAAATAAATTCTGCTTTTGCCAAGTGTTGGAAAGAGCACTAAATTAAATTTAAAAATCAATTCCTACAGACAAGAGAGTAATAAAAACTCAGTGGGTTTGTCTATTTGGCCAACAGGCAAAAATTTATGACAGTACAGTTTTGTAATCAATAATAGCAATACAGTGTATGTTTTTGATTGGAGAAAATTAAAGATGCCAAAACAACATCGCTATATAGTTAGGCTGATTTGTGACAGTCCCATTGAGCAGAAACACAAAACATGCATTTTGATGAATTTCCAACTAGTTTATGTCATACTATACTTTTTATTTTTCAAAAAAGAGGATATTAAAACTATTATAAGCTTTGTCACCTGCTGTAAGGCAGAATGATGAAATTTTATTCACTGCACATTTCCTGTTTGTGAGGCAAAAAAGCATAATTTACTTCTTTATAAAAGGGAAATATATATAACTATATATATATAATTTTATTGGTATTAACATAATGCAATACCATACATTGAGCAAACAGAAAGAAAACATTTCAAAATACATTTTTTAAAAGTATCTCCCCGTAAGATAGTATGAAATATCAAGTAATTAGCATTAACATTATTACAATACACCCTTAGCCAAATATATTAAGGAAAATCCACATTCTAACCACAGAGATAGAGGCAAACATCAACCCATAGGGGACCCAGAACATAATGATAAATACAATATCTGAATCTACTTCGAGTGACATCCAGACAAATACTGGCCCCAAAACCAGCCCTCTGGAGTCTGGGTGTTATACAGAGAATACTTTGGGCCTGCTTGGCCAGGCAGCATCACTCACATGTTTAAGTCCTAGAAGATAAAGAGGAACTGAAGAGTTTAACTGCAGAGTCTAATAAATCTCAGCGTGAGGTATCTTCTCCGTCAGCATCCAAACGAGTGCCAGCGTACCCTCTGGTAATTCATTACAAACCACTAGATAAATGGAAGTCTCTGAAAGGTCTGTACATGCCTCCACTTGACAGAATACACTTAGTTTAGCATAACACAGTAAGGTGACTTCCTTCACTAACGTGAAGCACGCTTAAAAGACATGACTCTGTCTGGTTGGCCTGAATGGGTTCACTGGAGTTCAGTAAAAGCAACAGGATTTTACAGTTACCATGGCTGGATCTCTCTTTAATTCCTCGAGGTCTGCAGAACAAAAGTGAGTGACATCAAAGCCCTTCCCCTTCCAAGACCCTCTTCCCCTTCCGTTCTCCCATGCGGGGGGCAGTATTTTCTGCAAATGTGCTCCGTGTAGACTGGATCTGACTTTGTGCCTAGTCCCATTGTGGAAAGGGTGCATTCTTCAAAATACTGGCCATGCCCTTTGACACCTTCCTGGAGGCCTCATATCCAGGCATGTGGTTGTCTATGTTTTAACAGGTCTGTTCACTGTTATAAACATCAAAGTTATTCAAGAAGAACTGACTTTCTGAACGGAGGCCATTAGGTCGCTTGCAAGAGGCTGAAGTTGAGTCTCCGTCGTGCCAATTCTCTAATGAAAAGTTTATCAACCTTTGAGTCCAATCGGTTCAGTGCCAAGAGAAGTGGATCCCATTTGACATGGAGAGGTGCTATCAACTCTCGCAGTGTATTAGCCTAAAGCAGTGATACAATATGGTGAAAGAACTGTGATGTGCCATTATTTCCATATCATATTAGTATATTAGAAATACTGTCATGCAAACAAGAGCAAATAGCAAATCTGGCATACAGGAGCAGCACTACAGAGCTTTTCTAATCTGCATGCAGCTACGCTCATGAGGACAGAGACATGGCACTCTTCTGCTATTACACCTTGCTCTGTTAAAATACCCATCCCTGAGGCAAGAGAGGTGTTTAGGGTAGGAAGTTATATATTCTAGCTTTGTGGATAGGCTTGTAAAAAGAAAAAAAAAAAGAAAAAAATAAACAGAACAAAGACCAAAAATAAAACCCACAAATAAAACAAGAGAACAATACACATCCTAACCAACTTGGGTTGATTTGCTGCATGTTGAAGAGACATTAGCTCATTTGGAAGCGCTGCAGAAGGGTCACATGAATGAGGAGAAAGGAAGCAAAGAATGTGCCCCAAATGTGCTACAAACACAGAAAAATAGCCTGCTGGCAACTTATGCATGAACTAGAAAAAGAGGTGGCACAACACAAGGTCTCCTTTTGTTATCCTAGCTGAAAATCCAGCATTGTGCAACATGGGGTGAAAGGGTAAGAGAGAGAGCTGGGAAATTGTGTGATTTTTAAAGTACACTGACATTACATACATCCAAAAGCTAGGGCTTGAGAACTCGAGAATCTTTGTGGACCTGTGTTAGCAAAGGAAAGAGGGAGAGAGAGGTGGAATAAACAGCATACAGCTAAGTTGTTTACTGAAGAGTTTGTGTGGGTATGCATCCTCTGCACACAGGGCAGTTTCAAAAGCCTAGCTGCTCTCAGTACATATCCTGTTCTATTCTCCACTGCACTTATTTGTAATAAATAAAAAAAAAAGAAACAGTGGATCTTGAAATCCATTGTGGTTTTAGATCCCAGATATGAAAACCTGGGGGATGTTTTGGGTTTTTTTGTGAAAAAACGAATGAACAACCAACCAGCCAACTCTTTGGGAAAGAGTTCCACTGTCCAGAATCTAAAGATGTACAAATTTAATCCAATTTAACTAGTGAGATTTGTTTAACCCTTGTTAAAGAATTATTTTTCCCCAAAAGACAGAATGAAAAAGGAAGGAAAGTATCAAGCACTGCCATTTTTCTGTTGAGCATCTCACAAAAGGTCTGGGATGCAGTAAAGTTGTCACAGTAACAGAAGGCACAAGGTGGAAAGATTCCCAGATGGAAACATCGGTGCCATTTACTCCACCCACAGCAGCAATTGGAAAATGAGTTTCGAGAGAGGCAGAGGGTGAGCAATGCTAAATGGAACTCAAACTGGGTTCAGCCTCTCCTCCACTGCTGAGATTTCCCGGGGACTCTGTGCGTCAACAGGGAGAGGAGGAAGAAGAAGGGTGAGGAAAACAGTTTATATAACTAAATCCTAAGTATAGCAGTCGAGAGAAACTTTTACATAACTCATTGTTTAGAATAAGAAACATTTGATTGTACAACCAAAATGAAAAATAAAAAAGCCAACCCCCAAAACCAAAAGCCAAACCGCTGACAAACAAAAGGCCAAACCAGCACATTTCAGGACTCATGAGGTTGAGGGAAGGGACACTTCAGTAGACTGCAAAAGGGATTTTTTTTCACATTTCATCCTGTTTTACACTACAAACAGTCACAGTATTAAAAATAAGAGTCTTGATTTCTTTGGAAGAAGGCATTAAGTGAAAGAGGGTAGTGCTGCCTCACACCTATCACTTCTGCAGCCCCAGGAGATCCTGTTGTCTCAGGGATGTTGTTCATAGAACTTAATCTCTGAAAATTCAGGAAGCTTGGTTCCAAAGGTCAGGCTTTGGCAAAAGAAACTTCCCTTTTTCTGAAACAAGGCTGCTCTGAAATACAGGAGGGTTACTGAAGTTAAGGCACAGGTGTTAACTAGTGGATATCTATACCCAGCTCTTCTAAGACATGTCCTCAGTGTCTGTGGAAGAACTGTCCTATTTATCCGAGGGTTAATACAACTCACAGGCACTTGGAGGGCTTTTCTAAATAGATTTTCTCATTATTTTAGTGTATCACTCTTACTGTTTGTAACTACCAGTACAATATTTCCTATTAGCATAGACGTCCAGTAAGAGTTTAGAAATTCTGCTTTTTGGTAGTCAAATTATTTTCCTTATCATTTTAAGCCCCACATTTTCCTGTATCACTAGCATTAGAAGTATGATTCATTTAAAAGGTCTCCAGCATCTGATTCCCTTTCTAGATAAGGTTTTAAAAATTATTTTTAAAGGAGAACAAATACAAATAACAAAGAACAAGCAACGTGCTTTTGTATGGATACTTTTTGACACTACAACTTATGAAACTCATGAGACTTGCAAACATTTTGAAAAATGAACCAACTGCAATTCACATACAAAAATGAATGTGACCCTGTGAAAATAATGATGTGAACTTACTGCATTTATCAGTGAAACTTTGTTTGCATTACGAGAAGAGCCTTATGGCAAATGGCTTCACCAGAGTGGTTACAGAGACAGAACTGCCTGCTTTAAATCTCTGCCTGTTTCTGCAGCTAATGCAGTCACCTAAGATGTGAGGAAACTTGAGCAAACCTGTTGCAGTGGGAGGTACTTTACCCATTGAAAGTGGTGGGGACAGAATGCATCAGGACCAGCCCACCAAGCAAGAACAAAGGGATGCTCTGCAGGCCTTTCTGGCTCTGACATCATGTCTCAAAACCCAATAAAAATGTAAGGAAATGGAAGGGGAAAGTTCTCCGGGTCAATAAATGTTTGAAAATCACAATCAGTAAGGTCCCAAAATGGCTCTCACATAAGAAGTCCTATGCAAGGAAAGGAGCATTGAAGGTGAATCAACTATTTCTTTTTCCCTTTGGGACCTACTTTTCAATAATGAAGGCACACCAGCAATCACTAATGAGAGGTAATTTAAGTTAGTGTTTTCACTTTGATGTATTTTTTAATATAATGCACAATATTTTAGTGCTGCCACTTGAGAGTACATTTTCTTATGAATGTTCACAGTATATTTTTTTCCTAAGCTGTCTACAAGATGCCTGATTATTAAATGGTATGTTTGTGGTATATTTGCTCTTCAAAGAAGGTTTATGTTGAGTAATAGCAAACTTACTTTTGAAATAAGTACTGAAGTTTTAGAAAAGGAAATCTCAGACTTCCCATCTCTAGTGACAATCAGTAAAACTGTAACTGTCTTTTGAGTTTCTGTCCTTTCCTTCATTTGGGTCCTATTTTGTGTACATACTTTGTAGCCTATCTATTCATGAGAGAGACTAAAAGCTCTTACCTATTATCTAGTCCAATAATAAGCATGTCTAGTTATGTATATAACCCTAAAGCTAAACACTATGCATGAGTAATCAAGGTCTGAAGAGAATGAGTGCAAACACCAGGGAAAAGAAATCCCTCCCCATGTACCACAACCTGCTACCTGTCTGCCTCTAAATCCAGTGGCAGAAAGATATTCCTCCTTAGCAGAGAAAAGGCTCAATGTCATTTGACACAGAGTCCTTGGGAAGAATGCTGGGAGATCTACAAACTGGGAAGCTCCTACCATCTTCAGGACTGCACAAGTTTCAGACAGATGCCATGCAGAGCTGAAAAGGCAATGGTATAGAGCCTGGCAATCACACTGCCTGGGGAATGAGGGTTTTGATGACACATCCAGTGCAGCCCCCTAAGGCTCTACTCCAAAGCAGCATCTCTGCAACTTATCCTGTAAGAAGCCAGTGGGAGCAGCAGCAGGTGTCAGTACTCCTCTGGGGACTAAGTCACTGCAGGAGAGGGCACTCAATCCATCAGTGATGAGACAGGAAGAACTATGCTATCTACAAACAGCAAATTCCAGCTTTTCCAACACCACAGTGTATGCTTTAGTGTCCCTCGTGTCCTCACTGAGCTAAACAAAGGAACACCAAGAGCACAGATATATTATGAGAAAGCACCACAATGAGGAAGGGGGACAGGGAGGACAGATGGTGGTGTCAGACCATGTATAAGCTCCAGTATTTGCTCCTTGACAAGTGCTGGACTGGTCCCCATGAGAAATGGGGAAATTAGAGGGCTCTGATCAGCCCTCCCACTTACCACAGAATTGCTAAATGTCCAAATGTATCCTGGCTCTTCCAATATGCACTTTATACACTACAGATATTGCTAAAATACCCATCTATGTACTCAGTGGTAAAGAACCTACAGTGCCTGTCACTGCTCTGTCCCTAGGTGCAGATGCAGACACCGAGCCAGCGGTGTGTCCAGCAACAACCTTCACTCTAAGCACTCCTGNGAACTTCCAGCTTGCTCAACAAATAAGGATGATACCAGTATCCGTAGGTAAACATCTATTGGAGGAGTACCACCCACCCATAAGGACCCCATTTTTGTCTCCTCTCTGTTTTATGATTTTTTTTTCATGTGGCACATTCACTTGTCAAATGACTAATTCTCACTCCATTACTATAGTATATTCTTACTACTTCTTAGTAACTCTCCCCATACTATGACCCTCCATACTAGACAGATGTCATGGTTATTCTTGTGCTGTACAGGTCTCTCTCTAATATCTGTAGAACTCTCTCCTTTAGCTCATTACCAGGGTCATACTAGAGTGACAGTTCATAACTCTAAGATGGAGCAGTTTGAGTTTTGGCTCTGCTAGAAATCCACNCAACCTTCACTCTAAGCACTCCTGCTAAAGCCACCTCTGGTAAAACCAGCTATGGACATGGAAGTTTGTGGAGACCTGTCAAGAATTACCAACCCTTCTTTCTGCACTACCTTCTGCTAAAGTAATATATCACACAGAGATGTCAAGGAAAAGGTTTACATAAATAATACACTAGAGTTCCTATATCATCTCCTGTTTGTTTATGGAGGGTTTATTAAGTGATTATCAATACAGGCTGGGGGAGGNTGACTAATTCTCACTCCATTACTATAGTATATTCTTACTACTTCTTAGTAACTCTCCCCATACTATGACCCTCCATACTAGACAGATGTCATGGTTATTCTTGTGCTGTACAGGTCTCTCTCTAATATCTGTAGAACTCTCTCCTTTAGCTCATTACCAGGGTCATACTAGAGTGACAGTTCATAACTCTAAGATGGAGCAGTTTGAGTTTTGGCTCTGCTAGAAATCCACAGTTATTTTTCCAGAAGAGTTTGTTTCATAACCATTGTAAACTAATACAAAGAGTTGCTCCCAGAGAGAGGAAGCCCTCTAATTTGGGACATAAACAATGGGACACAGTTGAATAACCATAGTCAGAAAAAAAAAGAAGGTGATTGAATTTATTACAGCGTTCTAACTGTTCAGAGGGTGCAAGATGTAATCAGAACCTTAGCATCCCATTGGGCAATTCTGAGAAAACTGAGGATGTTATTAAAATTTCTGCATATTGGCACTTTCATTGCTGGATTACAATGAAACTAAGTTACATATGCCCGTGGGACATCCTCACACAGGAGAAGTCTATGTTATATTCAACAGACAAGTACACGAGGCATCTAACAGAGAGGTTCCTTTCAATCCAATTCTTAGTACTGCCATAAGCTAAAAATAGCCAGGCTATGATTGTAGTGGAATAAGAAAGCTCAATTTAATCTACCAAGCCTTATACTGAGAACCACCTGAAGAGATGTGTCTTTATCTTCTGACCATGAAGCTGTAGCTCCAGTTTGTTGCCCTGTGGAAGAGTTACTGTACAGCACAGAAATAAGAGTTTTGTTTCCTGCCTAATGCTTTGGATTTCAACCCTGAAAAGAAAAATAATGTTCTAATTTTTGCATGATTTTTTTAATATGGAATGCTTAAGGAGAATTGGTCATATTGTAACAGAATATATAACTTTTATCAGCAGCATATTTCTGGGAATTTTTATATGCTAACTCACTCAGGGCTTTAAAGCAAAGAGAAATGTATGGAATTAATTATAACATGTCAAATTGAAATTTTGACAGATTTTTAACTTCACCCAGTAAGAGCCACATTAGGTAAAGAACACTTTAATAGCCCATCACCAAATAACATACTTGCTCTTTCTGACAGTGCCTTTTCTACTGACAACAAAAATACCAGCACACTGGCAAAATCACTTGCGTGACTAAATAATGCACAGCCAGGCTGTCAGCTCTCCACTGCCTGTCTACACCCCAGGGCAGAGAACTGAGATGTTGCCCCTGCCACAATTGCTGACAACTGCAGCAACCTGCTGTCCTGGCCTCAGGTCTCTTTCTGAATGGGTCAATAAAAGAGACAGATCACATGAACATTGAAAGTTACTGATACCAGACTATGTGGTCAAGGTAAAATGAACTGATTGAGTAAGAAGCGTCATCTTCTTCATGCCCTTTTCTGCTGCTGATCAGCAGCAGCTTTTGCTGAACATTTTTGTTCATGGATGGTGTAAAAGTCCACTCGGTTAGGGAAAGCAGGGAGGGCATATTTATTATTATTAAATTTATGCTCAGACTGAGATATTTTAATCCAGTTTGGAGCTCACTGGAGTAGTACATGCACAAAACATGGAATACTTCATCACTCATCTGGCAAGGCCATTAAGGGAAATGCTGACAACACCCCCTGGCTGGTTGTGGTACATATAGCAAAGGTGTACCATTTTCTCCCCTCCTTTACTAGCACGTGTTTGATCTGTCACTCCAACTTGCCTTGACTGTTCACAGGCAAGACATATCGTTCTGCTCCATCTCTATTTTTGATTTAGCCACGTCTCTTCCAGGCTCAAGGAGGACCATATTTAGCAACACAAATGCTATCAGACCTGAACCCCCTCCCTCAGATCATCAAACTGAAATACGTTGCACAAAATGAGAATATCAACTGCTTGTAGAAACCTGCCTTCTAATTAATTTTGTTTCCATAAAAATAAGGCAGAAATTGCCTTTGCTGTTTTAAAACAATCATTCAGCTGCTTTCTCAAGTGTCTACAGTGTCCTGAAAGCCCGTCAGACCATTACAGCAGTGAGCTCCTTGTTTTGCTGCAGTGAATTCATTACCTACTTGGGAATATAAAATGAGGAATTAATGATGAAATGTTTCACACCTGGTGGATACGGAAAGCATATATTTTCATCTTGTGAATTTAACTTTTAATTTGATGAGAATAATTATCTCTCCATAAAAAGCTTGCGCTGAAAGGTTTTATGTAAGATACCCTTCTGGCAAGGCAAACATTGCTGTGGTTTTTTGCTTATAATTGCTTGTATGTTTTTAACATGCAAGAGCTGTTTGCCAAAGATGCTGCAATTTTTTTCATAAAAAGTATATCCTAAGACATATGTCAAACAATGGAATAGCCTCACCAGTGTAGTAAGAGAAAATTAGCATTGCACAGGGATTTCATCAGGATGAGGGCTCCTCTTATGGGAGTCAAATGCTGGATATGTTGGAATTTCCCCAGTGTATTTCAGCTTTAAAGATGGCAACAAACAACAAATTTTAAACTATTTCAAATCCCTGAATATGCCAGAGTGAATGTGATCTCTTTAATTGGATAATATCTCTTTAAGCTGCTAAGGAAGTCTTTTTATAGACAGTTTTGGAAGGGAAAACCTCAGTAATCTAATCAAAGGAGTCTTTTGTTCATTATCACCTTATGTGTTCAAGCTCCTGGTCCTCATTCAGAAAACCACAAGTAACTGTTCATGGAAAGGGGGGGGTAAAGGCTTTTGTCAGACTGGTCAGAAAACCCAGACAAAGCTTAAGGATGACATGCCAGGGTTTCATGGCTATGCAATGCCCACAGAGGAGCCCTTAGACCTGCTGCCCACCCTTCCTCTGAAGTTCAGACACCCATCAAAGGTCCTCTTGGTGAGAGAGGATGTGGTACACCCAGTAGACTTTAAGGAAAGATCCAAATTAAGCTCCTGGTCAGCTGGGGATAACCAGGAAGCAGTTATTCCTACAATTCCATCAATTCCTACTCTTCCACTAATTCCATCCAACAGTTCAGCAGGTTTTTATCCTCAATGATGTTTGTACAAAAGTACAAAGACATCAGTGTGAAAAGTCATTGCTTCTGATTAGCCTTCTACTCCCTAATTCATCCCCACGCATCTTGGATACACAAAAATACTTGTGTCACACACTGTGTTAGGTGCTGCTTCCATACTTCCACCTGACAGTATTGATCCACAGAAGAAATAATCCTGCACTGAACAGATTACAGCACCAATACCCACTTGGGCACTGGTTCTCTTCTCCTGCACACCCGACCCCTTCCCAGTGTAGGAGGGCAGAGCACTGCTCCTGCCTCAGCTCCTCACCCTGAAGGGCCAAGAGTGATACTTCCAAGCCTGGGGGAAACCTGCTGTGTCTTCCTGGGTAGAAGAAGCAGGGCACAGGGCCCACCAGCATGGCCACATTGTCATTCAGGTGCCAACTTCCCTTTTCCTACCGCAGTTCAAGCTCCTCCATCAGCAAAACCCACCAGAGTTGTATTGGAGATGGGCACTTTTCAAAACCTTTTGGGATGTGAAAAGTGTTCTTTTTCATAAGAATGAAAATAGAATTTCTGTGGCTTTCAACTGGAAATGTGAGAACCATCTTAGGATGTGCATGACTACTTCCTAGCGCTTGCTAAACTACACCTTTATTTAGATCACAGTGGGTAAAATTTTCTTTAGCTTCCTCAAAGTTAACCATATCCAGGAAAAGAGAAGACTGATTAAAGCAAGAAAAGCCCATTCCCAAAGGACTGCCCCAGCTTTGAGAGCAGCTGGGTAGCAGAGGTACCATTGTGTGTGATGGTGGCTAAGCAGGATGAGCCCAACTCTTCAGCAAGTAAGAGGAGAAGGAGGAAGGCTGGTGCCAGGTGGGAGGGAGCACCCGCAGCAGCCCCACCACTGACACCTGACCCTGGCACTACCATAGCAATCTGCTGGGCAGGGGAGAATGCATTTCAGACAAAATTAGCATTAAAAAAACCCCAAGATCTCGATAATAATATCCATCACTGCAGCCTCTGGGTGAGCAATGGTGCCAGTGCCCAGAGCCACCAGGCTTTTGACTAAGGGTAGCAGACAGGGTACCAAGAGGCTCAAAGAAGAAATCCTCTATTGTCACCACAACTGGTGGCTCTTGTGTGCAAGGGAATCCTGCTCTGCAAAGGGGCTGGGAGGAACAGACCAAATCACCTTCTCACACTGGGAGGTCACCTAAAAAACCAGCCACCCTTATGCCAGGTAAGAGTGCCCTTCCCTCAGAGGATGGTAAGCCAAAGGAGGCTTGGCCTGAGGGTTTTCTGCTGTCCAGACCAGTCATGTGCATAGTCACTCTTCCTCTGGGCAAGCTCTAGCATGACCCAGATCTGCTCTGCAGTGGATATATTCCCAGCAATTTGCTACTCACTCCCCCTTCAGTTTGCTTAAATGCTTTCATCAAAATATCATCACTAAACAAAGAAAACATTAGCATCTCTACAGCCTGTAAAATACTGAATATCATGCAACTGAGCTCTGTCCTCATCCCATGAGAGCAACCTCCCTACTACTGAGTGATTTCTCAAGCTGCTCAGTTAGCTGTCATCTGCTGCTTTCTTTAGTAACTATATTGTCATTTTTAGTTTCCTTCTCTTCTGCAGTTTTGTATGTGAACAAGTATTATACTCCTCTTTTCATGCATCACCAACATCAAAACTACACCTTTATTTTTTTCCCTATGAGGCAGAACCATCCATCAGCAAACAGCTCCCTTTAATTCTCTTCTTAGATTGCAAAGTCAAGATTGCAGAGTATTTGTTAAAAATATAGAATCATAGAATCATCTAGGCTGGAAAGGACCTCTAAGATCACTGAGGTCATTGATATCAAATAAGTTTCCACAAAAACAGAGAACTTGGGAGGTTTGGCCTCTACTTCTAAATAAAGTAGTGGAGATAAAGCAGAAAAAAAAGAAATAGTGTAGAGCCCTGATGTGTCACATACTGGAGGCTGTATACTCCTCTGGCCTCACCTCAGAAAGCAGTACTGAGAAAGGTAGATATAGGCAGCTAAGATTACTGGTGCTGTGAAAGGTTTTTGCTGGAACAGAAACATCTGAAAGTTTGTGTCAGGTTCAAAACTAACCAAAAGTGATGCTTTTCTCTCCAGCCTTGAGGTAAAATGTGCAATTCCTTGTTGCCATATGATAAAGCTAAAAGTACATCTGAGTTCGAAATCAATAAAACTATTTTGTGGAAGAATGAACCAGCAGTGGCTCCAAGCAAGAAACCTTTACATCTTCCCTAGAAATATGTACACGGCAAGCTAACTGGGTTAGCCAGAACACGGGGCTCAGTGCTCTTCAGTGCAATCACTTGTGCTTGTGGGTTTTGTTTTCTTAAATTCAAAGAGCACGGAATCTGAGATCTGATGCAGACCTCCAGAAATCAATGTTTTGGACAATTTTTACTAAGCCCACATCTGCTGTGCAGAATGGAAACATTAGATTGCAAGACAAAATAAGAAAAACAACTAGCTTAGTGAGCTTTTAATTTTGCAAGGATTTGGTTTTTTCCAAAGTAAACTTCCTTCTTAAAGAAGCTACATATCTGATGGCAATAACCTTGCTAATTTTCCTATATAACACCAAGACTTGCTACCAGTACAGCCAGATATTCCAAAGAGACTTTAGAACATTAGGCTTGGCACTGATGCTTTTGTAATTTGCAGTGTTTTGAATTTATGTTCATCTTGCTTGGTGGGATTTTTTTTGTTTAATTCCAGAAATACAGGTGGAGAGGTTCTGGAGTGCAATGAGATGGAATTAGGCTATAAATTTATCTTTGATTTATGTCATATCTTCCATAAGTAGGGGAAAAGAAGCACAGAAAACAAGATTGCTTCTGGAAAAGAGAACCAAGAAAAAATTCAACATACACTGAGATCATACTACCTATTATAATGACCTTGCTTTTATCTGATATACTTAAGATGTTACTGTAGTCATAGAGTAACCCCAAAGTTCAGTGTATATCATATGATACACCTATTCAACAAGTCTGTGGAGAAATAAGAATTCTCAATTTAAGTTTTCTATGAGAACATACACAAGAACCTAGGAATGGACAAGAATTTTCTATTCTGGCTACATTATGGTGCAGTAGGCACCATATCACCACATCCACTGGTGATGAAAAAAATCTTGGTGACCATGATTTACACACTTCTCTATGAACTCTGAAATACAGCAAGTGCGTGGTCAGCTTAAGCTGAAGGGTTTTAAAACAACCCATTAGCAGGTGTGTGCAGAAACCTTGGAAGGGTTTCAGAACTGGAAATCTAGTCACCCACCTAAGTGCAGACAACTGCCTCCCCTGCTCAGTCTGGAACGACTACAACTATTATATTTGCCTTGGAAAGAGGAGACAGATGCTAATAAAACTCAGAAGGAACAGAGATGAAGATCTGGCTATATACTTTTGGTCTTTAATAACAGTGCTAACTATGGCAACCCCTGAAGATGAGCAACAGCAGAGTGAAGAAATGCAAAACATACGAGGATAAAATGAAAAATGGGCCAAAGACTTAGTCTTCTAAAATATCTACTCCATTTCAGTATGGTACAAATGAGTAAGTCATATGAAGAAAAAGTCTCACCAGAGGCCTCTGCTAATACTTTTGGAAGACATGAGCTAAGGGGACATTATGAAGTTTTATTTGTGAAAAATAACTGTCACCTTAGCTAATTATGGACAGAGATATTACAGAGTTTCCAACATAATCATGCAGTTATGCCAGATTCTACTCCAAGGGAGACAACTTGGACTGAGGAAACATTCTTGTGCACTGGCATGGTCTGCCAGAACGTGGCCCCAGAATAAAAACAGTCCACTTGGCTCACCTGCACATCATGCTCAATTGCATAAGTCTGTGAAATAAAGTCAAAGGCAGCATAGGTGCATTTGCAGTAGGTTATCCTGTGAGAGAAATCTGTCACTATCAAACCAAAATGCTTTTAAACCAGTTTTTCTGATTTATAACACGATCATCCTCAATTGTGGCATAGAGCATTAAGGCTGATGGGATTTTCATTTGAAAAAAACAATCACAACTCAAGGCAACTTGTTCCATAGCTTAACCTCACCATTACAGATTTATGTCCTATTTCTAGTCTTCTACCTTTTGTGATCATCTCACCCCACTAGATTTTGCCATCTCTTTCCCAGAGACCCTGATGTTTCTTGTTCCAAACAAGCACTGGAGATTTCCTTTCTCTTTATAAATTAAGTCCCCACTGTCTTGGTGAAGTCTGCTTTCCTTTCTTTGTTCAGTGGGTTACTCTCATCAATCTCCTTCTCCACATCTTCCTGGGGAGCAGTGATGCTCAGAAACACACACAGTCTTGTGGCAGCTGTGGCAGAAGAGTCTAATCTAGGTGGAATATGAAAGCTCACCCCTCCACTCCTGTTTTCCTCTGAGTAGGAACCCAAAGACTACAGGTGTCAACAGGCCTCCATGGGACAGTGTGGGCAGCTCCAGGCCATCAGACTATACCCTTGTCCTCCAACATTCAACC
>VWZY01010154.1:0-17617 GCA_013399075.1 Chloroceryle aenea
GCCATCCCTGTGCTTAAGGGGAGTTCCTGCAGAGATGTTGTGTAAGGGGGAGGGCGGAGCTCCGAGGAATTCCGTGTGGGCTCCAGAGCGGCTTCGCTTGTGCTGCGGTGGGTAGGCCGAGCAGGCGCGGCGGAGTAGCCCCGAGGGGAGGACTGGCAGTAGCGTTATTCGCTTTATGCTGTGCTTGAAACTGGCTGGATATGACCCGCTAAAGAAAACCCAAACCGTGCAGTTTCATAAATGTTTACTCAAATAGGATGATGATGTTATTCTGGGCTGTGCCTGGTGGTTGTCACCACCATGCCTGGGCTTCAGAGGCTTTTTGAAGGCACTCCCTCACTCAGAGCAGAACGAGGCCACGTGGGAAGGAGGTGTATGGCAAAGGGCTCCCCAGCATAGGCCCCGTCTTGGGCCCCAGCCTGCTGTGACAATGCAGGTGGAAATTTCCTTGAATTTATGACTCCGTTAGGCCCCTCAGGGACACGGAGATCCCCCTTGTGTGGTGTTCTGCCCACCACTCTTCACTGCCTTCCTTTCAGAAAGCTGCAGTACATCCATGGCTTAGCAGATTGGTTGCTTAGAATTTGCAGGATTGCCAGCACTGCCTGCAATGCACCAACTTTGTATCAGTCTCCCTCTTTTCTCATCCTCTGCACAGCTGAGGTTGTGCACTGGTGTGTTTCTATAACACTGTTAAGGTTACTATATAAGGAAGCTGTACAATTCAACAAATTCAATTCAAGAAGGGTGAAGTTCTGCTGCCCCAAGCTCTCTGCTGACACTGCCTGTGAGAGTCCATGCAGTGCTGTATGCCTGTCCTTCCTCAGGCACCAGCATGATTCCTGCACCAGCTCTGGAGAGTCCTAGGACAAGGATGGTCTTTTGGTGTTAGACCAGCTGAGAGGGTCTATGGGAAACAAATGGCAGGGTAATCCAGGCCAATTTCATTCTGGATAAAGTGTACTTTATCCATTGGAACTGTTTCCTTTAAAATTTAATGGCAATGATGCCATTTAATGTTTGTTTGTTTGTTTTTTCTTCAGATTTTATGAAATTTGTTATTAGCATGCTTCACTTGTATGGAAAAGCGTTTTTATTTGCATGGCATGTTATATTTTGCTAGGGAAATGTCTCTTATCTATCTCTGATGTCTGTACTGCACTTCACTAGGTCTCCTGAGTACTACTGGAATCCAAATAATCAGTTTTGTAGGTTTTTTTTCCTTTTTGCCTTTCTACTGCATTTGGAACTTCCAGAATGATGCATCCTCAAGTAGTGGGAACAGCACATCAGAGAACAGGAAGCTATGCCACTAGTGAGTTGTGGTGAACATAGAGATGAAGCCTCCAAATATGAAACAGGGGAAAGACCTTGCTCTTGTGTAGAATCCTCTTGCACCTTGGCTAGGCAGAGAGGAATGATGTCTCTAGTTTTTTGCTGCACATCCACTGAATATATACTTCATCCTTGTACACATTAACTCTGAAATGCTGTGACATAGTTCTTGCATTCTTTTGTCAGTGACATGAGCAATATTTGCAGTCTTTTTGTAGGGCCATATTTCCAGTGATCTGGCATCATACAATAATTAACAGCTGTAATTTGTAAATGTAAAGTTCAATAGTATTAAAACAGGTAATGTGACATAAATCTCAAACCTTCCTTTTTTTCTTATGGTAGGGAAGCGGTATCTGCTAACAGAAGATGATATAAAGTTACAAGAATTTCAGCAGATGAAAGTGGCAGTTAGAAATGAAATTCATGGCAATAAAGGTATTATTATTTATTCTGTAATGAACTTTTCAATTTTAATGTGTGTCCTAGGAAACAAGACAGTGAAAGTCATTATAATATGGCACCAATGACCCCATTTAAAGCAACAGCTTATGTCTTCCTCAAATGTTTTATAGCTAGACTTATTGGAAGATCTGAGGCTTTGTAAAATGCAGTTATGGTGTGTTGGAAAATGGGGAGAAGCTTTGGAGATGCAAAGTGTTTGCATTAGACCCAAAGTGTTTGTGACATTGTTTTTTCAACTTTATCAGATAGTCTAATAGAAAATACTGTTTCAGTCTACAAATCTTTCTTCAAGTGTATCATCAGGAGAGAAAGTTAATACAGTGCCTAGTAACAGAGAAGACCTATGACAATAATTCTCTTTTAATCCACTCTGTTAGTGTAATTAGTTTATAATCTTTTAGATTTTTTTTTTCCTTTTACCTAATGTAAGTTTTTGGTTGAACACCCAAAATATATTCCATAGCATGCATAATTAAGTTAAGTTCACAATAAGCATCTTCTTGAATTTCCAAGTCTGCATGACTTTACGGGCATGCTTGTCTGTGAGGAGCTTTGTATATTTTCCTTTATGCATTTTCTTTTCATGTGAAAAAAAGCCAAGCTTTCTGCTTCATTGAAGCTACATGTTTTGGGTGATGAGTATGCAACACAGGTAATGGAATTGTCTATGGACTGCTGCTATAATTTGTTTTATTTACAGATCTGTATTTTGAAAGTATGAAAGAAAAAATAAGGGAAAACGGAGTGATTCTCAAAAGTGAATTAAAAAAATTACTGCATTTATGTCAGACTTCATCTGATGTGGAGCTAGCCCGAAAAGTTATTTACAGGTATTTTTTACAATCCAGGTAATGCTGTTTTCTGTCTTTATTTTTTTGGCTTTTACTAGATGATCTCGGGTTACATCTGCAGTTGATAGCTTGCCCTTATTCAGTGGCTATAGGCATAGATAATCCTTTAAACTAAGGCTGTATTTTCATTCCTTTGTATCTTGCAACCCTCCAGAGAATCTCAGATCAAAGGAGAGTCAAGCTACTGGAGCAAAGTGGTGTCCTATTGTATGCAGAATGAATGATGAGCTGCACAGAAAGGTCATCTCTCACCTGAGATGTAGTTGTGTGTTCAGTGGGATTTTCCAGTGAAGACACACCTGGTTATAAACTGGCCTGGACCCAGCAGTGGCAGGTCAGGAGGTTTTGTGAATTAGAGCCTTCCCAGCAATTAACAGTGTAGGGGCTATAAAGAAAAAGAGAAGCACCTTGTTTTTATTTTGTTCCTTATTTTTTTAGCTTAGGAGAGAAAATGTTGAGGTATTATAGCAGGTACTGCTTCAGCTTCCTGTGCTATTGTTCTGTGAATAAAAGGTAAAGTGTCTGGGAATTTTTGTGATGGAGAACCATTCTACACTAATCCAATGCAGGTTACTTTACTGGAAATAGAAGAGATTATCTGTTGTTATTTCTTTGTTTGATCAAACCAATATTTTTCCATTAAATTAATCTCCTGTAATCTAGATGTCATTAGCTGGTATACACATAAAGAAGTGTGTCTCTTATCATTGCACATACAGATCTTGCTGCCTGTTTAAAACTTCTTCCCCTTGACAAATTTCATGCCTTTTTCAAAATCTTTCCTATAGGTACCATGAACAGAATGAAATCACAGCCTTTGATAATTTTAAATTTGGACCCCTCTTTATGAGGCTGTGTTATGAGCTGGACCTTGAAAGACCTGCAGTAGAACTTATCAAAGATCAGGTAATTCCTCTATATATTTTGAAAATACAATTATTGGTCCAATATAAGTGAATGGTATGCAACACATGAGCCTTGCATTAATTAATAAACTTGAAGTATGTGTCTTGCAGTAGCAAGGATGTCTATAACATTAATGTAAGGATGCAGGTTACATGTTTTCTATTTTAAAAATAGCAAAATGGTAATTAAAAGACAATTAAATGCTAGTTTGACTGATAACACTGTACTTCTGTATAATTTCATCATTTGAATAAAAAGTATTGATGAAAAAATAATTCCTCAGATGAACACAGCTGATGCATGCTTTCCTGAATCCTGTGTTGTATTAGATCGTTCTTAGAAATTAACACCTCTTGAGTTGTTTTGTAGTAGTCCTATGAAATCCTTCTGTATATTTGCACCAGCAAATTTATCATGTTACTCTGTACTTCAGACTTCCTCTGAACCCTGTAGAGGTGGTATGGTACAAATCAGGAAAGTTGTCTCTATGATTTTATTTCACAGAATCATAGAATGTATTGTATTGGAAGGGACCTGTAAAGGTCATTTAGTCCAACCCCCCTGNCATATCCAGGTCCCTCTGGATGGCATCCTGTTCTTCTGGCATATCAGCTGCACCACCCAGCTTAGTATCATCAGCAAACTTGCTGAGGGTGCATCCAATGCCACCATCTATGTCACTAATGAAGATATGAAGCAACACTGGTCCCAGTACGGACACTTGAGGGACTCCACTTGTCACATTTTCCCATCTAGACATTGAGCCATTGACCAATAATCTCTGGGTGCAACCATCCAGCCATTTGATTAAGGCATGAGATATGCCTATCCAGTAATGGAAGAAGTCTTTCTTGGGCTCCTAATTTTAAATTAGGTATGTGTAAGACTATGTGTGCATTTTGGTTTTTCTTGTTTAGTGTTAGTTTTTGGTTTTGGTTTTGATTTTGTGTGTGTGTGTGTGTGGTTTTTTGGTTTTGGTTTGTTTGGGGTTTTTTTTTGGTTTTGTTTTGTCTTTGTTTTTTTGTGTGGTGCAGTTTGGTTTGGTTATTGGTTTTGTTTGTTTTTTCTTGAGATCTGTGTCATTAAGATGCATCCCCCAGTACTTGCAGGACTTGGTAATTGATGGACAGTAAGGTACAGTACCACTTCTTCAGAGTCTTCTGCAGAAATCTAGACTTAATACTTCTGGCATTTTATTTGGCTATTCCCAGCACACAGTGGGATAAAAGTGGAATGTAAAATATACTTGCTCTTTCTTCTGCTACACTGCTTATCATCACTCAAGCCATTGTGCTGATCTGTTCCTCATTTGATACCATGATTAGCAAAGAATTCTTTCATTTTCATGGTGGTGGTACTTTACCTGAGGTAATCAGCTTCAAGGTGTACTTATAAGATTTTGGACTTGTCTTAGTCAGTGACTTTTACTTATATTAAATCAGAGGTCACAGTCTGTCATTAAAAATAATAATAAAACAAAAGATAGTAGAAAGCTCTAGGAAATTTCTACTTAATTTTAGTGAGCTGCTGGCCATACTGAATCACTGGTATTTTAGAGGTTACTTGACAGAGGGACCATTAGAGAACCCAGAGACTTAAATGTTGAACTTGTGAAGAGGGGGCTTCTTACAGTAGGAGGACCTGATAAATGCTGTGCACAGTAAGAATGCTTACTGTCCTAACTTTCTTTATGATTGCTCTGTTTTGTATGTTTCTTTTCCAGAATTTGCGTGGCTTTTTCTCAGAGAGTACATCATTTCATATTTTGATGACTATGTTGTTTAAAAAGGGCCATTTTGAAAGTAAGTACTGCGTTTGCTAATTGGAGAGTGTTGCTTCTCACTGTATGTGTTTATAAATAGACACATATATATTTCATGTATGTTGCTGAATGTTGGTTTATGATTTTAGAAGGTCAAACATCCCATAAATCAGTGTAGACGGGAATGAGCAGCACTGTAGTGTGTCATAAAAATGGAAGTGTGTATTTGTTTCATACTTCCGGCAGTATTCTTGCCCTTCTCTGTTGCACAGAACTGTGAGTATCCAGGGGAACCTGTTTCCTAAAGCCTCTTCTCTGAAGGCTTATCTTCTCTTTGGGTTGTAACTTCCCATAGCTTTTTGTGTTTTGTATTGAAAGTTTGGTTTATGGGACTTTTGGAATAGTAAGTTCTTCAACTTTTTTTTTGTTTTTTTTTTTCCAGTTCTGCATCTGTGTCAGAGCAGACTGCTCTTTTTCCTTTGATGACAAAACCAGACCATAATCTTCTCTTGGTTTGTCTTACTAGGGTGGCCACACAGAGTGGCTATTACAATATTTTAAGTCAAATGTTTCAAGTCACTTTGGTGCTTTGTGAGGAAGAGGGGGAATCATCTGACCTGACTGAAAAGACTTCCCATGAGAAATACTTAAACTGAGTATGGAGTAAGCTTTTCAAGCAAATCCCTTTATCTGAAATTAGTTGAACATGCAGTGCTTGGTTTCTTGACATTTGACAATGTAAGTCCAATGATTGTCCTAAAAGTTGAGACTGAGCCACTGTAAAAATAACTAGATCAGAGCCTGAACACAATATTGTGATGTAGTGGAGCATGTGTGTTGTTGAGGGGCTGTCAGAAAGTTTGCTTAAAATGTTGGAAACTTTGATCATGTATTTAAAAGTCTTGCTTTCTGGGCAGCTAAGAATAAGTGTGACTTTATCAAGTATCTAGAATTTAGTTATAAGTTTGTATGAAAACAATAGAACAGTAAAGCCAGATGCTAATGTAGATTGAAAACATTATTGCTGCGAAGAAATGACCTTAAATTAAGCTTTTAAAAATATATTAATTAATTAAAAAAATCTGGATTTCTATTTACATTCTTATTTTGAAATAGACTTACTGAGCTCATGCCACATGGATGATTTTTTTATTTTTTTATTTTTTTAATTTAGTTAGTAAATCTAAAGTCTTGCATTTCTGTAGTAAGTAAGACTAATGTCTTTTTGTCAGGTGCTTTGGAAGTTCTTGTAGAAATGAAAAAACAAGGTATACCTTTCAGCAAAGAAACCTATCTACTTGCATTTGCAGTATGTTACAAACTGGTAAGTATTTTCAATTTGCATATTTTTTAAAGCATTTTAAATACCTTCTCTATGTCTTCCTTTTTTCTGGATTTTAGAAGTTCCTTCTGTTCCCAGTCATGATTTCTGATCTAGTGCAAATACTTGAGACGTGTTTTAAGGTCTAAATTGCTTCATTGTGCGTGGTATGGTCACAGACACAGCTTCTCATGCAAACTGGTGTCAGAAGGCAAATCTGTAAAAAGTTACATGGACTTAGCACTACGGAACAAATTAGATACAGTTTTTGAGTAGCTGATAATATTCTTGTTGTTTGATCTCTGCATCTCTTCAGAATATACTCTGTGCTTGAGCTCCAATGTTAGTTTTGTTATCTGGCTTCCTTAAGAGAGAAGGCATACATATCATGTGTTCTGTTGGTCAGGTATCTCCCATCCACTTCTTCCCTTCCCTTCCAAGTAACCTTGATCAATTCCTGTAATTGCACCCAAACTTGACAAGGGTTAGAGTTCTCAAAGGTAATCTGTAGGAACATACCTGATAAAAATGGGCAGCAAAAAGAAACCTACTTGAATGCCTTCACTGAGAGACAAGCTGCCCCATGACCTGAACTCAAAATTGATGGTTACAGTCAGTTTAGGGATATTACTGGTTCTATGTAGAAGGCATCTTTTTTAGAAATGTACAAAGATTGACACTATGCTACAACCCAAGTGTATAAGCTGGTGTTTGCTACTAGCATCCACTGAGGCCAAACTTACCACATCATGGTTGTTCCTTGGTCTGTATTCTGCCTGTTTAGGTAAAAGCTTTCACAGAAACCCACTGTGTTTCTCTGATGTATCCTTTACTCCCTCTGCTGTAGCTTCTCTAAAATCCTGTCATAGTTCTTTCCATGGCCTGCTGTCAGAAGGCTTGCATCCATGACGTGTGCAACAGGAAGGGGTTCCTGAGACCTGTTTTCTTGTACTTCTGTCCCTACCCGTGTTTTCAACAGAGAATTTGGCCTGTCATTACTTCTTTAGCAAATTAAAAAAATAGAAGGGAAATTATCTTAAACTGTCATCCTTTTGTTTTAACAGCTACACTGAATTTGCAGGGGTTTTTTTTTTCATTAAGCTAAAATACTATCAATATAGGAATAAGCTGTAGTAACCCCTTATGCACTAAAGAGGATTAGGTGGAGCTCTTTCAAAAGCTTAATCTGTTGATTCAGCTGTTACTGGTAGGAGGAGAAACCATGAAGCTCGAAAGTGTTTTCAGAAAAACTCTCAATGTACATATCTTCAAGATGCACTACTTGAACAGTGGACTAAGGGTGCTGGTATCATTAAGAACAGTACTGGATTTTTACCAGGTTAATTCTCAAGTTTCTTCTGAATAACCATGCTAGAGACCAGTGCAGAAATATGTACAAGGCTTAAAGCTCAGCTTGTTGCTAGTGGATAAACAAAGGAATTAATGTTTAATCTTTGTACAGAAGTATTTTAGAGGTCAACTCTAAAACACTTAAGGGATCTTTTAAATCATTGTAAGTCACTGATGTCCTCTAGGGTAACAAAGGGCCCTGTGTTTAGTGAAGGAAAGGGCTTTATGCCTTTTGATAACAACAAAATATTTATGTAATAATAATCAATATCCTGATGGTCAGAGTATTTCTGAATTTTCAAAGAACATGTTTTGAATCACAGGTTTCTTATGTGGTTCGAAGGGTATTTTAAGCAGCTGTGCAGGCCATTCTGCAGTGTCATGGAAAAGCATCCCTAAACTCCAAGGGATGACTCTGTGCTTTAAATCATGGGCAGTATTTTGCAGTCGTGACGTAACATTAGAACAGAAATCAACACCATATACTAGTAATTGATTGTACCAGTTGTTACAAAACCTTCCTCCTGTCAGCTTTTAAGTTTTTGTTTGGGGTCCAGTCAGGTCTACTCATAATCTACAGTGTGAGGAGCATTGCTTTTGGGAGTTTGTGAGAGAACACACCAGTAAACTCACTGCCTTTTCCTATAGACTCCTCCTGAAAATAGTCCCAGCAATAACAGAAGCTTTCAGTATTGGAAAACAGGCAAATGTCTAAGATATTCAGAATATGTTATTTGGAAATGTCTTGTGAGATTTAATCCATAAGAGAGGCTAAAAATTGCTGCATGTTCACTTTTGCAGTTATTTTTACCTTCTTCTGATCTCTGTAGCTTTGATTATCATATTTTGATGTTGTGTGTCTCAGTAAGTTCTGTACATAGTCTTTCTGGTTGAGTTCAGAGCTGGATTGGCTTGACAATCTTACAGTCTGAATGCCTTCTGAATATAATTGCAATTGCCTACAGTCCTTCCAGATCACAAGAATAACAAGTGGAATTTAGGTTTGAAATTTCTGTGCAGGACAACACGGAGTCTTGCAAAATCTCTGCAAAACTGCTTGAAGAAGCACAGCTGAAAGGTGACACGTTACCACTGCGAGCATTCTGCTTTGCCATTGCAACTGCTCTGAAGCAGGTACAATACCTTTTGTTTTAATTTGTGCCTAAATCTCTGTATTTTTATTCTAGTAAGATAGTGAAAGGTCACTAGCAGAGAGGAAGCATTAACTAATCTATGTAATAACTTCAAGTACTAGAACTTACAGGCCCCTGAAAGAGTAACATTATAGACAGCTCACACACAAAGTGAATGTGGGAATTTGAAATCTAAAAGTATGTCTTGAGTCTAATGTGCAGGTATTTTGTGCTAGTGACAGTGCCATACAGAATATTTTTAGAAAATGAAAGAGTTCTGCTAGCAGATTAGATGTAACCATGAACTCAGTTCTGCAGATACTGCTATTTACTAATGGTTTCCTTTAAACAGAAATAAAATGGTAATTTAAAATATTTGTACAATCGTCTCTTTAAAATGTTTATTTTGGGAGGCAAACTCAAAGACTATGATGTATGTTGAACTACTGCCAGAGAGATGGCTTGTCTTTCTCCACAACTTGTTTCTTCAGAGAGAGGTTTTTGTACACCTCATGTGCCTAAGCACTGATATGAAGAGGCTCTGAGGAAGTACATGGTAAAAAGTTTGAGCAGAAGAATAACTAGGAAACTCTAAATTCTAGTATTTTCTCTGCCATGAATTTGTGTATACATTTTGATGAAATTCTGAGCCTTCTCTGTTTCATGTCTAAATAGAGGTCACAGGCAATTTAAGAGATAGGAATCTGATGTTGTTCACAGATTAGTTTGAATGAAGTAGAATTGCACTCTGGTCTTTTTTTGCACTGTGTGAACAGAGGCACTGAATGATAGCATCAATAAAATGAATTTGTTCATGTGTGTGATTGTATCACACAGCTTCTCACTGGGATTGAGATTAAAAACCAACATCTCTGTTTCTAGAACAATATGAAATACCCTTGATGCAGTTGCTTTATGTAAAAATCAGTCAGTTACATTTTTTTTGGTTTGCAAATGGCATAATGCTCCACATCACATTTAACTAATCTGTAAGCATTACGATCTTTGACAGTGTATCTTGCCCTGAGTAAGATGTTTCTTGATCCCAAGTAACAATGGCTGGTCTAGTAAATGTCAGTGTAACATTTACTGTCTATACAAATCACTCGATGCCATAGACACAGTGCTGTAAATGTGTGTGTCCAAAAGGTTAAAAGTTGTGTTCGGGATAAATACCCACATGAACATATGCTGCACTTCATTTAAGTACTCTGACACGTGCCAAACTGAGTCTGTGTGTAGATCTTTTATCTTTTAGGTGCTGTCGTGCTCAGTGTTGTTTACAGGCTTCCTTTCCTTGCTGATCTGATGCAGGGAATACTGTCCGATGTGCTAAAGAGCCAGACAACATGGGAACTCCAGAGCTGGGTGTTGCTTTTGCAGGCTGGGTGCTGTTTGGAGTCCCTGGGTCTGGATGAAGGGGCTGGAGGTGCTCATTTGTGATTCATTGAGAAGTTGTGAAGCTGTGAAAGATAGCAAGAAAAAAAGTTGTTTTTCTTGAATCTCTATTGTAGAAGTGTGTAAAACATGTTTAATTGTATTTTTTTATTATTATTTATAATTCCTTCCTAGAATGATGTAGCACAAGCCAAATTTTACTGTTCCCAGATAATGGAATCAGAGAACAAACTGTACAATAATCTCAAAGTAAGTATGCTTGCTTTTTATTAGGGTCTTGTAGAGCAGTATGTTGCACAGGACAATAAACTCCCCCGTGTAAAGTAACAGAAGACCAGCTTCTTAACTAGCACAGCCACGTATCAGTACAGTGGCTGAGTTTGTTTCTGAGCTAATGGGCAGTTTCTGTCAGTTGAGTGAGTTACATTCTGAGTTGTAAACACCCTCACGCTACTTCTTAAAATCGCTTCCTACAATAGTTTGGAATGGAAAGTAAACCACTCCTACATCTGAGAGTGCAGACCTATGAACAATTTCTAATTGTAACTTTTTGCTTTCTTGCTGCTAGAGATTTTTAAAACACAGCTCCAAGTAAATGCCTTCCTTAGCTGAGCTCTGCCCCCTTCAGGCCTCCTTTAGCCCTATGAACCTTAAGCACATGTGTATATATAAGAATTTTTTTCTTTAATTACATGGCCTGTAACCTCAAAGGAAGTTTGCTGCATGTGCCCTGTAAGTGACCTTTCTACGCTATGGAAAAAAAAACACTTTATTCAAAAAAAAATTTTGAATAGGTCCATTGGAGGAGCTCTGCTCCAGGCTTACCTTCCTTTCCACGTCCTAGTTGTGACAAAAAAATGAAGCCTTTGTGGAAGTTGATCATTACCTCTGCTTTCTTAATGAATAATGGATTTTTATCAGTGCAGCATCTAGAAATGCATTTTGTCCTGCTTTGCTTCATGTCTTCCTCAAACACTTTTTCTTTTTGAATTTGCATTGTGATGCCAAGTACTATTTGTGTGGTGTGGTTTTTACTTTATTTTTAAGGTTCTTGTCCAGCTCAGGTCTGGTTCTCTGGAAGAAGTAATAAAGACATTAGAGGCAGCAGTGGAAGTAGATACTCCTCCCTTTGTGAAAAAAATTGAGTTTTCTGAGCAGGTGGTAAGTAAACAATAATGAGAGGAGGTCCATGGTGCTTGACTGAGCCGTGACAACTGGTGGTTCAGCTACAGAACTTCAGGTTCACCCTCCTAAAGTTGTTTGAGTTCTGATGCATTCAGATGCCAAATCACCTGGCTGGTTTTGTGTACTGTTGGAGAAAGCACTTGTCTGTACACTTACCTTTTTTTATTGTGGATCTTGCTCTAAGGTGTTCAAATTTCATCTGAGTGCAGATGAGGCATTCCCTAATGGCATTAAATAATTTAATCTCTTGCCTTCTAGATGGAAAAATGAGAATAAAGTTCTGATGACAGTAATATTGTTAGGTTGGTAATATTTGCAAAGACCTGTGATTTTACTATAAAAACCAGCTTTTGCAGTATTGATCACCAAGAAGGCTTCTTTCAGACAATGTATGTACCCTTATCAGCTTAGAAGCATTACTGCTGCTTTTCCTGAAACTTAGCAGTGTATTCATTGTGACTGTCTTACTAATTAAATACTTAGCCTTTCACTGATGCGTACTAAACAAAATGAGTAACTAGTTCTTAAAATAACAATACTAGGTAGAAGGGGAGTGTACCTTTCAAAACATAGCACATGTATATTAGCTGCTGTGTTTAAAAAAAAAAAAACTAAGCAGCAATTCTTTTAAAGCAGTATATTCATTGCAATAAAAGTTCCTTGTGCAATTGTTGTACTTTGATTTTTTGGTAACAGTCCATAAGAAGTCTAAGCATTAGTCCTAACTCATTCCTTCCACAGAAGGTTATTGTGGGATAACAATTTTTAAGAGAATTACTTATAGTTGAACTTACACTCAGTGTATGGTATACAGAACTTCTCAGTGTCCTGTAGTCTGACTTCTGTTGAGTTGTACTGCACTGTACTTTTAGTGCAATACATAACAATGATTAGAATATTGCTGATCTGGAAAGGAGATCCCAGGAAACAATTATGGTTCCTGGGTTTAAATAGAAAATAACTGTGTTAGTTTGTACCAGGACTGTACAACTTTCAGGAAATTTTAAATCTTATAAACTGTCTCTAATATCGGTATCCAGTGCATTTCCACCACTGCTGGTGATCTCTAATTTGTGCTATGTAAAGTCCTCTTCTCATGAGTCATTGCATTAGCCACGTATTTTATGTTGTGTGCTTTTTCTTTTATTTTGAGTGGTTCCATGTCTACAGTTTGGTGGTTGAATGAGATCTTGACTTGCTGAACTGTAACAGTGTGTCATTTTTTCCTTCTTAGGTGGCTACAGTCAAGGAAAAGATGGAAGAAAAGCCAAATCTTTCTTCTGAATTAGGATGTATTCTTACGAAACTACAAGCTTCAGGACAGATAACCATGAGCACGCTGGAAGACATGCTGTTCCAGATTCCTAGTTCAAAGAAGGCCCCTGCAAAGTTTTTAAATCAAAAGCAATTGGGCTATCAGGCTGCTAAACCCCTTCGGTCAAATCTGTTGTTGGAATAAACATGGATTACAAACTCAACTGCTTTTGTCATCTCTTAGAAGCCGGGTTCAAATAAAATGTCTTCTCCTCTCCTCCACAATGATAAATTAGTTTAAGGCGTTTATGTGAAATTGCTTTTTAAATACAGATTGTGTAGTTGACGTGCGGAATCAAACTCTCCAACCTGAGACAGGTTGTAAAGGCGGCACGTTTATTACGCGCCGGGTGCAAGGGGGATCACTCCTCCGAATTTGCGCGGCATTCTTCAAAGCAAGCAATTATTGATAATGAGAAACACACATATTCATTGGCAAACTAATTCCAGGAATAGGTGTGGTTATTACAATTATTTCTGGGAACTCATTATCATAAGTCTCCTCCCACTGATGCCTGCGCACTGTTGTCTGGTGGTCATGGGCCGGGGTCTTCTGGAGGAAGGCCCATAGTCTTCCTCGTAGTGTATTTTTACCTTTGGCTCAGAATGCAAAGCTCTGCTGAGCTGGCAACTGCAGAAGTGGCATGATCTGGCTTATCTCTGGAGGCTCCTCTCTGTTCCCCCTTACCTCACAGTTAGTGCCTCTTATCTGTACAAACCAAGGTTACTCAAAGCGGTCTGTCAGGATTGGTTTCTTCTATTCAAAACAATCTACAGCTGCAAAATTAAGACTGCAACCTGACATTTATGTCTCATAGCTTCCATGTTTCCATTTTGATGCTAAAACCATCATGGTGCGTATTTGTGTGCTGTTCAGAAATGGACTGATAGACTGGTTTGAAGTTTTCCCTTGGGCACTTAAATCAGGATTTTCCTGTGTTACATGTCGTGATGGAACAAAATAGCATGTGTATCTGACCTGACTTCTGTGATTCATGAGGAGGAATTTCTTTACCAGATTTAATGTTCCAAGTGAAAGGATGGATGCAGTCTGGTGTCTAGGTAAAGAGTATGGAAGTGCTTTAACTGTTTATTCAAATTCTGTACATCTAAAAAGAATGATAGAATCATCAAATGGTTTTGGTTGGAAGAAACCTTTATGATCTTAAAGTCCAACCATTAAAATCAGAGGAAAGCAAGCATCTTAGTTCCCTTTAGTATCTTTTTCTTCAGAAGCAATATGTTAGTATGTTTTTTCTTTTCAAATGGGATCATGGCAAAACTCTGAGAGATAGCATGGAAAACAGCTGGGTTTTTTCTCACTTGAAGGAGATTCCTGAACAAAAGTCAGAGAGTCTTAGAGTGAGTGGCCATATGCATTGCTTCTTCCAAACTGTCAGACATTAAGCCTCCCAGGATAAGCAGATCTTGTTAGAAATTTGCAACTAGGTTCCAACAAGTTCTTGAAAGCACTCAGTTTTCCAGAGTAGAATTGCATTTCGTGTGCATAATTCACTCATACATGGAGCAAACAATCATAAAAACAGTACAAAGAAGCTTAAAATTGATCCAGCTTTAAGGGCTTTGGGCAAATGTGCTTGGTTCTAGTAATAAAAACTATTTGTAACTGTAAGTCATATATACCCAAAAATCTTCTATCACTCACATCTGGAATAGAAGAAATTTGCACTCATGTATTTTGGTTTACTTCTGCATATGAAGAGATGAGTATATTGGCACAGACCTTAGCAGTTCTGTGAGAACAGGACTAGATGGAGACCAGCTTTGTAGTCTCGAGGTTGGGCCACCTTATTTCTCCTTTGGTTGCTGTTCTTTTATTCTGTCTTCAAAGTAAATGTCAGAACTCAAAGAATTCTTTCTGTGAATTCATACATGCATGCTCTGTGAAACTTTGTTGAGGCCAGTGAATCACTGTGAAAAAACAACCCACTCTTGCAGAAACACATCTTTAGCCATCAAAGCAAATATGTCTACAGTAGTTCGGAGGTTTTCTTCTGAGGCTTTAACACTGTAACTAATTTCTGCCACCACTGTGTCTTCTTAACACTAAAATGTGCAAAACTGTTGCACAGTGGATGGAATTTCATGCAAGTGTAAGTGAAGAATAATTTGAGGTTTGTACCAGATCTTTGTGGAATGTATGCATGCCCCTTCTGAGTGGTTGCATAGCTTAAATTTCTACATACGTTAGTCTAAGAACACAGCTAATTTACTTGTTCTGTGATACTGTGTAGCATGTAATTTCCCATATAATTCAGGAGCAGAAATATTAAACCATTTCCTTTTCCCTGGCTGGAAAATTCTTTCAATGCTTCTAATACAATATGGACCCTCAGATAGCTCCAAATCTTTCCTCCATGACTAATTTTAATCCAGGATTTGTAAATGATGCTTGCAGTGTGACCAGGATTAGTTTTTTTTTTTAAAAAAAAAAGGAGGAGTAAACTGTTCTTCCATCTGGTCGGTACTATCAGGATAACTGTCTGCTGTAAAACTATATAGGCAATAGAAGATCATTTGACCATTTGTCCTGCTACATAGCAAATACATAAGGTCAATTCTCTTTACTTTCCTTATTTGGCACTTTCAAATGTATTGATTGTCAGAATTTTGTTCATCCTTGGACTACGATGCACATATCTATTTATTTTAAGCTAAATTGATTAGGTTGCCGAGAGAGGCTGTATGCTAACAACTTCTATTACAATTTTCAATATAGCTGATCTTTTCCATTCTTTGATCTTTTGACTTGAGGCTGATTTAATCAAGCTAAAATTAAGCACTTAATTTGTTTTAAAGGAGCATTATTTCTTCATCTTGTGAGAGAAGGGGAATGCCCTTAAATAGCTAACAAGACTTCAGTAGAAAAAGAAAGCGAGGACTCAAGAAGGATCAGAGGGTAGGTTTAAAGAAACACATACAAGATTCATACAGTTATACATTAGAATATTAAAGGTTGCTCTCAAATTGTAGAAGACTGGTAACATAATCCCTAAGGAAAAGGGTAGGAGAAAAGAGCAACTTCTAGTAAATACTAGATAGTAAATATGAGGCTGATTTCAAAATGATTTGTTTCATACAAGCTACACAGAGGCTTGTTAACTGGGAAGGCCTGTTTTTCAGCATGGATTTATAAATTTTCCTTGTGGTGCATCAAGGTCCTGAGCACGCTGGCTTTTGTGCAGAACGGTCTTCAACAATATGCTTACTTCAGTGTGTCTAGGTGTGGTTGGCTTCTGGTTTCCCAGGGCTTGTGATCAGGAAACTAAACTTGTTTAAAATTAAGCAAGTACTTAGGGGCTTTGCTGGGATTGAGGGGCTGAAATGTCAAGGGCTGTGCTACTAGAGAGCATTTCTTGGAGATGGCCTCAGAGAACTGGATGAGCACTGTATGATTGCAGCCAGTGCAACAATTATACTTCACTTATATGGAGTTTTAATCAAAAATGAAGCTTGAAATTAAAGAGAACCCAACATTGTGAAATTCAATTAATAGATATTTTTTGTTACTGAAAAATCTGGAAAGAACTAGGCATTTGCTTTTCAAAGTAAATCATGCTTCTTTTTTTTTTTTTTTTAGGTTTTGCTGCAAGAGACTTCTGTAGGAGGTGTTACTTAAAGCTTTGTGTAGTAAATAGCTCAGATGAGGATATGAAGGCTCTTTTGGGTACTGTTTTGTGGGAAGAGATTACTGTTTATCAGTAATTTTTTCCTGCAATAAAAAAGAGCAGGAGTGTTGTGCATGTCATTGCACTCCAGCAGCTTTTCGGAACAGTGATCCAGGAGAGCAGCAGGTGGCGTTTCTTGATCATCATTTTCTACTGACATGATTTCCAGTGGTAACATTTACCTGCAGTGTCAATTATGTAAAGGCAGGGTGGAATGAATGGTTTGCCTATGTTTAATGCATACCATCTTAAAAAGGAAAATACAGGCATTAGTCAGATGCCTTGACTTGCATAGACTGCAAACCTATAGATTTATAGCATTTAATTTGAATCTAACTCCATTTATTGAAACAACTCATCTTTGCCAGTGATCACGATGCAATTCTCACAGTGTTCTGTAGAAATCTAATCATATCAGAATACAGGCTGCTGTTAATTCTAGTACAGCAATGATAATTGTGAAGGCTTACTTCACAGTACCTTTAAGATACAGTTGGGCACCTTTTCCAACTTGAATTGTGCAAAGCATTCGTTTTCATGTTCACATGCGATCTGGATTGTGTACAGTCTTGAAAGGACTGATACTCCTCTGCTGTAGATGCTTCTGCTTTTCTCCCTGGGTTAATACTGCTTTCATATTCCTTTCCACAAGCATATTGAATCTTGGTAAGGAAGGATCACTTCCTCCGGGCTGCCCCCAAGATAATTTTCTGCCTCAAAACAGCTCCTTGTAGGGGAGCTCAGAAATTCTTCCAGGCCTCAAGAAGAGTTTTTGCATAAAGAACTTTCTGCACAAGTTTAAATAACTTTTGAAACAAAGATTTATTAAACTTTGCAGCACCATAGAAAGTAGGGAGACCAATAGTATAGAGGTATTCAGTTTTGGACTTGCTTTTCTTTTTTTTTTT
>VWZY01010154.1:20135-36291 GCA_013399075.1 Chloroceryle aenea
AGAATTTGGGTTAGGGGCTGTCAGTGCAAATCAGACATATGAGATCAGAGACAGCTGAGCCTGGACCTGGTGTCCACATAGACTGTAAAAGTGGTGTGATAGTTATAGGAGACTCCTTTCTGTGGAGACAAAGGCAGCAATCTGACAACCAGTCTGTATGGTGTTGAACTGCTGCCCAGTTTGTTTATCCTTTGGACTCTTACCACTTGCTGATCTTCCTTATGGGTACCAGTGATGCTGCTGGAAGTAACCCAGAATGCATGAAGGTTGGCTACAGAGCATGGGGATGAGGATGAAGAGCAAGGGGTGTAGTTGGTACCTACTCAAACCTGACAGTGAGAGAAGGAAAGGTCTNTGGGATAGCTCTCACGACTAGAATATTGCAATGGAGGGATGCAAGTCAGACAAGCGTGGGCAGGGATGGTGGAGAGGTTGAACTCTGTGTAAAGGAGTCATATGCATGGAATCTGAGATGCCCCTTTGTTATCCAGAGCATAGCAGTCCAAATTTCCAAATCATATGACAATTGTGTGCTGTACAGGTAGGCAAGATGATAGCCAGTCTGGTTAATTCCACCCTTTGGAATGGAAATCACCAAATTTAGCTAGGTGTGGTATAATAGAACAAGGTGGTCTTGAGTGTCTAATAGTCATCAATGATCTGGTAGACATCCTGAACAAGCATGAAATAGTCTTTTCACCAGTTCTTTAAAGGGCTTGTGTTACATGGTCAACCATTGGTCTTTTTTTTGGTGGTAAACATTTCTAAAATTAAATCTCAACAAATTCTTTGGTGGTAGATGAATGAAATGAATTCAAGAACAGTTAGATACTTTCATCTACAATGGAATTGTAACTTTTTTTTTTTTCACCCACATCTCTTCTGATTTGTATTGTAGATTCCAAGATTGAAAGGGATAAGATCAACATTGTGCTGCTACCTGGATTGTTGAATGGAAAGCAGTATTTTAATTATGATTTTTTTATTGATGGTTTAACCACTAGAAGATTTGATCCGGCATTCCTTTCAGGCATGTGTGCTGCTGAAATGGAGCAAGAGAGTCCAGCATGATTTCTTGGAAGAGAAGAGGGACTCAGTTCTCAAATTCACTGTACCTAATTTTATAAGTCCTAAGTGTATGGTTAAACATTAGCAAAATATTTTGAGAAACTTCTCATACTCCTTCTCCATAATACCGTTACATGGGGAGGGGTAAAGGGAAGGGAGGAAAAAAAGGAGAAATAAAAAGCAGATACATTGTTGAGAACTTCTTCTTTATGTCTGAAGCTTTATCAGTTCTCACATCAGAATGACAGAAAAACAGAACTGTGATGGAGAAAGGATGATACATCCACGAAATTGCCCTAGTGGTTAAGTACTTTCAGGGGAAATTCAGACCACAGAATCTGCTTTGCTGCACTTTTACTACCTTTTGGAAGGGGTTTAAGATTTGTAAGCTTGGGCAAATGAAACCTTTGAAAAATGCTTCACAAAATGCTAAAAAAAGGGCATGCTTAAGTTTAGAAAAGAACCTGTAGTGGCTGTTGCCTTCACACAGCTCTCTATGACTAGTCACACAGATGAAAACAAAAGCATGACAAATTTCAGGTCTTAAATTTTACACAGCATGCACCTTTACATGGGCAGAACTGTCTGGACTGCAAGTCATTTCTCCTTCAAGTTACTGTTTATCATTCTCTGCTCTGGATATCCAGACAAAAGTAGTTTGCTACCCTGAAGAATGCAATGGAAAAAGCGTGATGCCTTGTCATATTTGCATTACCAAAGCCAGTTTTAGATTTTATTATTTACATATATTTGTAATCATGTTTGACACTGTTGCATGTGACATCCTGGTCTCTAAATTGAAGACATAAACAATTCATGGATGGAGCACTCAGTGAATAAAGAATTAGCTGGATGGTCACACTCAAAGAGTTATGGTCAATGGCTCGATGTCCAAGTGGAGACCAGTGACAAGCGTTGTTCCTCCGGGATCAGTACTGGGACTGGTTCTTCTTGGTGACATGGACAGTGTGATTGAGTGCAGCCTCTGCAGCTTTTCAGATGACACTGAGCTGTGTGGTGTGGTTGACATGCTGCAGGGAGGAATGACATCCAGAGGGACCTTGTCAGGCTTGAGAGGTGTGCCCATGCCAGCGTCGTGAAGTTCAACACGGCCAGGTACAAGGTCCTCCATCTGGGTCAGGGAAATCCCAAGCACAAATACAGACTGGGCAGAATATGGGTAGAGAACAATCTGAGGCGAAAGATTTTGGTATGCTGGTTGATAAAAAGCTCAACATGAGCCAGCAATTGTGCTCTCACAGCCCAGAAAGACCCAACTGTATCCTGGGCTGTATTAAAATAATTGAACCAACAGTAGAGGGAAGTGATTGTCCCACTCTACTTCATTCTTGTGAGAACCTACCTGGAGCATTTTTGTCCCGATCTGGAGCCCCCAGTACAAGAATGACATGGACCTGTTGGAACAGGTCCAGAGGAAGGCCATGAAGATGATTAGCAGGCTGGATCACCTCTCCTATGAGGACAGGCTGAGAGAGATGGAGTTGTTCAGCCTGGAGAAGAAAAGGCTTTGGGGAAACCATATTGCAGACTTCCAGTACATTAGCAGGGCCCACAAGAAAGCTGGAAAGGGACACTTGACAAGAGCTTGTAGTGGGATGAGGAGCAATGGCTTCAAACAGGAAAACAGTAGATTTAGATTAGAAATTAGTTTTTCAAAATGAGGTTGGTGGGACACTGGAACAGGTTGCCCAGGGAGGTTGTGGATGCTCCAAAGCAACTCCACAGAGCAACATTATCCCTGGTGAATAAAGTTATTCATGGGACAACAATGTGCTCTTTGTGGCCAAGAAGGCCACTGTTATTCTGGGGTAAATAAAGAAGAGTGTGTCCAGCAGGTCGAGGGAGTTTCTTCTCCCCCTCTGCTTTGCCCTAGTAAGACCACATCTGGAGTATTGTGTTCAGTTATGGTTTCCCCAGCTCAAGAGGGACAGTAAAAATAATAGAGAGAGTCAAACGGAGAGCTATGAGGATGGTTAAGGGAGTGGAACATCTCTGTTATGAGGAAAGTCTGAGAGCCCTGGGACTGTTTAGCCTGGAGAAGAGAAAACTGAGAGGGGATCCTTAATGTTCACAAATATCTGAAGGATGGGAGTCATGTAGAA
Source organism: Chloroceryle aenea (assembly GCA_013399075.1). Lineage (NCBI taxonomy): Eukaryota > Metazoa > Chordata > Aves > Coraciiformes > Cerylidae > Chloroceryle > Chloroceryle aenea. The sequence goes on from VWZY01010154.1 coordinate 23,327, forward strand.
GGGGCCAGTCTCTTTTCAGTGGTGCCCTGTGATAGGATGAGGATTAATGGGCACAAGCTGGAGCACAGGAAGTCCCACCTCATAATGAGGAACAACTTCTTTACTGTGAGGGTGATGGAGCCCTGGAACAGGCTGCCCAGAGAGATTGTGGAGTCTTCTTCTCCAGACACTTTCAAAACCCAGCTGGATCTGTTCCTGTGTCAGGATCACCTAGCTCTGGCAGAGGGGTTGGACTTGATGATCTGCAGAGGTTCCTTCCAACTCCTACCATTCTATGATCCTATGATTCCTTCCATCAATGCATGTGTTCAAGACCAGGTTGGNCTCAATTATTTTTAAGGCCCCATCTAACCCAAACCATTCTATAATTCTATGATTCTATGTTAGTGACACCCATGTATTGGATTGAAACTTTTTTCTTGCAAACTAATCACAGAATTGTAGAGTAACGTATATCAGAAGACCTTTCCGGAGATCATCTTGTTCCACCCCCCATTACACATCAACAGAGAATAGCACTGAAATGTTAAGTTGGAGAAAGGAAATTTAAATCTTTGCCTGTGCAATTGTAGTCATATGGGTTTAGCTCCTTTTTCTTCCAGAGAAAGCAAGCTTTCTTTCACTTTCTATTAATTTTAAACATCATATATTTTCAGCTGTCTTTCTTCATACCCGGTTATAGTTAGCTCTTCTTCCTACCTACTCCCAAAATGATTGTGTTCCAGACTCACTAGAATGTTTTAGGTGTGGGCTGAGAACTTCTCTGAATCAGGGCCTGTACTGCTTTTATTGTTTTCTTCCTAAGCAGGCGTGCTTAAAAATATCCACTGACCTCCAGAGAGTGGAGCAAAGAAATTTTCTTCCACTGACAGATGATTTTAAATACCTCACTGCCTGTAGCACCATTTTATTCTGCGTGCAATTTCTTACCTACTGGATATATAATCAGTCACCCTCTACTACAGGTGAATCCTTCTTATCAGATATATACAATTTCAAGTCCTGTTTATTTCATTAGTGTTCTTGTTTATATTTGCATCATTCTTTTAAATGTATTTTTCTTAGAGTCAGAGTGCATGTACAACTTCATTAATCAAGTCAGGACTTGACGTGTCAGTTATTTAATGAAGTACCTATGCAATTACAGACTTTTATCTCCTCTAAGTCCTAGGGAAGGGGCAGTAGTGATTTTTTTTTTCCCAGAGATAAAGAGCTCTTGCCAAATCCCGATGGCATACCTAGAAATGTTGAGATCTTGGAAAGTGTTTGCATACTGCCAAAACAGCTGTAGTAAGAAGCAATACCCCAGTATGGCTCTGATTGAGATGTGTAGTGGGTATATATAAAACCTGCGAGCAATACAGACTTGCTGTGTTCTCTCTTCTGCCTTATTTAGATCTGCAAGTCCAACGAGCAAGGTGTTTTCTTCCCAAAGTGAGCTTCAGTAGTCAGACATTTTCTGTGGTCCTAAGATGACATGTCAACGTATGCTTCTTCTCACTTGTGCTCACATATAAAGCAGATGTGTGATTTTTTTTTCGTCCACTGTGTTCTCCTTGTTCCCTATCATTTAATAAAAGGTGTAACACTGTGCTCAATTTGTCAGTGAGAATATTATGCATATTATTATAACATTTTGCTTACATAAATGCTCAGTCTTCCTGTTAGATGCAGGGGATCAATTACCCATGTGGTATTTGTCTTATAAATATTCAAGGTCAGTCTCATAAATAGTATAAATAATCAGGCCATTAATCTGTGTTTTGAGCAAGACTACTCATTTAAATAGTCTGGACATTTATGAAGGCAACCTGGAAGTTGCAAGTCAGAGTCGTACTGTGCCGGGCTTCTGTTTGCTTTCTTACTATTTCTTTCCTTAAACTTGTATCATGAAAAAGTGGCCTATGAAAACAGGGTGATGGGGAAGAGGAAATGCAAACTGCTTCTTTTTGTTAGAAAAAACCCTACATTAGTGTTGTTCACTTCAGAGGTGCTTTCCTGTCCTGGATACAGTCACAATTCCTTACGTGATTTAGAACAAATCAGAGAAAGAAGGAAGGGTAGTAACAAAAGAGCTGGTTCACAGGTATGCTGAGAATGCTTTTTCAACACTCCTGATATTCTGTTAAATAGCCCAATAAATTTCAGATTAATATATTCTTTAGAAAGACTAGAAAAATTACTTCAATGTTGAATAATTGGATCAATTTCACTATGCAATGAAATAACTTAGAAGATTTCCTGTGAACGGCATGAGGAACTCTGAACGCAAGTAGAGATAACATCCTCTGTATGCTGCAGTGATCATTTGTAATAATCTCATGGGAGAACTGATATCTGTTCCTTTAGACCACCTGAGATGATTTAACCAGCCTGATTCCTAAGTTGCTAGCAAGATAGAATGATGGACTAAGAAGTAATATTTATGTGATGGGATCATTCCATGTATTCTATGGACAAGAATGTGCTACAGACAGCCTTTTGATCTTTGCTTCAGTTTTAGAGAGACGTCTCTGGAAATTTACGACTGATTTTCATATGCTATGTCACACTGATTTTCTGTGCTGTCTGGTAGCTCAGAAAATCTGTTACAAGGTAGGATGTCCTGGAAATGAGGCACCTCAGACTGGATGCCTTTTGTAAAAATGTTGTTGACTGTTTTGGCTGGTAGCTATATGGTATCTTGGTGACTTTCAGCTGTGAAATGAATTAATAGCTCCTGGCAGTCAAGTTACGTGCCTACTGTAAGTGGTCTTAAACAAGCTGTTTTGTTTCCAAAGCCCTTCCTTGTGCCACAAGTAGATGTGCAGGAGGATGATGAAAAGTTACGTGAACTTGTATTTTTTTCTACATGCCTTGCAAATCCAAAGATCATGAATTCTTGACAGATTTTAAACTCCAGCACAATTAATTTGAAACCTTCCTAAAATCTAAGATGTCTGACTGTATTCCATCTTGGAATAGAAATACTTTTGTATTACAGTATCACAATAAGCTTCATTTAGGTATGTGAAGCCTCTGAGCTTCTGTAGAAACTCAAGAAAATATAGACCAGAAAAATATAAAGCCAGATCTCCACTGGTATAAACTATTGTGTGCCACTTTTTTTTACCTCTGATTACTTATGCTGCTAGAGGATTTTCCATTAGGTTCCAACACCAAGCACCCAGTCCATACACTTTTTAAATGTGTTTAAAAGGGCAGCTCAGAGAATGCTGTTGTTTAAACAATAGGCTGGAACGTAATGAGTGCGAATGCTTCCTGTTTCCCTAAATGACCTTAAGGGAAAAGATGAAGGTATAAAAAAAGAATATCAGATGTTTTCTAAAAGTTCCTTTTTGAGTGAAACAAATTCAGTTCAGAAGTGCAGAAAAACCCATAACTGATGTGCAATTTATTGTGCAAAGATAATTTTGGACTTGATATATTTTCTTCTCTGTCTAAGTGGACAAACCCCACTGTTTTTTTGGTAAGATTTATGCCTTATCATTGGCAAGGTTATTTTGGTATACTCTGACCTGCAAGGAAGCCATTCTCCTTGTATTGATCTTTTATCTATCCACACAGTTTTATCTCTCTCTCTGGTGGGGCAGACTTACCACTGAGACCTTTATCTTCACAATAGATGGATATTTCTTTGTGCATCTCCTGACTGCTGCTACTGCCTGTAGATGAAGCCGTTCTTTCCTGTTTCTTGTTCCTTTAAATTTCGGAATAAACTGAGACTCCAAATGCACCACTTCTACAGCCAAACAATGGCNCATTGAAAGATAGCTGGTGCTTTGTGCACTTCCTCTCTCTGATGATAAATGATATTGCTCTTCTGGCATAGAACAACTTTTTGTGTGCGTAAACTATATATTGTAGTTGTAGGATATAAATTTCACCAGCATGGACAGAAACTCGGCAAGTACACAAAACACTGTTTTGCTGTTTCATGGGACCAGATAGTTGCATGTGCACTTTGAAGCATAGCAAATTAAATAATGTGAGATCAGCTCACAGTGTTACAAAGCATTTATGACTGAAATCAGACCTGGTAACACAGATATCATCATGCTGAATCAGCAATAGCAGAAGGCAGACGAAGGCAAGACAAAGCAAAAACTGTTCAAGCATTGCAAAAAGAACTGTGTCTCAAAATCCCATATGTCAAATATAAAGTGGCAAGTTCAAACAAATTGTTTGCATGTAGGAGAAACCTTCTGCAGCTGGGGATCTAGATAGCAAGTGCTAGGTATGCTGGCTACTCTACAAAAATAAATCTATCAATATACTGCAGAAAGAAAAAAATACAGGAGATAATGTTTCTCCTAGGCAATAGTTGCTTAAAATTTACCGAGTCCATTATGTGTGACATATAAACACAATAGATTCCTTACATACTGTGGAAGTATATAGTTAACATTTCTGATGTACTAGGGGGACAAATGCAAGTTAGTCATTGATCCCATAAGCACAGTTTACCTATGTCTAACTACTTGTCATATTTTAGATATTTTCAACATAGTTCTGTTCCCTGTTCAGCATCTGTGAGATGAAATTTCTCTTACGGATTCATTGCAAGTAAATATGACCTTTGATTCGTATTGCATACCTTCTAAATTCTGTACTGCACTTGCTAGTATTCTAGTACAGGTACCTACTGGCTGCGATGAACTTGCTTGTATTTAAAAGATGCTTTGCTTCAACTCCACCACTGTTTTTGCAACTTCATTTGACTATGACCTTAGGTTCAGCTACCAGAAGAGGACACACCGAGGAAATGCCTTGTTGTGTAGGTTTTGTTCACAGAATTAGAATTTGTCTTACTCTAACACTGATACAGTAAAATTATGCCCTCTATCATTTTCATCCTGAGATGCTAACTCTCAAGAACTTCACAAACTATGATTCTATCAAGGTGATTGCATTTTTGGAATGGTTTCAAAGAGTAATGGAAACATAGAATAATGCTGAAGTTATTTATGTATGGCTTTAAAGAAGCCCTGGAAGTCATAGTGACCTCCATCCATCCACCTCTACACATAAAAGAACAATTAGAATTAAGGATATTTTCTACTCTTGGCTTACAATATACTTATTACCAAACTACTAAATAAAAACCAAAAATATGCTATCATACTCATTAACCACAATGGACTTTTCCATTCTGAATATGTGTTACAATGCTTTGCATTGATACCCTAAGTTTGAAATCTAGGGCTCTCAGCAGCCAGAATCTAGTATTACCTGAACAACACTATATTTGGAAAATTTCCTGAAATATCTGAAAAATGCCCACATGCTGCACCAACACATTACAGTGAACAACACTGAAACTTAAATTCACTAAATGCAAAATCAGAAGGTTAGAGTTACTTGTTCTTGCACATTGTCTTTGCAGCAGGACTGAAAATTGACCTTCATATGTCACTGTAGTTATGAAAGTTTTACCACTGAAGGAATGATGCTGCTTATGCTCTCTCTGAGTACATCATGGTATGAAAACATTTTTCCAATATAATTAAGATGCTCAGCCATGAAGAGTGGTGTTGTGTGGAATTTGAAGCTTGTCTAGACAGGTATCCATGTCCTCCCATGCATTTTCTACAGTGGTGATTAGAGATACTTTAGACTCCACAACAAAAAGCTAAATTATTCCAACCACTTTCTACCAATACTTTGAAAATAAAGCTTTTTAGTATTTTGAAACTTGTTCACGTGATTGAAGGGAATGTAGTTTCCCTGAAAATAAGTATATAAAAAAAAAGTATAAGTATATAAAAAACAAGTACCTATGTCCTTTTCCAATTGAGAGACAAATAGACACCAAGACTTGTTGACTGACTATATCTCTTTGTTTCTACAATAGCAGATCTTAAAATTTGTCATTATACCAGGAAAAATACTGTAAGCATTCCTGATTATGCAACCAAATTTTGCATTTTCTCTCTTTTTATTGTCACCCTAGCTTCCAGGCATGGTGTTAGCTGTTTATCTATTACAACATGTAATAAAGATCATTGTGAATGAATCGCCTGGGTGTACTGGCAATATTCCTCCTGAAGTATCCCAGCACATCAGCCAGGTTTGAAGAAGCTTGAACCTCTTCAATTTTCTTTATTGAAACTTATGATTTACCTTTTAGCTCAGTCCTTAAACTTACCAAGATCTCTCTGGGCTAAGACTTTTCAATTCATTGTGTCAGCCATTTAACCTTGGTGAGTGCTACATTTCAGTTATGTTGCTCAAAATGTTTCTCTGCATCTAGAGATCCTCTCCTTTGAATCCCCTATGGCTCCAGCTCTATTGACTCAAACCTCCTCTCATCCATGTGATATATATTCCCTTATGGTTAATGAATAAAGAGAATGTATAACACATTTGCCTTCTTGTTCTCCATGGCTTTGACACTGTTTCCCACAGCATTCCGCTTGGACAGGCGGACTCTTTGCTAGGTTAGAAACTGTCTGAATGGGGGAGCCCAGAGAGTGCTGGTAAATGGAGTTAATTCCAGTTGGTGACCAGTCACAAGCGATGTCCCTCGAGGCTCAGTTTTGGGACCAGTCTTGTTTGATATCTTTATTGATGACCTGGATGAGGGGATCAAATATACCCTCAGTAAATTTGCAGGTGACATGAAGTTAAGTGGGAGTGTCAACCTGTTTGAGAGTAGGAAGGCTCTGCAGAGGGATTCAGACAGGCTGGAGCAATGGGCTGAGGTCAATGGGNAAGTCATCATTCCTGAAGGTGTTTAAAAAATGAGTGGACATAGCACTTGAGGCTATAGTCTAGTGGATAGGTAGGTAGATAGATAGAGAGAGAGACAGACAGACAGACAGATAGATGTTAGGATGAAGGTTGGGCTTGATGATCCTAGAGGTCCCTTCCAATCCTAATGTTTCTATGATTCTATGATTTTGTCAGTTCTGGAGAGAGAAAACCAGCCCATTCCTATTGGTGAAATAGGAGTTAGATGTAGACTACATGTAAAGAAGGATACCTGTAATTTATAGAAAAATGCCTTTGACAGTAAGAGTTGTATTTTTTCTATAGCAAACTTCAGTACTTGCTAACTCATTTATTATTAATGTGCTTTCCCAATATACATTAATGTAATTTCCTTTACAAGTTGCACACTCTGGATCTTCTTTTCCTATATGGGAGAACAATAGCAGGAAGGAGAAATATGTGTGTATTATTTAAACTGAGGAAGGGACAGGTGCAAAATTAAGTGACTTCTAGTTCAATAACACTAAATGTTTACACAAATTAAAATAGGAACTACTTACATATGTTCTAAGAAGATATTTGCAAGGACTGATGTCATGCAAGGATAATGATACTAATATTCTAATAATTTTTCTGCAACATACAAAGAAGTAGCTACAATATCCTGACAAAGAATGCAGTAGAGATTTGATAAGAGTTCATCAGGCGTTTATGAGGTTGCATGGATGTTGGAGGCAGGGCAAACAGCTCTGAGGTCTGATAAATAAGAAAGTTTGGACAATATTTTTACTTGGTCCACATAACAACACACAACCATTGTTAATATTTGTAAGTCTGTATGACTTTCCTTCATTATAGAAAAGTTCTAAGAAAAAAAAAAAGGACTATCCTCACTGCTCTATGTGTTTTGTAATAATCATAAATTATGCTGGGTATTCAAACAAATACTTGAAATGTTCATTTCAATAATTCTAACAAAAGTTTTAATAGCAGCTTGAAAGCAGGCATTTTATTATTAGAGCTGCTTTGGGCATTTTATGAAGTGTACATAGTCTTATCTTTAGTTTTAAATTACAGGACTTAATTTCCAGATAGGTTCCAGTGACTCACCACACCTAGCCTTAGCTGACAAGTTGGACATATTTTCTAGCTAGACTACTCTTTGTCAGGAACTAAATTTTTGATGAAACTTTCTCCAAAGATTTCCTGTCTTCCACTGAAGAAGAATAAACTTTTTCTCTTCCTTCTATTTCTTTTTTTTTTTTTTTCCTTTTATTTCCTAGATCATGGAATTCCTTGAAATCACTATTTTCTTTGTAGTTTATATTTATTATATTTCAGGCAAAATTAACAACTCATTTCCTGAATTATGTCTTTGCAAAGTGTTGTCTATCAGAATGAACTACATCTTTTATCACATGTCTTGGCTTTGCAAGCATAATACATAATTCTATTTATTTTTCAGAGGAGGAGAGAGCATACTTCTTTCCAAGGGCTTCAGCCAGCTAGGGATCCTGGCTAGTAGAGTAAAATATCATTCTGACTTGAAAACCTTTTGTACCACCTAGAAGGAGCCATAAGACAGTGCAGATCTCCTTTCATGGGCTCCCGTTACTCCTTTCACTCACTTGATATGAACTTTGAGTTTTCTAGCAGCACTGGGTCAGCTGGACAAGAGAAACCACAAGCTTTAACTGAGTATAAGTAACAGGGTGAAAGCTAATGGCTGAAAATAAAGAGGTAAAAATTGTTAAATCAGTATTAATCTTTAGCAACTTAAAGGTAACTGCCACTAAACCAACTGACCCCTCTGATGAGATGACTGCACCACACTTTGCAAGGCTTTTGACATGTTCTCCCATAGTATCATAGTGCCCAAACTCATGAGCTAGAGATTGGATACACAGATGGTCAAGTAGGGGAAAGATTGACAGGATTTCTCGGCACAGTGGATTGTAACCATGAATATGAATTCCAGCTGTTGGCTGGTCACTCACTGTGTGTTTCAGGGACAGATAATGAGACCCATACTATTTAACATCTCTGTTAATGACATGGATGATAGGAAGTTCACCCTCGGTAAGCCTGCCCATTAATGATACCAAGTCAGGGGAAGGTACATGTGTTGGAGGGCATGCTGAAAGGAACGTGAAATTCTCAACAGGCTAGAAAAATAGTGTAATGGGAGCCTCAGAAAGTTTAACAAAGACAACTGCAAAGTCCTGGTAGAGAATAACATCCTGAAATACTACAGAGAGTGGGGTGAGTAGTTGAAAATTAACTTTGCAGCAAATAATTTAAGTGCTATCTGCAAGTGCCTCCTTGGAAGATATAGAGAAGACAGAGTCAGATTCCTCCTGGAAATACAGAGTGGCAGGACTGAAGGCAACAGGTGCAAAACAGAACATTGTATTAAAAAACTATTTTCAGTGGAGAACTTCAATTGCACTGGAACAGGTTTCTCTGAGAAACTGTGGAGCCTCCATCCTTGGAAGATACTGAAAATGCAGCTGGAGATATACTCAAAATGTCCTGAGCCATCTGATCTAGTTGAACACATTTTGAACAAGAAGTTGGACAAGATAACCTCCAGAGGCCACTTCCAACTTCAGTTATTTTGTGATTCTCCAATTCTATAAATATAGCTGTTCTCTTCAGCTGCTGGAGTTATTAATGTGACAGATCTATTTTCTTTTGTCAGCCAGACAAGTTGTAATTTCCATGGTTACAAGAAGAATTCCTCTTTCTCATTTTTTCCTATTTTTTAGATTAATTACCATATTTAAGAAGACCAAACTGAAGGTGGAGGAATTCCTCATCACTACAGGATTATCTTTTATTCTCCCTGTGCTATACTATACAGTTACTCTATCAGATGGGATAGAGTAACTTCACTGGAAAACAATGTTGAGTAAATTGTTTGCTTAGTGGCTCTTGGTGCAAATAAAAAATGTGGAGAGACTTTCAATCTTCTTCATGTTATTTATTTCACTAAAGTAGCTAAAGGAACCTACTCTCATCTGCTTTACCAGAGTCTGACTAGCAACTTCACACATGAGAACAAATCAACATCAAATTAGTTATTCCTGGGTTACACCATAAGAAGGCAATCAGTTTCACCATAAGAAGTTAACCAACTTATGTGCCTGGGTTTAAACCCACTAATAAAATCCAATAAATAGTTAAGTACTTAACATGTCTTGCTGTGGAGAAGAGCTGACTTTGTGTTGCTTTTTTACTGATTTAGAAAGATACTCAGTTTCAGCAGTGTCTGCTGTGATGCAAAATGAAGGCTTCAATAACTATTTACCTTAATAGTTTTCAGATTGCATCCCACATAGCTACAAAAAGGGAAACATCAGCTATATTTACAATGTCAAGAAAGACAACAGCTTTTTTCCTTAAGCTTTCATCTTGTTTGCTCCCTTAAAAACACTAAAAATGAATAGAAAAGAATTTCCTGGGGAAAACTCTGAAACACTTAGATAAAATAGAAGGAAATGACAGTGAAAGAGAATGACAGGCCTGTGTATCATGAATGGGGGTGGGAGACTTAAAATTATGAAGCTGAGGGTAAGAAGCAAAGTGATTCTTCATAGTCAGTGGCTAAAAAGTAATGACATTATTAATCATTTGTATAGGACGAGAAATGTGCATGACTCTGTGCAGTGAAAAACAAACAAATGCATGGATCTGTCATGCATTTACATTTCAAAGGAAGGGGAAAATTCAAAGGACACAGTACTCCACATGTAACCATCACGGCTTTCAAGTTTTAGAGAGCAGTTAAAGTTTTTATAAGGTCAGCAGGAGTGGCTACAGTTGAGTAACAGTCTCTGAGTACTCAACTTCTTAGAAAAAACTGCTTCAAATAAACCTGGTTTTCTCCTACAAAGCTGTACTGATTTCCGTGGAAATTTCTGCAGTCAGAGAGGGTTTTAATTCAGAAAAGATTCAGATTGCATTTTGCAATCTATTCTGAAGGAAAAAAAAATCATTTGATGGCATTAGATGATATTACATAAGTAATGTAAGTTGCTCTTGTAGATGTTTCTGAGTACCTGCTAGTTTATATTCCTTGACATCACTAGCTCTGCATTTGTTTGGTGTAACATTTGACTTAGATTTGATTTACACTGGAACATTCTGGGGAGAAGAAGCTGATATATATGCCACTTACATTGATGCAGGTATGTTGGCTGCTCACTAGGAATCTGGTCTCCTTGCATGGTCAGCAGAGAAAAAGACATTAACTGTCTTTCATTTTCTCTGATGGTGATTCACAAGAACAGAACAAGAAGAGTAGATTTGGAGGGTGAAACAATTACTGCCCTCCACTTGATAAAAGGGGATCCTACAAAAGCCTGAGCACAGAAAACATTTTTCTAAGGCAATGTGTCAAATTACTTTTCAGTGACACCAACAATAAAAGAAACATGAAACTACCACTGTCATTAAAGTGGATTTCAGCCAGCTTTTGGAATGACCAAGTGAACTTGCTCATGCCACTTTCCCATTGATGAATTAAGTAAACTCTCCTATGTCATTCCTGAACTAGACTAGTTAAGGATATGCCACACTCCCAAGCAGCAAAGCATTTACTAAAACAGCGTTCATGAGTCACATCTAATAACTGCTGCTGCTAAGAGTAAATTTGGCAGAGGGATCGCATTGTTATACCCTCTGTTTTGTATATTATCAGTTGGAGTTATTTTTCAGAACAATGCTGAATGCCTATTACATACTGCTTCAAGCATGTCAGTATATATTAATATTACACTCACTAGCCATATTTCACATTTGTGGGTGTCATGAAGGGAGTCAGGGGGGTAATACTTATGTTTTAGTCATACATGGTGGCCTTCAGGGATATAAAACCAAATTAATGTTAAAGTAGGTTAGATAAACCACTTAATTCCTTTTCAGGTAATGTTTTAAATAATTTTTAATGTAGCTTAATTCAAAGGGGCTTTAATAAAATCAAATTCACACTACCTTAGCACCTAACAATGTAAAGCTGCAAAAATGCTCCATTTTAAATGCAAAACATTATATAATTCCAGTTCATCTACTAAATTCTGACCATGTTGTAAACCTCTCAATTGAATTCCTGCATATTCTAACTTGTTTTCTTCTGATAAAAACAACATTTCAAGGTGAAAGATGACAGTAGCTGGTTAGGATTCATAATTTTGGCATATGGGTGATCTCAAACCTCATTATAGGTGGCTAGTAGACTGTCATATAACCTCATAACTGGGAAAATAATTAATTACTTCTTTGCTTAGCAACAAATGAAACAGTAGAAACTGCTACCCAAGTCACAGACCAGCAATGTGCTAAGGAAAGCCTACATTGTACTTTGTCGAGGACATTTTGCAAAGACAGACGATGGGTTCAGACTAGATCATAAAGGTGCGTGTATGTGAATGTGAAATGAATGTAACAAAAAAGACCCAGGGCCAGCTAAGGAAGTACCAGTAGCATACCCCTGGAAAAAATCCAAAGAGGGAGAGAAAGCTCTAATTTTGGATAGAATGTTGTCTTAAAACAGTTTTGATTTTCTGAACAAAGAAACTGCCTCCTATTGTTTGTCCCTACTGTATTAAAAGAGACAGAATTCTGTGTACTTTCTCTGTAAATAGAGAGCAACACACACTCCAAATCTCAAACTCTCCTGATTTAACTTGTTTTATATGGAGTCTTGACTGAAAGCAGAGCTATATGCCTAGGGAACTTAATATTTAGTTCGTAGCTACTGTTTTTCCAAAATCCACTGTCTGTTAACTTTATTGCTCAGCTTCTTTTGTACAGCAACAAGTGGGTATCAACCTTTGGCTTAAAAAAATGGTCAATTCAAGTATTTAAACACTACCTGTTTATTGTCCTTGCTTATTGTGCATTGGTGTAAATAGTATAAATCAACATATCTCTCTCTTCCTGCACTGTTCCCTGGCCATGTGGAGAAATTGTCCAGAAAAGTATAGAATGATAACATCATTTCTGTTGGAAAAGACCTTTGCAGTCATCAAGTCCATCGAGTCCACATGAACACATTTTTTAAATACCTCCAGAGATGGTGTCTCCATGGTGACAGGGCAGCCTGTTCCAGTGCTTGACAACCCTTTCTGTGAAGAAATTTTTCCTTATATTCAGTCTAAATCTCCCTTGGCACAGCTTAAGGCCATTTCCATTTCCTCTTGTTGCTTGGGAGATGAGACCAACACCCACCTCAGTACAAACCTCCTTTC
>VWZY01010157.1:0-12177 GCA_013399075.1 Chloroceryle aenea
TTCAGGCCATGCCCTCTTGTTCTACTGCCGGTTGCCTGGGAGAAGGGTCCAGCCCCCATCTGCCTACAAATACCTTTCAGGTAGGTGTAGAGTGAGGAGATCTCCCCTGAGTCTCCTCTTCTCCAGGCTGAACAACCCCAGCTCCCTCAGCCTCTCCTCATAAGACTTTCCCTCCAGTCCTTTCACCAGTCTTGTCGCTCTCCTCTGGTTTAAATTAATTGGTTCTTCCATAAATTTAAGATTCATGGGGGAAAAAAAGAAAAAAGTACTCTCCATATTGCTAACTACTGTACCCACAGCTGGGATGTGTAAACAGAAATACTCAGTTTGGTTTAATGTAAGTGAAACTGACCCAGCCCTCTGGTCAACAGCTATGGAAACAACTCTTCTTCAGATGACCATTTTCAAGCCAGTTCAACACACAGAAAATAAAACTGTACTGAAGATTTAGATTTTGTAAATATTAAATAAATACAAGTCTTAAAATGGAAATCTCAGCAACTACTATTCTCCGGGTGACTGTCAACACTGCCTGATGCCATATGCTAGGGCTTCATACTGAGTAACAAGCTACTTAAGGAAGTTTATTTAAACTCTTCTGTCCCACTACGTTGTGCATTCCTATGCTTTTGACAACTCTTTAACAAAGAGGATAGCAGCATTCCTGCAGCCCTATTGGGCACTCTTCATGCCACATGAAGTTTGCATTTTTACTGTTAAAACTATTAAAGTATAAAACCAGCTATTCTTTGATTCAAAGTAAAAATAAAGCCAAACCAAAGAGAAAAATAATCACTTTGCAGTAATATCGGGGAGTTGGGGGAATCTCCATTTCTGGAGCTGCTTCTGAGCATTACTCAAGACCCACTTTCAAGATGCAACCCCCCCATCGAGTGACTATTTTTGTTGCACAATGTTTTAAAAAAATTAAGCACTACATCTGCAAAATTAATCACTTCTGAAAAAAAAAAAGTGTGTTATTGAATACAACATAATTTTAGCTGGTTTCCTGCTCCAACTGGATTGGATAAGCTACGGCAGAGGTTCCAGTGCACAATCCATAGAATCCTATGATATGAAGAAATCTCCTGAAAGCTAATGCAGTGGAAAGAACAACAGCCTTGCTCCTGGTAGACTGAAGGTACATAGGCAACACACAGATCAGAGTAATGAAATACTGTCATCGTACCCCTTCTCTCAGAACATTCCATGTTCAGGCTGACAGAAAAATATTCTGAGGTAGTGTTTATTTGAAAGCCAATTCAGTGAAGATCTAAATCTGAACAACCCAAATGATCTAACATAACTAGGCTAACCTCAGCTAAAAACTGTCATGTGTCCAGTTTTTGCAACCTATTTGTTAGTTACAGGTGCAGAATAAGTTGTTTATTCAACCTGCAACTGAATCCTTCCTATTAGCATGAGGAGGAAAAAAAAAACAACTTCAAAGTAAACTGTCTGGAAATGGTTACATTTAACATGTTCAGAAAGCAAGCCTTCAGTAAGAAGCAGCATTCTGTAATGACAGACCATGCTGCTCAGACTACCTACTCCTGCACAGGAATAAAAGAAGTCAGCTTTGATGAACATGAAATAAGTGGTCAGCTGAATAAACTGGTGACTGCAAAGTTGTATACTTCACAGTAGCAATTTATAATGAATTGCATTCTGTTCTCTACTCAAGCAGTTGTGGGCTTTTTTGCTTTGTTTTTCTAATCACTATTCTCTGCAGGAATACTTTCACTGTTCTATGACTAGCGGATGTCATGCTTAAGTCTGAAAGCACAGTAAGATTACTGTAAGCATACTTCAGATGAGGCAGGATGCAATCTTTGGCAAGAGCACCTGTTTGCAGTTTGAACAAAAAATATGTTCCCAGAATATCCAGGTGATCCTGCTCTGGCAGGGTGTTGGACTACATGATCTTTTGAGGTCCCTTCCACCCCCCAGCACTCTGTGATTAACAGCTATGTACATTTAGACCACGCCAATGACTCCGAGAAACTGCCTGCTTCTGGGAAAAAAGCAGAGAAACACAAAAATTCAACTAGTAAAAATCACGTTCACATCCTATTTGACATAACTAATAACTAATATAACTAATGTGTGTACCTATAAGTGTATCTATACCCAGCATTACTACATCACTGACAAACAAAATACTTGGAGTAACAAAGTTGGAAAAGAATCAGTCTTTAAAGAACTCCATTCAACAAGAGGAGAGAACCATAAGATGTAATCTTTTGAATTACTGACACTATACTGATATTAATATAACAATCAGATCTTGGCCAGTAAGACTATAACCTCCCAGGCTGTGGTACATCACTTTACAGTGTACCTGAGTAGTATTTCCTGCTGTGTTCCAAGTTAGCCAGGGACTGTAAGACTGCTTTTCAAGTTATTAGGGCACATCAGATGCAGAAAAGTCATAACCTATCACTATGTCTGAATATCAACAAATAGTAGGAGAAGCAAGTGTGATAACATTCTTTTCTACAGACAACTAGAATTTTAAATCTGTCCTGGAACATAGTATTTCTTACCTAAAGAAAGAACTATACAAAAAAAAAAAAAAAAAAAAAAAAAAAAAAAAGAAACAAAACAAAACAAAAAAAACACACCAAAACAAAACTCCACAAAACTACCCACAAACAACCCTCTCCCTACCCCTCTTATTACAGAGCAAACACTGCCTTACTATGCCATCAAAATTCATGACAGCATTACTGAATTGAGTTCCAAATCACCCCACAGACAAGTTAGATATTCAATGCAGAAAGGTAGAAAATTATCAGAAACAAAGTGTAATTCACAGGAATAGGTGCTTATCAGTCCCCCAGACAACTTACTAGTATGCTTGCTTCTAACAACAGTTACTTACATCAATCTATAAATTATTTCACCCCATTCTGCTGCATAAATATTCTAAGAACATACCCTGAGAACGCATTTGCCTGGACAGTGTTATCAAAAGAAAGGAAAGAAACATTACATGTTTACTTAATCATCACTAAGCATTTAAAGATACCTGTCACTCACAAGTTTATACATGAAAACCAGAAACAAAAGCAATTAGGCAAACACCACATAGGCAACCGGTATGCCATTCAAGTTAGTTATAATTTCTTAAAGGGTGACTAGAACATGTACTAAAGCAAAAATAACTGAACAGGCAATTTCATTTATGAAATTCTGCTAGCTGTTCTAATCCTGCTGTCATTAAAACCAGATGCATTTGTTTCCTTAACAGCAGATTTCACTTTCAGTTTTTCTTCCTCTTAATGACTGGCATGCTTCAAAAACCTTTAAAGCTTCATTAACATATTCTGAATTAAATGACACTAAAGAGCAGCTAGATTTACTCCACCTAACACTCTTTCACTACACTAAACATCCTTAAGTAGAGAAACAGATGACATGTTTCAAATGTACTTTCATAGATCACCTTACACGCACTATCAGTTTCAAAATACTCCTAGAGAAGGTTGTTATAAATACTTAAAGGTAAGACAGCACTGTGTAACTACAGTACTACACAAGAGTAACTGTACCAATGCAATACTGGAATTGACACCTACCTACTATCACTGTTAGATGAACTGACTTGTAACATCAAGCTGAAAATGGCTTTAGAAGCATGTAGAAGCTGCACTTACATGAACATTAATGATCATCCTGAGCACAGTATGGCACTATACTACCTGGGGGGTAGCCTGATGAGTAACTCAACATTTACTATCACATTAACTTGTCTAGAAGCCCGAGCAGAAGCACAAGCTTCTTATGGGTTAATAACCTGTGTACAGAGACCTCCCAAGAAGCACATACTCATTCTTGGAAGAACACATTACCTACTGTTTTTATTTCAGAAGTGTGATCCAAGAGTGTAAATTCCTGGTTTACCTTAATCCAGCCATTCCACTTGACAATCAAGATCTTTAATAACTTAAGGAAGTGTGCCTTTAAGCATCTTCTGAGGTTTGGTTTTTTTTTTTTTAAGAATTAAAGAAGTGCCTACATCTAGCAATAAAGATAAAACTATAATGAATGCAGAAGAGGTATTTAATTAACAAAGTATGATTAAAAAGTTAAGTGACATCAATCTTTTATTCTGTACAGGTATTACATGCACTCTGCAAATTTCTTTAACAGGAAATACATACGGGTAAAAAGATTCAAGTTCAGCAGAAAAACCTGGCTACCAGTTGTTTACAAGAGTTAGCCAGTGATTAAATTAGTTGGAAGAAATTAAGAACCTGTAACTTCCTGCTGGGTAGTCAGAGAAAGCAAGCCAAGTGGGCTTTTGTAATTTCTTATCCTCCATCTCAAGACTGATGTACAAACTTAGCTTTTTCTGCCTGTAAGAACGCTGCTGGAATTGTGAATTCAACTTAGTATTTTTACACAAGTATTCAAATACATCTCTAACCAGCATCTAGTAATGAAAAGCCTAAGTGAAAATTCAAAATTCAGCTTTTAAGTCTATAATAGCAAGTTTTGGGCCATCGTGACCAACTCAAGTCAAGGAAATGTAATCTTCTTTTCTACAAAACATATGATGCTTAGCTCACAGACTTCTGTCATTCACAAAGTGGTTTTGGTTCACTTATATGTTCAAAGCTGAAAGAGAATCTCAGCAATACTTTTTATTCCACACAGAAAACTGCAGACTACATTGGGATTATCCAGTATCTGAAGAGAATGCTTTGGGATTCTGTAACCTTTAAATTCATGCATTAACCACATTCAGAGTAGTAGGTACATGGTTAAGTTTTTTACAATAATGTGTACTGGAACTGCTTCCCATGAAAGTACAGTTGTCTCAACTGCAAAAGTTAAAGAAATTTAGTAGTCAACTACATGAAGAAACTTACTGTCTTTATATGAATTGGAATGTTTCATATGAGCCATCTTAAAGTGTTTGCAACTCTGGAAGATCTACTTCCTCCTCAGGTATCACTAGTTCAACAGTACTTGTTGAAGCTCCTAGAGAGGTGCTCTGTCAGAAAATATTTTTCCTGCACATAATTCTGCTACAACATCCCATCTTCTTTTTGCACACAGACAGTTCTGCTGCTGTCAGTGCCATTTTTTAAGTGATGATGTATCAGTAACAGAGGTCCAGAAAGACATTCGTGGCCCTGCACAATGCAACTCCACCCAGACAGTCCATCAGAGTATGAGACCAGAAGGCAGGCAATCACACCCAAACATCTTTAAGCACAGGAAAATTTCTTTCTTGTGAGGGTGACAGAGCACTGGAACAGGCTGCCCAAAGAGGTTGTGGAGTCTCCTTCTCTAGAGACTTTCAAAACCCACCTGGATACATTTTTGTGTGGCCTGTCCTAGGCAATCCATCTCTGGCAGAGGTTGGACTCCAGAGATCCCTTCCAGCCCCTACCATTCCATGATTCAAGGACTGCACATCAGGAGGTTTAGTGCCTGCTTCTCACACATCTACAGAAGACCCTTTCTAAAGCACAGGCTTGACTAGTATCTCCACATTTTAAATGAGGTTTTGCATATACACCACACAGTCATAAAGAAACCCTTGTTCATACAGCTCTCACCTTAGCACTCCCTAATGTTTTCTCCTAACTCCCCTTTCCATACTGCTGCTGGCATTATTAGCAAAGATGCTCACAGAAACCAAACAGCAATACCTGTAAGTCTCAAAAAAACACTAACTGTAATGAAGGTTTACTTTCCTAAATGTGAAATAACTTTAAACCTGCTTGGAGACCCTAGGTCACCCTTATCACTGTTTTTTTGTCCCTCACTTTGTAACAAACTAATCAATTAAAGCAAAGTCCAATGAGAAACAGATTGAGGCTTCACAAACATGCTCCTTGCTTATCACTAGAATCACTTTAATTTACACAGGTTCATTAAAAGTTCTAGCATTGACAATCTGTTCTCCAAGATTCAGGTTAACTTTTTATTTCTTAATAGTTTGGACTTCATAGCTTCCTTAAAACAAAACAAAACAACCCCCCACACACAAAAAAGGCAACGACACCCAGATGAAAGTAGCAGATCATTCCCTCATTTCAATGAGAATTTACTCATCAATAAAAAAAGATAATTTCCCTTTCTTATTCACTCTCTCTTAGTAGTCTTTCCATTATGATTTCATCATTCCAAAGGTGAGTGAAAGTTCTAGCCAAGGAAGTTCTGACAGGCTCCACAAACATATACCTATAAAAGAGAATACAGGCAGATAACATTTTAAAAAACAGTAACCAAACAAGTTAGTAATATTTGGAGAATACAATCCAAATAAAGACTCAGTTCTGAATGTCTTGCCACAAGACTGTATTTCAAAGCAGCCTACAAGGAAGTTTGAAGACATGACTGTTACACCAACAAAAACCCCACCAACAACGTAACATGAATTAGTCTTCGTATCAGAAACGTTTGCTTCCTTTTGACTACTTATATCTGTTATATAACAGCTAATGATCTGCCCTGGACTGAAGGAAAAAGGCAGTGGTAACACTGGATGGTATCAAAAGTCTTACTCTCAAAAAAATCATAATCTAGATAGGTATCATACTTTTAGAGACTCCCACAGTACTCGGCAGAAAGTGTAGAGCAAGAGATACTTCCAGAGAAGGAAGTATATGGAAGCTTATCTTAGAAAGACTTCTCTACAATTATAGTGGCAACCAACAAGTTTAAACATAGCATACATAACATGAATATGCTGTGCTTCTTCAGCTCTTACACAAAGACTGGCATGCTACATAAAGCCACATAACCTAGGCAGAAATTAGAGAATCTTGCTGCTGACACTGTCTGTAATTACACATCAATCTCAGCACAAACTCGATGATAAATATACTTCAGTCATCTCTGCACTCAGCCAGCAACGTTAGCTCGCTCTCAGAAATTCACACTTTTCCTGAAGTTCTTTAACTAAAATTAAGACTAGAAACCTACATGTCAAGACCACAGTCTCCAACAAAACAGTGGATTTTACACCATAACTACAAAATCTTTTACAGACTGTACAGGTAGTACCACTGTATTTTACCTTTTGATCTGGACTATTACCCAAAAAAGATTGTCGTGCCATACAGCTTTTAAGATTAGTGGCAATACAAAAACAGCTGAAAGTCAAGAGCTGTAAGACTTCTTTACTTAATCAGAAGACCACGGAGAAGGCAGCCATTCTCAGTCTCAACCAATACTCTACAGTGTTCTGCAGAAGTCTGTACCTTTTCCAAGGTAAACTTTTTAATAAGTTCAGGCTTCAAAGACTAATTCTTCCTTTATCACTAGGTGAGATAGAGAAAAAAAAAACTGTTAATTTAGGTATGACATTTTCTTCATCAATGCAATTCTAAATCCCGTTAAAGGCACATTTGCTTATTAAATTCTAGCTGGAAGATACAAGTTAGAGCAGCAAGGTTTCTCTTCTGCATTCTCAAGGGTCTTCTAATTAGGTAAATGAAAGTTCATAGCATTTTCTGGTTATGAAAGTTCATAGCATTTTCTGGTTGATACTTAAGATTACCAGATACTTTTTTGGGAAAAAAAAACAAAACAAAAAACACACAAACCACCACACCACACTCAACACAACAGTATGTCAAAATAATATAAAACTGCATTTAAATCCTTAGAAGCATGTCAAAATAATATAAAACTGCATTTAAATCCTTAGAAGCATGGAAAGACTCATCCATCTCTGCACGGGTTAGATCAGAGTGGTCAAGTACCTCCCGTATGATGGTATGAA
Source organism: Chloroceryle aenea (assembly GCA_013399075.1). Lineage (NCBI taxonomy): Eukaryota > Metazoa > Chordata > Aves > Coraciiformes > Cerylidae > Chloroceryle > Chloroceryle aenea. The sequence goes on from VWZY01010157.1 coordinate 7,748, forward strand.
CTTCTATAGCACAGGCAAATGAGGTTCAGCAACAGTGGTGTCAAGGACAGAAAGTGACTTGTAGCTTGTGAGGATACCCATAATGAAGAACTGGGTATCATCTGAATCTTCCATAACCAACAATAAAGGTCTAAAAAATATAAATAGCCTGGTATATCACAGCAGTTATCTTAACATAATTTAACAGTTAAATGATTACAAATAGAATCCAGATAACAGCTTTTAAAGAACAGAAGCACCTCATTACTTGCATCAATATAAATGATATCAAGATTTGATCACATTTCATTACTGGAAATCCTCATAATTTAGTTGTCAGTGTAGGCCATACATCAGGTATGCTCCACATCTAAGGGTTTGTGAGTTGTTTGTTTTTCATTTTTATAAATACTCTGTTTCCAGAAGCTTCCACATTAAAGACGTACTAGATCCTAACTAGATTACATGAATAGTTATACATACCAAAAAAACATGGACTGAAAGCTGGCTGCGATTTCTTACAGGTTAAATTATGTTTTTCCAGCTTCCTAATACTGAAGTCATACATACAAAATAGTACAAAGTATTCTGTTTTCAGATATGCTTCAGCTTGTCCTTCAGTTTGTTTAGGTGCTTCACAGAACAGAAATAATGGTACCAAGGAATGGTAAGTTGCATTAGTAGCTCTTTAGTAAAAATCTAGCAAGAGGCTGATTTCGGGTAACAACTTCTGCAATCATGTAACAGAAAAAAAACCAAAACACCACACCACCAAAAACCACACACCTTGCTAATAGGACTAACAAACCTACAGCCAGGTAAGTTTGAAGCATGAATATTTTGTGAATTTTGGAAAGCAGTCTGATCATATCAGCCCTGAAGACTCCAGATCTAATCATCTACTCTTATCAAACTACAGAGCTACTTGCTACCAGCTTCATCAGAGAATAGTGATCACTTCTTTTCTAAGACTTCTTCAAACTATTTCTCCAAAATACAAAACTTAACTGCTCCAGTTGAAGATTTCGCATATCCAGATTCTGCCTGAAGCAGACAGGGTTTGGACAGCTTCAGGTGAAAATGTGTACAGTTCTCCAAACAAAATAAAGCTGTGAAGAGGCTGTGTTAAGAAATCTGACTGGCTTATTAATAGTTTTATCACTCCCACTCTTCAGGGAAAAACACCACAAATAATGTTTTCTAGCCTTCTGGAAGAATCACCCAAACTACAAGTATTTTCAAAGCCCTTAAATATACCATTTACAAACCTGAAACTTAGAAGCTTAAACTCATGTGAGATTCTCGCATGCCAGTCCAGGTTAGCAGAATTTAAAGAGGTCTTGCATAAGAAGGGCTGTGGGTAAACCAAGCCCTGTCCTATTGCCAGATTTATGACTGTGTGTTACACTCAGCTGCTTTATTGCAACAATGCTCTCATGCAAAAACTAAGTTCCTCCTCTCCTCCCACCTCTCTATCATTTCATTTAAATTTACTGAAACAAAACCCTAAACACTTTGGCTTTACAGTATGGGCCTGACAAACTAGAGTCAACTTGCAGAGCCAGACAGTAACATAATGCATACCACCATACTGTTCTGTGCTGAATTTCTCCTAGTGAAGCAAGCCTGATTTGCAACAACTTTCACATCAAGTAAATAAACAGTTTCAACACTCCTGTTCACTTCAGTCTCCTATAAAACAGATTTGGAGTGTCTTCCTTATCAACAAGTTTTTAGAACTTCAAAAACAATTCCAGTCACTGCTTCTCATATAGACTGGGAGAAATGTTTCAGCTCACGCGTCCTTCCTCCCTGACTCTGGTAAGTGCTGTGGAAAGGGGACTCAGGATGATGGTTTCTTTAACAACAGGAACCTTTTACAAGTCTTCACTGAATTCAAGTTCCAACACAGCTAGAGAGGATGATGGAAGATGCCAACAGACGTTTATTTTTTTATATTCCATAACCAATATACAGAGCTGAGATACAGTGGGATGTGTGTTCAGATCTATGTGAAACATTAATTTGGTGTTAATATCCCTACAGTCTTCTGGACAACCTTAAGTTCTCAGGAAACTTTTCAAACTTTATAAACTTCTATGTGTTTTAACTGCTCAATGTTTCCAGCACTGTAAACTGAAAGCTAGAAATCCCACAACAACTATAGCTTGGTCCTATACTAAATGTGCTCTTGTAGGTCAACATTCCAAGAACTTGCCTATTTTAAGATTTCCTTCACTTTGTTGAATGAAACTGAGAAATTCTATTCTCATCTATAAGTGCTATTACAGGTTTTCCAGTTAGGACAGATAGAGAGCATGATGACAGAAGACAGTCCTTTCTGAATTCTACAGGAACTCTACATGATACATTGTAATTTTCAAGATTACTCAGAGTTAACATTTACCACCACCAAATAAGCATTAGATGAGAATAGTCTATGTCAGAGCAAGGTTAAGATATGATTTAGTGCAACATAAGGAAATATTTGTGTCCCTCCAAGAAACTCTTTCCAGACAATAATCCAAGTTCTTCTACAAAGAAAGCAAAAGACATCACTGCAGATTCACATGTTCAGTAGATTTCCTTGGGTAGCCACAGACTAGGTTATTACAGCACAGTACATAACTGTGCCTGCACTGCTGTTTCCTTTCCTCAGAAAGTTCTAGCCTGATCTACAGAACAACTTGTCTTCTCTGGCTGACAAACAGTTATTCAGCTCTGCAGAAATGCAGATCCCCAGAGAGTCCAAGACGTCCTCACACACCAGACCCAGCTATGGTGCAATACTATCTTCCTCACTCTTCAGTGCCACATGTGAATGGTAGGTCCTCCTGGCAGTAAGAGTTAAAAAACAGAAACCAGTCAGTTCAAACAAGTAGTGCTTTTCTTGGCCTTATAAGAAAAAAAAAAAAAAATAGTAATGCCAAATACTACATTCATCACAACATTAGGTTTCCACCAGTAGTTCTAGGGTATTTTAACCCTTAAGAACAGGAGCATGAAGTACTGCCCGCTTAAAAGTCCTGCATTTGTGTCTGAACATCAGAACTGGCAAATTACAGTGGATCACATGGACACCACTAAAGAACTGCAAAACAATGGCTCCATCTAAAAGTGTTAGCTGAAGCTGTTCTCTACTGCAAGCTCTACTGCATTAAGAGTTTGAAATTCAGGCCATTACTGGTAACTCACTTAGGTTTCTGTAATCTTATAAATTCATACACCTCCCATCTGTAGAAGAAAAGTGGTTATTCAGCCAGTCTTCTGGTACCCACAACTTGCAAGGTCTAAGTATTTCTAGAAGTTCAGACTACACTAAGCAGTACATGGCAACAACAGCAAAGTTCTACAACAGCAAAGTTCTACTAGCAGACTGTACAGATTTTACTGAGCACTGAGCAGATAAAACAGAAAATTAGTTTGGTTTGTTTTTTTCCAAATCCAATTTAGATTTGGGTTTTCCAACACCTGCAGGAACCTTTACTTTCTTCTGTATTTTCACCTCAGTATACTGCTTTCTATTCACCTCAAATTCAATTAAAATGCTGTTTCATAGTCTTTATATTATATTTATCATCAGCCCTGAGAGACTTAAGAAGTTGTTTGTAGCTTCCTTTGCTCATGTTTCTCAACACCAAGCTTTACTTGTGCAAGTGCAATCCTTCTGCCCTTTTTTCTACTTACTAGTACCATGGGATCAGAAAAGCAATCCATAGTTATCAAGGAAACTTTAGAATTTTTTACAGTAATTGCAATATAACAGACAAAAATGTCAAGCAAAGCTACAAAAAAAACCCAAAACTCCCTAACTTCACTAAACATGACCTCAACTGTGTCCTGAACCAGATAACTGCACAAATGCTGCTCATGTAGGCAACTTCAGCTACAATATTTATTATGGTTATTAATACTTATTTTCATTTATTTATATTTACTTACTATGGTTATTAATATTTATAATGGCATCAAACCTGAAGAAATGGCTTCAAACTGGACGAAGGTAGATTCAGATTAGAAATTACCTAGAAGCTCTTCATTGTGAAGGTGGTGAGACACTGGAAGAAGTAGCCCAAGGGATGCTGTGGATGCTGCATTGCTGGATGTGTTCAAAACCAGGCTGGATGGGGCTCTGAGCAACCTGACCTAGTGGCTTTTGTCCCCACCTGTGGCAGGGGGTTGAAACTAGATGATCCTTAATGTCCCTTCCAACACAAACCATCCTGTGATTGCAGGATTTTACTTTTCTGCTTTCTGAAGCAAGTCATCTGTTAACCATAGTGTTCAATTGAGCTATTTGGTCTGGCCACTTGCAGACTACACAGAGAAGCACAACTCATTACAGACTCATCTTCCATCAGGTAAACTTCAAGTACCAAATCGAGCTCTGCACTGAAGTGTGCCGTTGCAGCACAAAGCTTAACGCATTCCATGTCAAGACTTATATTCCT
>VWZY01010157.1:27073-44958 GCA_013399075.1 Chloroceryle aenea
CCTGTCCTCCATGTGCCTTAGCATAGTTTCTAGAAGGATCTGTTTTATGAAATTCCCAGGCACAGAGGTGAGGCTGACAGGTCAGTAGTTCCCAAGGTCTTCCTTTCTACCCTTTTTAAAAAAACTCATGCAATGTTTCCCTTTTTCCAGCCACTGAGCACTTCACCTGACTGACAGGAGTCTTCAAATATCATGGAAAGTGACTTGTCAACTACACCAGCCAGTCCCCTCAAGACTCTGGGATGTATCTTGTCAGTTCCTGTAGACTTAAGTGTGTTCAGGTTCCTCATGTGGTCATGAACCTGATCTCTTACACTCCGAAGGACTTTTCTTCCTTAGTCACTGCCTTGAAGTTCATCCATTCAAGAGGTGGGGGAAGAGGGGTTGCCAGTGAAGACTGAAGCAAAATAGTTGTTGAATACCTAAGCTTTCTCCTTGTCTATTCTTAACGGTTTTCCAGTTGTGTTCATCAGGGGTATACACTTGCTCGACCTTCATTTTTTTCTGACATACCTGTCAAAGCCCTTGCCGTTCTTTGTGTCCTTTCTATGTTCTGGACTGAGTCTTTTGTGGCTTTAGCTACAAATACTGGTGATCTTAAAACTAACAGATTATGAAGTTGTAAAGATGACTATCCATTTTACCTCTTGAAAAGCTTTATAATTTCCTCAAGTGTTTTGTTGTTTGTTTTTTGTTTTCTTTTGGGGTTTTGGGTTTGTGAAAATAGACTTTATCTCATTAGAAATATATATATTCCTGGCTATCCGTCAGAGAAGTGCTTCACTAACTATGCACAACCCAAAACAGCAATGTGCAAGGCATTCCTAAATTATTCCATTTGGTCCTCATTACACAGAAAATGTAAAACATTCTCGTCCTTTGTGGTTATCATGAGGGTCTTTGAGAAAGTTGGAGGGCTTTCTTGTATAAATAGTTTGCTGGAATTACTAAACATCATGCTACTTTCTGGTTAAACAGCTAGATGCTTGTAATGATGGAAGTAACCTCAAAGCAATGCAAGATCAAGCACTTTTGGAGCTGAATGTAGACCTCTGAATGAAGTATTTAACCTAAAAGCACATTGTGTGCTAAAATTAGATGCCCAAAAAGGCATCCAAAAGAGGCAGCATGTTGAGTAGGGAGATATTTAAATTCTGTTTGGAGAAGTTCGTGTCTTTCTAGATCCAAAAGGACAGAAACAATAAGTAAAATCTTAAATTCTGTTTTTCAGACAATACAAATAGCTCAACGGCTCGTTCTGGATCCCCACTTAAGTACTGAAACTGAATTCTAAAAAACCAAAGGGTTCTTTAATTTCTTTCAAAGATACAGCAAAGTTCACATTCAAAAAAAAAATAAAATCAAGGATATATTAGGCTGGGAAGGGATACTGTTACAATTCCATTCTTCTAAGGTATCCTTTGCAAGATGAAATCTCCTGGGGCATACCATGAGTTTTTATGACTGTATGTATGTGTAGGTAGATTGACAGTTTATTGCATCCAAGTTACAAACCAGTTTGAATCTCCCTCATTTAGCTGCACAAATTCTTCAGTTGTGAGACAAAGGACATAAATACCTTATACGCAAAGGCAAGAACGTCCTGTTAGTCTATGTAAAATCTTATTAGTCCAAGTTAATTCTGAACCAGGAATGAATACTAGGCCATTTAAATGTATATCGCCACTTACAGTTCAGACTATGTACAGTTATAATTGGTGTAAACAAACTTTCTAGCATTAACCCCCCTCTTCAATAGGATGCTAACCTTTCCTCTCACCCTCTGAGTATGAATCATTAATGGCTTCAGTTTTGGAGTTGCACCTTGAGAAAACAACCACTGAGAGAAGCACAATATTGATGGTGAAGCTTCTTCCCCTTCCTTGCTAGTAAAATGTTAGTGATGATGACTTCCTTCTCACTTTAGGATCTGTTTGAAATCACTTGTATGTGCATGTTAACTTATTTTGTACTTTGCTCTTTCTTCATCAGACCACAGGTCCAGGGTAGATCAAAATTTACTGAAGATGTGGCTTATGTATGTTGGATACATGTTCTATGTTCAGTTACCACTAAGACTGGTTTTACCCCAGTAAAAGACTTCACTCTTTTAATGACCAGTAATAGACCGGTGAGTTGCTTGTAGCCGGAGGACTCCAGTATCATTCTGTACCTAGGCCTCTACTATGATTCGATTTCTCTGTCCTTCAGTACTGTGTTTTATTGTAGGGTCATAGGTATTTTATCCTCCAGAAAATAATTACTTGTTGCCATCCAAAAGGCAACTGTTTGTTACAGTTGGTGACAGTAGGCTTTACAACACCTGGCAGCGCAAGGCTGAGCACAAGGTGGAAGTATAATAAAACGGTAGGTAATAGTCACTTGGGTAAAATATAATAGAATAATAGGTAATAGTCACATATTACCTTATACTAGATAACTACCAAAAGAGTTACACATTTACTCATAGAACAAAACAAGCAGAAGCAGAACTCCAGGTAGGCCAAACTAAATGCAGGCAAGTCCTAAGGCTTTCCTTGTTAGCTTAATACAAAGTTTGTATCCTATTACAGGGCTGTAATTTACTGACAAATTTACTGGACTATAATATAGCTACAAGCTAAGAAAAGCACAAGAAACACTGCATATGAATTGAGTAGTGTTTGTAGTTGCTCAAACTGGTATCAGTATTAATTGAGCTAACACATTTTCAGATGAGAATCAGAAGGAGGGTTGTTCTACCAAGGCCACAGTATATTAACATGACAATGGCTGTGCAAATTAAATGGGGGATTGTCTGTGTCTGAAATAGAACTATCATTTTGCTGTATGTCTTCAATGTTTAACTGACTCCATACTTGCAATGGTAGGATGTGTGGGAATGGCTCATAGCTGCATTAAAGGAAGTTCAGACTAGGTAGTAGGAAACCATTCTTTACCAAGAGGGTGGTCAAANACCAGTCACGCTCTCACACACGGCGCCCAGTGAGACATGTTTGAGACTGGCTGTGTGAACAGTGCAGTTTATGGAAGCAACAGGATTGCAGGTTCATATGGATTGCTGGTGATAAATGTATTGTCTGCAAAAGTATGTGCAGGTTTCAAGACTGTAAATTATACAGCACAGTTACAAAACTTGTTAAGTTAAAAAAGTTTCTCTATAGAAGCTTCTAAGTTTTCTGAGAAAGCACTCAGGAGAGTCTGGATCTTACCCAAAGGGATCGCTGCAGGGGGGGGGGGAAGAGAGGCTCAGCCTGTCAACTGATCCCAGAAGTCAGAGGTAATCTGCAGAGGTATCTTCCCTGACTTGTTGGCAATGATATCTTCTCTGAATTGTTCACAATGCTATCTTCCCTAACATTCCCTCTTTCTTAAGCCCTTTTTGTATTATTTTTTTATCTTTGAAGTGAAGCTTGAGTGACTCTAGTAATAAATACCTTTATTGTGATTGGTNGTAAGCCTGTCAGTGTTGTTTCGTTAAGAGGTAAAGTAATTTGGCAGAAAATAAACCCTCTTGCATACCAGCTTGTCCTTAGATATCAGAGGGGCTGGGAGTGGCTAGGCTTAGATTCTGAGTGATGTCTAGTTTAGCACTGTAAGTCTGATAACATACATGCACTCAACAGTGCACTGCACCTTACATCTGGTAACATTTATGCCCAGCTACATGAAGGGTGCAGTTTATTTAATTCAGCACCATAAGTCCAGTATCATGGATACACTTAGTAATATGCTGCACCTTTCATCTGGTCATGCTTATGGCCAGCTATGTGAAGGACACTGTTTATTTATCACTNTACAGTTTACCAGATCCATAGTGCCCAAAAATTCACATCCTTGCAGTGATTCACAGAGCCCATTTGTGGGGTCTTCACTACAATCCACCCCCAATGTTGTTTTCAGGCAGCGTGGTCCAGGGAGCCACCGGGGAAAGGACTCCTTGCATAGGGGTTGCACTCCACCCTGGGAGCGTCTTTGATATTATACCTTTCCTTCATATGTGAACAGTAGCGTACCTCTAATATGATTTTAACCTCTAACTCACCTCCAGTAATTATTTCACAAGTGTTTAAGAGGCCTTTGGAAATTGCCATTAACAACATGCTTTAATTTTTGGTCAGCCCTGAACTGGCCGGGCAGTTGGACTAAGTGATCATTGAAGAACTCTTCCAAGTGAAATATTCTAGTCTAGTCTAATTTACAGCATATAACTATGCCCACCACAACAGAACAATTTTTTAAAAAATCTGTGAGAAAAAATTAAGCACTATTTTTAGTTAATAATGGCTGTTCTGATGACTGCTTACACATGAGATCTCTATAGTTGGTTGCACTATCTAATTATAAGTAAAAGTTTCACAGCTGTATGTAATGTTATGTACATAACTTGTGTGGTATTCATAACAAAAGCCACAAGACACCCAGTTCTACATAAAGATGGAAGAAAGATGTAGTGTAGTTCAGCTGATCTTACACTACTTTAAAATGTCATAGCTACAAGTGCAAGTAAAAGGCCAGCATCTTGCAGTAAGATAGGTATTGAAGACTTTTAGTTGAAAAAGCACGTTATTCCACGCAGAGAGGACACTATATACCTGCATTCTTGGTACTATATGTTGCAGCCCATTCTTGATCCTCTTCTGCTTTTGTTCTGCCTGTGAGCCTCTGGAACTGAGTCTTGATTTATTCTACAGACTTCCTATTCCGTATGGGAATGTAAATAATTTTATTTCATGTAAGAATCAAGTCTCACTACTTTTGCTTCTGCTGTTCTGTGTATATGTAGATAAAGACATTGCCTGAATTTTTATTCCATACTCATTGGCACATCTATAGGCAAGTAGACAAGATATTGCCTTTTTTTTAATAGTAACATCGGTTTTCTATTTCCATCTTCAGTTACCTTACTTCATTCTGTAAGTAATCTTCCCTGTTAAAGAAGAATTATAAACTAGATTCAGCCTAACTCTGCAGCTGAGCTGGCTGTTCAGGGCCATGATCTTATTTTTTGTGGTATCTGTCAGTTTGCAATAAATAGGTTGAGGTTTTCTTTAAAGAAATTCCCTAAGTGCAATAAGGTATCCCTTCTAAAGGCAATGTAAGACAGTTCTTCCAGATGGTGAATTGAGTTTGTGTAATTTACTGTCATTTTGATTTGTAGTGATGGCTTTCTGACCATTCGTATGTCCAATATGGTATAAAAAATATCAGCCTTCTCTATGTCATACTTTCCATCCTTCATTTCTGAAAGAAAATAAAAACCCTCACATATTTTATATCCCCATGGTCCATGGTGTACACACTTCATTCCATTCAACACACGCAGAGTGATAGTAACTACAATGCATTAAACCAATTAAAATTGAAATAAAAATGAAGGTCAAATGCTAGAGTGACATTACAATAGTCAGTAAAATAGCTTTTGTACATCAGTGGAGTTTCATATGAGTAAGAGTTTTAAGATAGTTTCCCAAGGTTTATGACTAGTAACAGAATCAGCCCGTTATCTCCCTTATTTATGTGATGCCTTTATTTTAAAATGTCATTTATTTGTCTGGTATTTAAAGGAGTTAGCTGAGACAAAAAAAGGAAGAATTGAGTCATTTCATACTGTTCTATGGGATATAGACAAGAAATCTAAGACATTTAAGGAATTTTTTTTGACACATTCATAAATTTTATAACTCATATATTAAGTAGAGACTTTGAAATTAAGTTCAGGAACACTGCTAAAATGCAACAAAATGGAAAAACAGATAAATAAAAAAGTTTTTATCTTTTCAACACAGGATGTAGATTTGTGTTACACTTCATCCACAATAACTGAAGACACTCCTGGGTGATAAACTGAGGAGACGATACAATCAGAGATTTTACCATTTGCTCTAAAACTAATACATTGTAACAATACCATGCATCAGCTCTTTGATATGGCATGTCCTCCTGTAACACTATTGCTAGATCCATCTAAGGAAAGGAGTGAGCAGGGCTGCCTGTTTTAGGGTCAACTTGTTTAAATTAGTGTGAATCCACACTGCAAACTCGAACAGCTGCAAGGACCAACATGTACACTGACTGACACCTCTTCTTTTTGTCATTATTGTCTCCCAGAAGCCAAGTAATGTGCCTCTGTTCCTGATTTTTCTTTCCCATGTTGCCATTACAGCATTCTTAAGGAGGATGATTTACTTAGTGTTAGGGTGACGATGTCAGCCACTTGCTATAATGGGCTATAAGAGGATGGTAGTGCTAGAATCTAACCCAATTAATTTTATTTTTTTTTTGCCAGTATGGATGGGGTTGTTGTTTTTTTTTCTTGTCATAGTGTTTGTTCCATATAGCTGTCCCACCATCTTTTACACTTTCAGATTATAAGCCTCTCTTTGGTACAGGAAAATGAAGTTCATTATTTTGGGATGAAAACTTGCATTTGCAAACCTGTGAGAGGCTTTTTCATTTGTTCTGAGTAAAGTTTCCTGGGGTTGTGAAACTTACCTACTGCAGTTACTACATGGTAATACGGTGCTCAAGAAAATGCAGAACCGGAGAGTAGTGATAAGAGAGACATCCAGTGGGCTGCTGTGAAACAAGCAGCCAAGACAAATCAAATAATCTGAGCTTTTTTGCCTGACTTTTTGTTTGCAAGATGTTTACTGTTGTGCTTTTGTCCAAAACCTGCTTGACATGCCAAATTCCTTTACTTTTTAAGTTCATTCTAAAGAACTGATTTTCCCCAAAATGTGAGTTCTTGAAGGTCAGGAAATGGAGCTGCGTTTTCTAGAATACTCATTCAATTAAACTGTGAACACTAAGGTCTCGGGTTTGGGTTTTTTTTTTTTTCCAGGTTATGTAATGGAAGGGAAATGTCAACACAAAAAAAATGAATCAGGTTGGAAGATTTTAATTCACCCCTTTGATTTATATTCTAAAATACAGTTTAACCATAACAGTTTTACTTTTAAGTGTGTGTTAATTTAATTGAATTTAAAGGGTTTCCAAATTCTCAACAGATATTTATTCAGATTCTTTTCAAAAATTCTTATGGATGGTTTATATATGGTTTGTTCACTTACCACAGTAAACTGAGAAATGATGGAAAATAAAACTCTTAATACTCATCACGGCACAAGATCTGTAATCCAGAAAATTTTAGATTATAGCTCAAGGAGTCAGGAGAAATTGACAGTCTTTCCTAAGCCTGGAGAAAGTGCCAAATAAAAAGAAAATTAAGATTTATCTTTATTCCTAATAATCAATCATGCAGTAGATTTTTTCCTATCATTCTTACTGATCAAAACTTAATCAGAGATTGATCTTTCAGAGCATTAAGGATATTTTAATCACTCTTTTAAACTTGTTTACTTATTTTACTACAGAATCTAGAAGCACATTAGGCTCCTATGGGTCTAAAAGAGATGCACAGACAAAGTTCAGAACTGCATATATAGTAGTTCAGGATAAAATTTCTTACTGCTCTACATAATTAACCACAACTCTGTATGACATTGCAAAGCCTTATGTCAGTTTGGTCATCATTTTCCTCCTGTGAATTTTGTCATATGTGACTATACAAATTTATGTGTCCGAATAATAGAAGCCTGGCTGCAATTTATGTTCTGTGTTGGCAGAAAACTGTGTCTAGAATTGTGTTAAATTCTTCTTATCATGTTTTTTTCTGCTGATCTAGTTGATTTTTGGGATACTTTGGGAGCACTCCTTTAGTTTATGAAAATGTGCTTGCTGCTGTTGCAGTCAAAATTCTTTTTTTTTTTTTTTCAGAGAGTAATAAAGACTGGATTGGATACTTTATATATATATATATTTCTGCTAACCTTATCAATTTGTTTTCATTGATGAGTTAAAGCACTTGAAAATCATATATTCCAGAAGAAGCACTCCTCATTTTTCAGTTTTTTACTGTAGTTTGGGGATGGTTGGCTGGTAACAGAGAACTGAGCAGGTGCTTTTCTTAAATGCAGTTTGGTATCTGTTCTTTACATGACTATCAAATAATTCTATGTCCAGCTCAGGTGGTTTGCTGGTATTCCACAAGTCCAAACTGGAAACTGCCTTTCTGTTAGAAAACCACAGTATGTAGGCTGATCCCATTGAGCAGGAAGAGCAATACCTTCACAGTTGTTGTTGCATTAGGTATGGATTGCATTTGGGCAGAGTTTTGCCTGTGTTGATTAGAAGATCCACAATGCAATCCCGTGCTGAATTATCTCATTTAAACAAAGTGAGACAGAACATCATGTATCAGGATCCTCTGCACCAGGGACAGCCTCCCATAGTTAACTATACTGTAAGTCCAGACCACTTAAAAGTGTGATACCAAATGACCATATTTCACATGCTTATCTCAGAGGAAGTCCAGTTCTGTGTTTTGAATACAACAGTGCCATTTTATTTTATCCTTTCTTTCTGTAAGTCAAATAAAATTGAGTTTAGGCTGATATAAAATATGTTTTCTACAAAATAAATACTTTTAAAGGCAAGCATTAAGAGATTGTAAATAACATACATTTAGGTAAAAGGAACAATTTGATAATATGATTAATGCTGGCAAAAGGCTTTCAGACCTGATGCAGTGTACACTGAATGCCACATTTCCTGCTAACTCAAACCAGACAGAAAATGGTGGAGTCTCAGAGTCTCTTTTCTTATGGTAATGTTATTCCTTGGCCTCCTTGCTTTTTGTTTTTCTGTTTCTATTCATCTTAGGTTTTTTTCGTAGCATTGGCTGGAATAATACAGTTTCCTGCCAGTGCTGGGCTTTTTTGTATGTTGGGGGAGGAAAGATCAATAAATGGAACTTCTGTATTGATTGCCAGCAGAACTGAGAAGTAGTAATCCAAAATGTATCTTTCTTGGATCTGTTTGTAAAGGTGTGGAGATGATGAAGTCTGAACTGAGAATATAGTAACAGATTTTTTAAAAGTGGCTATTTAAGAATGTGTAATAATTTTCCATGGTGGATCAGATAAATAAAATACCCAAATGACTGTTCTGTTAGGGAATATATTTCATTTGCTTATTTTTACTCTTAGAAATGTACCACTGTGTTATAGAAACTAAACTGCCAGGTGAGAATATAAAAGAGTCCTTCTTATAATCTCTTTCAGCATTTAAAGCATGAAGGAACATATCTTTGCATCTAGAGATTCAGGTTTTCTATCATACTCCCACACAGTTGTGAATAATGAGGTAGAACAGCTGATCTTTTCCTATACTTTGATTATGGGGCAGCACCAGGCTATATTTGATTCATCTGTTTGCTGAACTTACCAAATATTGCAGGATACAAAGCACTTTCATAGTGCACTCAGAGAAAGAAGTGCTTTGATCTCATGAAATCATATTTCAGTAAGGGACCTATTTTCAAAGTAAATTGATTCACAAATATGAGTTAAAAATACTTTCAGGTTTTATATTTGCCTCTGACCTTTATCTTCCAAATATGTCTTTAGCACTGTATTTTCATGTTTTAAGCAAGTTATTTTCTTACTGTTATGTTAAAGTTCTATTCAAACTGAAGAGGACTGAAATACAGTCCTCATTGTGCAGCTTAACTGGAAAGTGTTCAAGAAACAGAGCTGTTACTAGGAGATCTGACAAACCATAATTCACAGTAGCCCTGAAGCCTTTCTAGAGTCTGCCTCTGCCAACACTAGCAGGTTCCAAATTGAAAACCTCAGAGCCTCTGTTTTCTAAGTGCAAGCTCCTCAGCCTTGCCACCCCACTCTGGTTAATCTAGCTCAGAAGCTGATGTGCTTCTTAATTGTGTCAGGCACTCACACATTATCAGTGTGCACCAGTTTTTGAAAAGCATGATTGGTGATTTGGCCTTTTTGGATCCAAAGAATGAACAGTGTGGAAAACGTTGTTCTAACACAAGCCAAAGCGTTAACACCCAAATCCACATACAGTGTTGGTGGCAGTACCATTGCATTCATCAGTGCAGTTGTACATAGCATCTTTAAATGATTGTAGTTGAACTTTACAGGTCAGTGGTGAAATGTAGAGGAGCTCTTCTGTTAGGGATGATGGAGTTCATTACCACCACATCTTTACTATTAATAAACTTGTTAATATCTTTACTTCCTTAGTGCTGAGCACAGACAGAAGCAGGCCAAATGCCAGCAACAAGGTGGGCATCATAACCACTGAAAGGGATGGTGCTGTAGCCTGCAGGGAGGTGGGGGCTGGCTAAAATGTATCACAAGTGCCACTGTTACATCTCAGATTATAGCTCACATTACAGTATTTCTGTCTTCTCCCCAAAAAATGTCTTCATCAGAATGCCTTCTCTCTTCATTAACAGTTACGTAACACAGAGAATAGATATATGTAATAAAATTATCTTAATATTAACATTTAATAAATTAACATCTCAGTGTACAGCAAATAATATATTTGCCAAACGCATATCCCACTGTGACATGATTTATAATTGGGTTTAACAATGGAATTCCATTAATATGTCTGTGGATTCTCTTATCAGCAATTTATTAGATAAACAGTAGCTGTTCTTGTTGTTAGCACTATTACTATAGAAAAGTAACTTCATGCTGGGAGTGAAAGAATCTCTTCTGAGCAGCCTGCTTCATCCTTATTGTTAAAAAAATGTTCTTATTAGAGTTTTTCAAAGAGTAAATGTGTTCCTTGTATTTATTTAGTGATTAAATGTCTGTAGTCAGAACAGAGATATTATTCAAACACAGGTTGCTTAGATTTCTATTTAAAGTAAACATGCTGAGTATAACAAACGCTAGTGAGAATAGGATAGCAGGAAAGTTTAAGGGTTGTAGTATATTTCTATGTCTGACTTTCTCTCTCCTGTAGAGTATATTTTCTGTGGATTTAGTGCATTTTGTGATTTAAGAGGAAGCATAGGGAGTAAAAGTCCTTCTGGGATAAATGACTAGAAACTAAATATCTATTAAGCCTCTAACTTCACAACCAAACCTCATGACTCAGATGATCCCTTCTATATCCATGGTTTTCTGTATTTACACAGGTACTTCATAACTTTCAGTAGTCCATGGTAAATTCCTATCCCTCTGAAATTCAATTTCAAAGACAACTTCAAGTTATATTACTAGGTTTAGGGTATTACCAGATGGAAACCAAAACATTATGACAAATATTTTGAAACTAATCTTAGTCTGTAATTAAAAGGATTAGTTCATTATTGTGAATTAAAATAGTGCTTTTAGGAATCGAACAGAATACTAAAACACAAAAGAGAACATTGTCATATGGTCTGTTTGCCCATAAAAATATTGGATCCTGTCCTGCCGTAGAGACTACAGGACTGAAGCCCAAGATACCCTCAGTGTGAAGCTAAATATACTGCCATTTAGGTTTTCAGATGGCTTGTAATGAAGATGCAGTGTGTCTGCATTTCTAAACTGTCAGTCCAAAGATATCAAAACCTTAAATGTGTTTTAAGTAATCAGGAGGAAAGCTGCATAAAGTTAGCTCATTTTGCTTGATCTTTGTCACCTATTAAGAAATACACTGTAACAGACTTAAGACAAATACATGTAGGTCAAGTTTTATGGCTAAATTAAAATAGAAGTACATGTCATAAGACAAAGCACATTAAATATGCTTCAACATGAATATGCTTCAAAAAACATGAAGTTGAACTGGAAACAGAAAATTCTATACTAAAGCTGCAGCAAATAATGAAGAACATCTGACTTTATAAATAGCCAAAATGTAAATACCCCACAGTCATGGATATCTACAATTAATTTTTTTTTTCCTTCATTTCTTCTCAGACAGAAAAAAAAAAAAAAAAAGATTAACAAGTAGTTCAGTATGCCACATACACAGTTAACATGATGTCTACTGAGGAGCAAAAGCTTTAAACAACAGGCAGTAGTTTTAATTTCTGTTGTGCATGAGCACATACGTGTTACCTTAGAAATACACCCCCGGGCACCATGTCAGCTAGTCTATCTTATTTGTATGTATATCCACATACATGTATATGTCCATATACATATGTATATCCACAACTGTAGAATAAACTGTGGCCAGAGATGAGGATAATGAGTAAAATAATTTATTTTAACATACCTTTATGACTTCTTTGAACTGTGATTTGCACTCATTTGGGAAATTATTGGTACTATGACAAAAGGGCTTTGGTTGTGATGCAGAGATTTCAAGACATTGTTCTCTGCTCATCTATGTAAGAGCTACACACTTTTACCTGGGGTTACAGTAGTTAACTGTTGGTTTTCTAGAGGGAGAAAGGGATGAACATAGAATAATGTTATTCTTTCTGTACTTAGTTTTCCACCTTTTTCTTTATCCCTCTCTGTTTTATACCTCTTAGCTACCTTTTTTTTTTTCTTGTGTATTTTTCTCCATACTGTATCTTCCTGTTCTCATCTGTTCTTTTTCTTTATATTTGTCTCTTCAGTATCTATCCCTTTTCTAGACTTTCTCACCCTTTTTCAGGTACTTATCATATTCAGTCTCTGTAAAACACCTTAAAATCCCTTTACCAACAAACTGGCATCAAATAACACATTCAACAACATTTTAGTTTTTCTTATCAGTGTCTGCTAATCACTTCAGTTACCTGCATTGACAAGGTAGGTGTGAAGTCCGCTACACCATCAGCTTGTCTAGAATATTGGAAATCTAGTTACTTTCTTTTTGTAAATAGTTTTATGAGAAAACAGTGCAAATGTTAGTTTTGCTAGTGTAGCACCTAACAGGTTAGTCTTAATGTCACAGTAAAAATGCCTGTCAACCACACCACCAGTGCCTATGATAGATAAACATATTTATTACAGGAATTACTTATTCTGGGAGTAATTTGTATAACTTGTGGAACTTAGGTAACACTTGTGTCTAGGTATACTAGATCACTTATGTTTCAGCATTATTAGAATACCTGAAGTACATCCTGATTTCTTGAATAAAATTGTATTTTATTCGTTCCTTTTAATATCTGGGCAGGGATCCTCACAAATGAAACAGATTTCAGTACAATGAGATGTGCTTACTGTACTTCATGAGATCGTTCAAATATTGAGAAGACTATTATTGCAAGAGAAATTACACCAGAAACAGTCAGATAAAATGTCAGCAGCTTTTATGTTCAGCTGTTAATCATGTTGCATTTACTTTTTATTTTCCAAGCGAATGCTTCTTCTTACACAGTTTTAGCCCATGTGTTTAGATTTGACTTTTCTGGAGTTCAAGAGGGAATGTTTCACTTGTTATGACATATTTTTCTGTCACTGAATATATTTTACCTTGGGCTCAATCCTGTATGTAGTGATGAGAACATTTTGCTTTGGGATGAAAACAACAATGATTTATTTTGCTTGCTTTTACATGTTTCTTCTGTAGGTTTGTGTACATTGTATTGAATACTTTTGCTCTTTGAATTAAATATTCTGTAAGTTCAAAGACATTGAAGCTCACTTTGAATCATAGAATCACAACAAGATTCACATTGGAAGGGATCCATGGAGGTGGTTTTGTCAAACCACCTGCTCAAAGCAGGCTTCCTTTCAGTATTAGATAAGGTTACACAGAGACTTGTCCAACTGAAATTTAAAAAATTCCAAAAATGGACGATTCATAATCACAAAACCTGTTCCAAAGTCTACTTATCCTTATATACTTTTTATTTTTCTTTGAAGGCAGTCAAAATTTCCCTTGCTACAAGTTGTGGCTACTGCCTATTGTCCTTCTGCCCTTAACTTCTAACCTCTAACAAAAGTTTGGTTCCATCTTCTCTACAATCACCTAGGTGAAGAATCACCCTTCTCATCTCCAAACTAAATAAATCCTGCTGCCTTATCCTCTCCTCTTCAAATACTCCATCATTCTAACCACCCTTATGCCTCTGCTCAGCCTTCCTCCAGTATCTGCTGGAAAGTCCCAAACTAAAGACAGCAGTACATATACAGCCTTACAAAATGCCAGATAGAGGGGAAAGATTTATTTCCTTGACCTGCTTCGCTGCACCCTTTGGTCATTCCAGACACAGGACATATAGGCCCTTTATTAATTGGATACATACTAAGGTTTGGAAAAAGAAAGAAAGAAACTTTTTCTGTTATTTTCCTGAAAGCTTTTTTGAAGCTTTCTGATGTGATAAAATTTGGATACAAGGTTGCTACCGTTCGCCTGAGGTCCACCAGGTGGTGCTAGAGGAAACGAACTGTGTGTTGACATCAGACCTACACCTTACTGGCTTTCGCCCTCGGTACCAGTCACCCCATGCAATTTGCCAGAAGTAATGCAGTGAGGAGCTGGTAAACAATCTGGTACTGTGCAGCTATTCATATATACAAGGAATATGAGGAGTCGCATTTAAAACCCACAAACGTTAGAGGAATTTAGCTTGCCTATCATTTGTTTGGTCAGACAAATAAATCACAGACAAATGGAAACAAAAATAAGATGATATTAAAAAAAATCTGTCTGTACACCCCTTCTACTTCAGAATTCATGCCACATATATCTAAAAGCAGCAACACTTGAGACAGAATACTCTTCTGCCTAAGTCAGTGGGGACCTACGAGATACATATGTTTTATGATATTTATTGTATTGGCAACATCATCACATCATCCTATCAAAGTAAAAACGGTCTTTGGCTTCAAACTGTGAGTGACTGGAAGGGTGAGAACTTCACACCAGGGGAGAAGCATAAAGGAGTCTTTGTCTATTGATATGTTGTTTTACTAAAGATGCTTAATAGAAACTGCATGATTTGGATTACTTCTGAATTTTAGTACTGTAGCAATCTAATTGTTATATTTTGCTTAGACTATAGAAGTATTCATTAGACCTAACAATTTCTAATTATAATTTCTTGTTCTTTTGGCTACCCATAATGAAGGTGGTATATAACACAGAGTATGCTAGCCACACATGTCAGGGCAGCAAGGCTGTCTGCCAGCATCTTGCTTTAACACATTACAATTGTTCCTAAACTCACAATTTCATGCAGTCATACCAGTCTTCAACATTTCTTATTGTAAATTATGTTGGTTTTTTTCTTTACTGAAACTGGCTGTTCCCTTCTTCATGATTGAAAGACCATTGTCTTCCTGAAAAATTATCACATAGATAGGAGGTATCGTTTCTTCCTTTACATACAACATTTTGGTTAGCTTTTGTCACCTCACAAGTTTTATTCTAACAATATGGTCAAAGTACTAGAAGATGTATATGAAGAATATTTACATTAAATTGTGTGTCAACAACACGATATTTTCTTTAAGGCGCAGCTTTTGAAGAGGAGAAAAATGCAAGCAAATTATTTGTATTAGTATTTTAATATTTATCACATATCATAAGGAAAAGATAACTGTTTTGAAAATAAACTGCAAAATAATAATTACATTTCATATTCAACAGTTAGGACTCATTGGATACATGTTTTTTTCTATTGTAAAGTGGTAAAGACTGCATTTTTCTAGAAGACTCAACAGCTTTAAGTCTCTATTTTAAAATAAAATTTCTACATACTTTTCACCTCACAAAATAAAAACCTAGCTGCCACCCATGAAGCATTCAGATTACTGGACATTTGAAAATGTCAGTTTGAAGAATTTATATGAGCAAAATAAGAATCCAGAACTCTTATAATAGGATAAGATTGGGATCCAGACAGTGTTAACTTGTTTTTCTATACAAAGCTGTATGAATTTATTGTCGTTTCTGGGAAAACTTGATGAATGACTTTACTGTATGATACCTCAAATCTGAAACTTTACAAAATCACCAATGCTGGTTTCCACGAGGGCTTTTGTCCCTTAGATTGTCAAAAAATCTTAAGGTAGATGGTAAAAGTACAAAATTCTGCATATAACCATAATTTAAGTTTTAAATATAAAATAGATTCAAAATTCACAAAGGTGAAAACATTACTACTTTGCTGACATCAGCAATGATGATTTTATTAATATGCTTTCTAAGAGCTTTGTGATGAACTATCATTGTTTTATAAACTTACCATCTAGAGAACATATTCTGTAACTTAGTATGGTGATCACTTTATTAATAATAAATGTATGACTATGAAATGTTAGTGTATCTAGTGAAATTATTGTACCTGATACATAATTGAGTTTATTTCTTGTGCAATGTGATAGATACTGCTAAAACAATTTATTTCTAGTGTAATGTATTCCGAAGTCAAGATCTAGAGTTTGAAGTTTTTTTCTTCACACTGACTTCACTGAACACTTAACACATCCTGAAGCTGTAAATTTAGGGAATACTCAAAAGCTCTTTTCTGTTCAGTCATCACTGGAAGGAAGAGAATGATTTGCACTGTTTGAAGAATACAAACAAGCCCGGTGGTGAAACTCTGCACTGCTAGCACAGGGAAAAAACCTAAATATTTTAAAGTCTCACAGACCTTTGGAGTTTGGTCTATTATAGGTAATTCATATCATAGAATTCTAAAATAACAGGTTGGAAGGGACCTCATGGATCACCCAGTCCAACCTTTCTTGGCAAAAGAAAAATAATTGCCTTATTGTAATATGCATTAGTGTGAATGACTGATGGTAGGGTTCATTGTATTCATTGTTTATTATATTTACACAGAACAATTCCTGCAAATGGTGTGTAGTTCGTAAGTTGTTCCACTGCAACTAAGCAACAACTTCTTGGCATAGGTGTGTTCTCTATCATTGTACAGAAACACATTCCTAAACTACTTACTTCAAAGAAAATTGCCCCTAAATCACGGTAGGCTCCACATACAGCAGTAGAGAATGGTATCTTAATACCTAGTGATCCTGTGTACACTTTTGGTTTGTCCCCTGTTATATTTCAGATGTGTTCTGCCTTGCAGGGTATGATCTATGAACGTTTAAATGTCAGCATCTTCCTTTTCACACTGACAGACGCTGTTGCCGAAAGGCCTGTACTCTTAATTTTCCTCCAGCATACCCAACATAAGCAACTAGTACTTCTTTTATTCAGTTGTTTTGAAAATTCAGTTATTATTCAGATGTTGTTCTGCACTTTGTTTTGCAGCTGAACACATAATTGCATTTCCCTCTGTGATTCAGAAATGGAAGTCAGTATGTCAGAACAACTTTCTGCCAGTGTTCACAGTCATCTGCTCTGCCCCATCAGTTCGATGTGTCCCCCTCCCCCTGTTTGCACATTGTGACATTGTCATTCTGGTGCTCTGTATACATTTCTTGGAGAGCTTCCATGCTGGATAGATGCTGAAATTGCAGAGTGAAGTATATTAGCTGACTTGAAGCTACAGGGGCAGCAAGAACAACTAACTTTCAGCCTCTTCCTTTGCACTGAGTTAGACCTGAGGCACGTTTTCCAGTTCTTCCCCAAAGTCACTCAGTCAGGACATGCACACATGCATTTAGTAACTTCTAAATAGTTTCTTCTCAATTTCAGGTGACTTCATAAGAGACATTTTTAAGAAAGTAAAATGCTTAACACATGGAGAACTAACTGTGCTTCATATTCCATATTCATGNTTTCTCCAGTGACATATATTTACCAATTTTGGCAACATCCAATCATTTTGAAACAGATTCTGTGATGACTATGAATAAAATAATACCTGTTTCCCGCAAAGGACTGAGTGTTTGCATAACCACAGCTGCATTCCTTTGCTTCACAAAAAGACCAGCTGAGTGTTCCTCTGCAGTATAATTGTTATTGGGATGATTTAGGGTTTTCATCTGATTATTTCTTACCTCAAACCTACCTTGTTCACTGCCACTAGCAACAGCATGTCAATACAGGGTTTTGGGGTTGTTTTTTGGTTGGTTTTTGTTTCGGGTTGTTTTTTTTTTGGTTGGTTTTTTTTGTGTTTTTTTTTCTCTTTTGGAGTGAAATCAGGGTGTTTCAGT
>VWZY01010157.1:57096-76308 GCA_013399075.1 Chloroceryle aenea
ATGGCCTTTGGATTAATCACCTAGATGCTCTGGTTTCTAAAATCTTGCCAGGGTCTAAAGGGCAATTTTACAAATTCATGCAAAGGAAATGCTTTGAAAATAACTAAATAAAAGAAACCTATACTTCTTGTTTCCCTTAAGTGTAAAACATTGGGATTGGGAGAGTATCAATGTTTTACACTGTTAGCTAGAAATCCTCATTTGGCCATTGTTCACGGGAAAGTCCTGGACCAGACAGATATTTGCTCTCATCTACTACAGCAGCATTTTATGGTTTAAATTGTAATAAATTTCTCTTCTACAAGTATCCCGGAACTGATAAGTCTCTTCAATTTTCCCAATAATTTCTTAAGCTTGCAATAAAAAAGTTCCAAAAATGTGTCTCCTCTTTCTTCATATATATTTCTGTTTGTTATTTCGTCTCCTGTTACAACATGTCTGTGCTAGCTAGGTCTCATATGCCAGCAATAGAGCAGTAGGATTATCTAGATTATACCTTCTGTTTCCCCATATACAGCTGTTTTCAGTCCAAGCCATTAGTCATAACTTGCTAAGGCAAATTTTGTTTTAGAATTGTCCGGTACACTAACCTAAATGAAACTCCAGAATGATATGTTACTTCTACTGTCAGCTCTATGTATAAAACATTACTAACATCTTTTCCTATTATGAAACATTTCTTCAAAACCCAACCCTAACAAAGAGAATGGTATCTTTTATTTCCACTTGAGTCTTACCAGTAACTGCTTGTTCATTCCTTGTGAACACACTTAACCATGCAATATCTAAAATGGAAAATATTTAACAAATATGCAGAATTAGATAGTATAATTACACAAATTTAAAAACATCACAAACAATTTAAAGGATTATATTAAAACATAAAGAGTGTGTAATAGCAAGAGGCATCAGACTTTACTTCCTGCAGGTCTCTGAATTCATATAACCCCAGAAGACCGTACAGTTACCTGTGCAGTGAACACGTACCCTAATGTCTGACCCCTGAGTCTAATAAATGTATTGATTGATTGCCTTTTGCAAAACAGAATGCATAGAGGTCAGTAATGAGATATAAGGCCTAAAATGCTATCAAAGAGAAGCTTGAAAGTCTTGGGCAGCATATGTGAGGACCCTGAGATGAAATGTATGAGATCAGGAAGTAACAGGTAGCAAGAGCAGGGGTTTTCTGGCTTTTCTGACATCAGCCTAAATGAGGTAGCCAGCTGCCTGGGGAAGTCATCACCCACTTCAGGTCAAGCTCACAAAGATCCAGGTTACAGCTAGTTCCTAATATGATGTTAGTAACTGCATCATCATGAATATATGTTTGTGGTGCTTATGTACACAGGAATATCACACAGCATTTCCTTTTTTTTTTTATTATTTTATTTTATTTTAGGAATATCATCATCTCCTACATCAGGATTGTCACACTATGAGTCTATTCACAAACTGCTTCTATACAGGTTTTGGTTCTGTTCATAAATTACCAATACTAATTGTATGAGTTACTTCAAAATACTATGAATTTATCAAGTAAGATACTCCAGAAGACCTAAAGCACACTTAAGTACCTTATCAGTGCAACTGTCATTTTCACAATTTAATAGAACAAAAATAACTTTAATTTAATTTATAAATATATCAAACAAGAATTTCTCTGTCTTTATATGAAGCATACATAATTAACTTCTCAGTCTTGTAAAAGATGGTGTTTTGTAAGAAATAAAGTTTCACTAAGTTGACAGCTACCTTACATTTTCCTGTGTTTCAGTTGGAAATATGGTTCATTGGTTTTTCCCCTAATTTCACATCTCTGGAAAATGTATAATTCTAGAATAATTGTATCTGTTGTTATTTGCTTCTTCTCTACCAAAAGAATACCTTCTAACAACTATTTTTGTGATGTTAATTGTGATATCACTTTTCGTATAATTATATAATTGGTATAATTATGTATTTGATATAAAAGAGAGTTCTACAAAAAAAATCTGCTAATTCCAAACTCTCTACTTTTCTCCAGTTTTCCCTTGTCTCTGAGGATTATTTTTGCTTTCACTCTTTTAATAGACAAGCATCTGGACTTCCCACTAACTCAAATAGGAGTGAACAAAATTATCTATCATTTAAGTATATCATGTACCTAGTGTTAATTGCAACACAAGTTTTCTTACATCACTATCAATATTCATAAAAATGCAATATAATGTTACAGCCACAGAAAATGTAGAATCATAGAATCACAGAATCATTTAGGTTGTAAAAGACCATTACTGAGTCCAACTGTTAACCCAGCACTGCCAAATCCACCACTAACCTATATCCCCCTGCACCACATCTACAGGTGTTTTAAATACCTCCAGGGATAGTCGTTCCACCACTTGTAGAAATTTTTCCCAATATTCAACCATAAACCTCCCCTGGCACAACTTGAGGCCATTTCCTCTTATCCTATTGTTTGTTACTTTGGAGAAGAGACTGACCCCACCTGGCTACAACCTCCTTTCAGGTAGTTGTAGAGAGCAATAAAGTCTCCCTTCAGATTCCTTTTTTCCACGCTAAACAACTTCAGCTCCCTCAGCTGCTCCTCACAGAACTTGTTCTCTAGACCCTTCATAAGCTTCATTGCCCTTCTTTGGATATGTTCCAACATCTCAAGGTCTTTCTTGAAGAGAGGGGCCCAAAACTGAACACAGTACACAAAGAAGTACTTGAAAACTGTCCTATTGTACTACACATATGTTCAGTGAGTTTTGGATAAAAAGCACACTACCTTCTTGGGATTGTGAATCCTTGGTTGATATTTCATGATGACCATGTTCATCTACGTCAAAATGCACTGTTTTTGAATCTTCAGTCAGTATATAGCATCTCAGTGTTTGTCGCAGACTAAATGCTAATCAAAAATTGGTTGTTATTAATTTCACTAGCAACAGACAAATGGTGAAAATCTATAATAAAAAAAATCAAGTGCATTTTGATAGCAATCTTTGCTTCATAATCTGTGTATATTTGAACTTTGAACAGCATAGCCAAAATATAAAAAAACCCCATACAGTGTGCTTAAACAGCAGTTTTGAGGGCTTAACGGTATGAAGGCAAGAAAAGATTTCTTTAATTGGAAGGTTATCTCAATGACAAGAAGAGATGTTAATGTGTGCAAAAACTTGAAAAAACATCTTCCAATCCAAGAGCATGAGGGATGGTGTAAGAAAAGGTATTGTGGACAATCTGCAGATAGCTGTGTTGAAAGACACAAATGGGGACAGGAGGAATTTGAACCCAAGACAGGGGGCCTAACTTAGCCATTGGCTGGTGAATGAGTAGTCTTACAGTGGGGTAGAGCGTCCTGTGGGGAGCCAGAGACAGAGCAAGGTTGTGCACAGGAGCCTGCACCTGGAGAAGGAGGTGAAAAACACAGTTAGTTTATAAGCTTTCATTCTGAATATGAGAAGAGGTGAGGTAGAGAAAGTATCTCTGCAGCATACTGTTGTCTAGACTTGTTTCCTTTATTTCATAGATAAGTACTTGCCTGTTTCCTAATATCTGGACTTTGAAAATTGGATCTGTGTACAGACAACAGTTCTAGGTTAGAGATCATATGGCTACCTGAAACAGCATTTATTTAGAGGAACTGACATCTCTTACAGGAAAAAAAAAAACAACCAACCAAACAGTTCTTCATAGCTAAAAGCTGTCTGGAGGGAAATTGTTCCCTATCACTACTGAACACAACGGTACTGTTCTGGAAGTCAGAGGATATAGGTCCAGACACATGTCTGTCAGACACCTAAAAAATAACACAATTTTGATTATGTTAGTCTGGACATTTTTCTACTGAAATAGGTTTGCTAATTTCCACTTCAGTTAGGACATTTCTGAGGCTACACAGGTCTCCAGGGTATGCTGTAAGCTAAACAGTCCTTTCTCTGCCAGAACACTTAGGCAATTAAAACACAGGATGCTCAAAATGCAGCAGCAGTGATTTAAAGATCTGGGAATGATTGATTTCACCAAAAAAATGTTACATTGATGTACTGCCTCTGAAACATCTGCATCTAAGCAAACATTTTGAGAAAATAGTGTTTCCATTTTTTTCCCACCCTGTCTAGGCTGAGCAGAAGCTCTGTTTGTACAGTAAACAAGAGTTGGATGATGCACACCATACCACCATGGGTGAGCAAAGACCTTCTCTCCAAAGGCCTGGTAAATAAGACTACCAGGCTTCCAGGAAAAAAAATGTGTTGTCTGAAAAACAGTAGAATGACAAATATAATAATCAATACAGCAAACTTTTAAAAAATTGTTATAATAACTATAGTGTAAGAATTCCACTTTTAACAAGAATTACCAGAACTAGTACAGTGCCCAAAATAAAATGGTTGACAGGCCTGCTATATCATTCATTCTTGTTCAGAGAGGTATAGATTTATTTTAGGAATTACTGGTCTAAATTTGGTGTTGTAAAAAATGTAATGTCACTATTTTGAGGAGCATTTCTGTACTGGTTGTCTTAAAGACAGCTTGATTTGTTTTGTTTTCCACGTATTTTTATTTTTGACCTTATTATAGACAAGCTGTTCCACATACTTAATTTGGTTGGATTCTGCCTTGGATTGGAATCATCTTTCCAAGATTACAAACATGTTACTCAGGAAAGAGTTACCTGACTTTTCAGAAGTTGTTTTCAAATTTCTCTGACGACGCAGCCTCTTAGCAGTCTCCTTTCCACAGAGAGACACTTCATATGGCTTTTTGCAAGCGGAGCGGAGAAGCATTGTGGAATCACTCAAGAAATCCTGATAACCTGAGGTGCCTCTCTTTTCCAGTCCTAAAGCAGGAGTTGGAATTTGTTACAATACTTCATATTTAATTTCAGAAGTGAGTTTTCAAAAAATGTAATTGTGGCAAATGTGAGTTAAAGGAAGCAGGGTAAACTCAGTAAATACTGGCTTGCATGACCCAAGCCTTTGTCCTGCAAGGCAAAAGTGGTATGTTTCCTGTGATACTAAACCAGTTAACTATCTGTACTTCCACCAGAAAGCAGGTTACATGGATACAGTTGTATTGAAGAAAAATATTTTAAGAGACTTCACCATAGATAAAATATGAGCTGTTTATGTGATTTCAATTTAATTTTTTTTATGCTTTTCAATCATAGGAAGCTAGATACACTTTTCCAGCTGGACTGAAAAATCATATTCTTTTTGTCCTTCATACAGTCTAAGATAATTTTTAAATTATTCGTGACTGAAAATTATGATAACTTGAACAAAAAAAAAATTGTCTTTCAGTAATGACATGCAGCCATATCACAATACTAAACCAAAGTTCAGGAAAATTACCTGAGGAATGAGGACTGGGGTTTGGAAATTTGAGTATACTATAATTATCAATGAATATCACAGGTGTCCACTAAAAAGAAAATAATTAAAAATAAAATAAAATAAAAATCAATCTCGTACTGTATCAAACATTCACATTTTCAAATGATTAACATTTCTATTACAATTCAATACTTTGAATTCTATGTGCCTTGCATTTTTTAAATGATGTTGCCCTTCTGATTATATTTAAAAAATATATTTATTTTCCTTAGTTTTTTAAGGCTAGATGAATAAAAGGATTTAAGCACTACCTAGGACAGACATCCTAAGGAGACACTAGTGTCTAAGAATGGGAACAACTATGTTGACAAAGGAACCACCCAGGCAGCTAATAAGATTTAAGTTTAATTTAAATCACTGCACTTCAAAAAATCTAAGGATCTTACTGTGATTTGAGGAAAGGGATACTGAAATTCTCAAGTCTACACACTCTCCTGAAGTTAACTCTTTATTATAACTGCTTATGGCAATTGCAGACTAAAGAAAACAGGGAGTTTTGATTTTTTTCTGGTACCCTTGTGAATGAACCAAGAGGAGATGGGTATCATTTTTGCCCCATGCAACTTTGTAGAGAATAACTAAATATCAGTTAGGCCAGAGAGATCACAGCTCTGACATAAATATAATGGTTGTAAATTCACCCAGTGGAATGCAGTTCTACCTTCTGTCTGGTTCAGCGGACTGATGCAGAATTTCATATCAAATATTTGAACTAATAGAAATGAAAGAATTCTGTTCCTCTCAGTTCTCATATTATCAGAAAAAGAATGCTAGCTAAGGTTCTCTTTCATTCTCTTTGTATATTTAGTTATAACTAAACATTCATTTAGGACACTGGAAAGTGAAACACTTATAGAAAGAATTTATTCTTCCTAGTAAAGAATTCTCATTCTTCAAATGTCTGATAACCTGTAGTTGGAGGTAGAAAGTAAAGGCTGAAAGGGTGAAACCCACCCTTCAGATATATGTAAATATTAATAAGATCCTCTCTCAGTCTTCTTTTTTCTGGACTAAACAGCCCCAGGTCTCCCAGCCTTTCCTCATAAGAGAGATATCTGTGTCCCTTAATCATCCTTGTAGCTCTCTGTTGGACTCTTTCCACTATTTCCCTGTCCCTCTTGAACCAGGGAAATGACCAGTGGATACAATATTCCAGATGTGGTGTCATTAGTGCAGATTAGAGAGGGAGGATAAACTC
The DNA here is from genome assembly GCA_013399075.1 of Chloroceryle aenea. Taxonomy (NCBI): domain Eukaryota; kingdom Metazoa; phylum Chordata; class Aves; order Coraciiformes; family Cerylidae; genus Chloroceryle; species Chloroceryle aenea. The sequence goes on from VWZY01010157.1 coordinate 63,682, forward strand.
CCTTGACCTACTGGACACACTTCTCTTAATGCACACAGTGCACTCGATCAGAAGCTCTGAAGAACCAAATTCCTGATTTTTATACCCAGTGAAGAAGCAAGGGAATTGTATTCTGCTGGGTTTTCCCCTCAAATACTGAAGTTACTAATGCCAATTTATGTTGAATTAATCCTAAGTACTAAAGGAGTTTTTTTCTGGGGTTTTTTTTGAGAACCAACATGCCACCATGGAAACCATCTACATTCAGAGTCTTGCATTTGCATTGTTTACACGTACCACTGTAAGAAAAGTTGATTACAAGCCAAGGTTTTGAAGAATACCTGAAGAGGGCAGAGCAGTTCAAATAAAGATTCAGAAGCATATTTAAGAACTAGATAAATTCTTAGGAAACTTTATATGGAGAAAGAAAGACAGGTAATCTAGATGATCTAGATGTTCTGAAGGACTATACTTAAGTTCAATTATCTTGTCTTGTCTGAACAAGCAGAAAATTGAAAAGCCTATGGTAGAATTTCACCTCTGTTAGCTTTCCTAAACAAATAAATTTCTCAACAATAAAACAATAAATATCAAAGGCTTCCATAGGTTGAATTTCCTCATATGACCCTTAAGACTGAGTGACATATAAATACTCCCATTTCAGTAACCCTTTTCTCTCCTAGCACATTCTTACACAGATAGCACCTAGTCCCACTTACTTCAGTCTTACTCACAGTTTTTAATGTTGTGTTTCTCTCTCTTTATCTTTCCTTGGTTTAATTACTTTTATGCCTATTTCTTCAGTTCTTTTCTCTCTTCTGTAAGGTATATGCTGGCTTGAAGAGGGTTAGAAGAGCTGGATACTGGTTTTGGCTGCAGGCCTAGTCAACCACTTTGTTTGGAAACTTGGGTCTGTTTTGTGTTGCTTAGCATCTAAGCTAAGTACAATTGAAGCGGTAAACTTGAGCTATAGCCCTTCCAGCTGCCAAAATCAGATATAGTTGAGCACATCTGGGGCCAATGGCAACAAGATCACCCTAAAAGCACTGGGAGTTTGAATATTTTTCATTCTACATAGGTAGTATCGATTCATTTAGATGAAGGCAGCAAAGAAAATCTGTTATATAGCTTCTCTTGTCCTCTTAGTGATCTTTGTTCTTAGCTATCATTCTCCCTTCCACTTAACCACCAAACACATCTGATCATGAAGTTAAATTACATTCAGTAAATGAAAACAGAATTTAAAATTTTGGAGTATATTCACACCGTGGTATGATCCAAATATTTTCTCATACTATATTGTTACTTCTATATCAAGATATCTGGTATCTCTGAAATTGCTAAAGAATAAGAACTGTTTATGTCAAGCATAAAAGTTTGCAGCTGACAGAATATAAGTAAATTCTCCAAGTTTGTTATAATTTAACAGATTAAAAAGAACTTTTGGCTTCCTGTATCTAAGAAATAATGAGGTTATTGGTCCTTTCAAAAGAAACATACTTTACAAAATCTATATTCTAGACATAGGAATATATAAAAAGACATAAACTAGACTAAGGAAGAGATTTCAGAAGATAACTTTAAAGTTAAGTGAAAAAATCACTATTTGTTATAATCTATACAAGCAGACTGTTTTTAAAGAAAAAAAAATCTTACATTGAAGCCTATTTAAAAAATGATTGTAATCTTCCATTCTCGCTTACCTTATTTTGCCTGTTACTGTCTCCTCTGGGATACTGCTACTCAGAAGAATGATAGAAGCAGCTCTGCTACAGCAAATTTATGCCTGAACACATGGCAGGAAGCCAAACCTCCAAATAAAGGAAAAGTCTGAAGTGCATCTAATATTTTACATGCCAACATTCACTCATTTACATCAATATTCTCATGCCTCTAATGGCTGCTGGAATTCCAGGAGTGTTGGAAGTAGTAAGAACAAACTTGTAAACATCATTTTTTCTAAGCTGCTGTAGAAGCTGCCTTCCCTGGAACTGCACGCAAAGCTTTAGCCAGTATTTCTCTATAATGCCTGAAGACACTCATAAATTACTACTCTGATATTTTGCGTCACTGGTGTTATTGTTGCTATCATTCTTTCCAAGACTGATTCAAGGGTAGATAGATACAGCATTTAAGGTAGTATATAAATATTAAAAGTGGGAGGGTATCTTCAGTTGCATGGAGCTTGAAACAAATTATCTGCTTAAACATTTACCCAGATATTAAATGGGCTTTACAGGTATTGAACCAATGGCAATAGCTGGACTGCTTGTGACATGAGTGAACTTGTTTAAAGCAGATACGCAGTATTTATTTTCCCATAATGACCGGATAATGATTTTTATCTTATAAGAAGTCACTCTTTCATTATCACATTTGTCATGTTCAGTTGGCCTTATCTGCTTACGTACATTGCTAACCCTTCACTCACCTATTGTTCCTCTAATTCCTACATGATGAATTTGCTTTAATAAGCAATTTCTGAATTTTTAAAGGAGTGAGACATACTTTTATATACCTCACTGAAACAACTAAACTTCTTAAACACAATTACAATCTTTTTTTTTTCTTTTTTTTTACTGAATTTTTTTTTAAATCAAGGAGCTGCTGCTTTTATGTATAATTTGTATACTATGTCAAGAAAGTTCTGTATTTTACCTGTGTTAGGCTTAAGAAAAGTCTTTTAGAGTTCATTAATTCTTCACTGGACACTAGTATTATGTTATGTCAGTAGAAAGACTTGCTTAAAAGATATGTTCAAAGACAAATCAACGTGAAAATATAAAATCTCCAGTCTTTGGCTGTTACTGAAGCATACGGAAAAATGTGGGAAGGATTCTCAGTGTCATGATTTAAGATGCTCATTTCAGGATAAATGCAATGAAAAATATATGATGTGGAAAAAGCATTTTATTTTTTTAATACAGTTTTTCAGAGGCTACACTGGGTCAAGACCTGATAATGCTGCAGCAGTTGCATTTTTTTGGTAAGGAGATGGGTCCAAGTTGCAAGATGTCAACTGAGTTTCACATGAACCATCCTTGTAGTTTGTATCTGTTCCTGGGCGATGAGGTAACATTCCAGGTTTAAGTGAATGTTTGTACTCACTACAGCCACAGCAGGGAACATTTTTTTTTTTTTTTATTTTAAATGACTAGGTATAGAAACATTACAATGCACTACACCAATACCACTACAGAATAACTAAATAATACCATATGCCATCAGCATCCACAATAAGAAACAATCAAATTAATCGTAATTGATACATCTGGGTAGATTAAGCCATGTAAATACTAAGGATGCATTCACATTGCAGCCAACCTCCCATCTTAGATTTTACAGTTTATTTTAAACTTTATTTTAATCTATATTATAACTCTCTGTGTCATTGAGCATTTCTGGATCTTAAGAGGTTTTCTAAATTCACATCAATAGTGGTCTTCATAATAAATAGAGGTTTTAGGTTTTTGAATCCCCAAATTTAGTGTTGGCAGAAAGCTCAGCAATGACACAGCTTCCCTGACTAGCACACGCTCCCATCAGCAGTAACAGCATCAAAAGCAGGAACAATGAAGGGAGAGTTTGTTTGAGTTCTGATGAAAAATATGAAGCTATCATGGGAAAAGTAATACTGGGGAGATCACCTACTTCACTGGAGAGGGAATTAGGGGAGGACATTCATCTTGGGAGCCTCACATACTTCTGGGAGACCCATATACTTCTCTCTGTGGCTGGCCACTCTCTCATTTCTTCCTGCTCCCACCATCTCTCTTTCTCTCTCCTTCTTAGTGCCTACTTCTCCCTTTCCCTTTCTGTCACACAATCTCTCACTCTTCTTTCTTGCCTTTTTGGTTGGTTGGGGGTTTTTTTCCTAGTTTTACCATTGCAGGGTATTTCATCAGGCACAGACCCTGCTAAAAATTGTATCCCTACAATGATAGGTACTGTCCAGTACTGGGCATATCTTCAAAATTTTCTTCTAATTCAAGTTAGTATCTCAAATTATCTTGAAAGGTGGTAGTCTTTAGTAAACAGTCACACTGAGAAAAATTTCAACAAAATTACTGTAAAATTATTTTTAGCATAATTATTGGCATGGAAATTAACAAAGAAAACAACTGCCTAACACTGTTGTTGGTTTTGTGTTTTTTTTTTAATGCAAAAAAGTCTATATTTGAAGCAATGAGAAGGAGTTTCTTGGTACCACACACTATTGCGTGAATTATATTAAGCATACAGTGAATACCAGCAATTACATTTTATCAGCCAGTTAATTTGCAAACAATTTACAGGAGACCTAACTCAAAGTTTCTCAAGGTGGAACAAATCTCAAACACAGCCAATGAAATATTGCAGTAAAAAGCTCACATATAGAAAATTATTTCAAATTCTGACTCCAGTGTATTGCCAGATTTACACTGGGGAAAAGTCTGACCACAGATAGTAATAGTGTAAAGAAAACCTATGCAAAACATTTTCAGTGAAAGCAATTGAAAACATCAAAACAAAGGTGAAAGATAGGATTTTCAGATTTTAGAGATGTCAGGTCAAAAATACTTGCTCTAAGTTTGAATACAGTTTCTAGTCTAAAATCCAGTGACTTACTGTTAGGGAATACAGATGATATTTTCATTATACAGTAACATATATTCCTCTTTCTCTTCACATTGATGTCTTTCTATCCTGAAGGAGTGAAGATAACAAACAGAATATATTTAGCAGCTTACTGAAACAAACTGACACGGCAATCTATCAATATTTTTTTTTTCTTGGAAACGGTAGAGCTTTTTAATATTCTAAGAACATTCTAACATGAGCATGTAATAGCCAACTTTATCTCACTTCACATCCTGTTTACATAGCCTGCCAAAGACTTATATAGGACTCAGCTGAGTCTACTGTAGCCTATCTATTGTTCACAGTACTTCCAAACTGTCATAAAATAATTCTGGTTTTCTGTACAGTTAAGCTTTCTACTACCCAAAACAGCAGGCACTTATTTAAACCTCCACGTGTTTCTGTATACAACAGAATACTAAAGAATTAGTATTGCCTATGCTGACTACTGCTGCAAAGTCTCTTGTTTTTTGAGAAACCTCTGCTCTTAAATACACACACAGACAAAAGTGAAAATTGGTGTAAATGGAAGCTATTTCTGCTCCAGTGCCTTTTTACTGGTTTTTAACATTTCTCAAAATCTAGAGTTCTCATACTGGATGTTAATACTGGATGTTACTGCATTTTTTTTTTTTTTTAATTCCCTATGGTTTACATCACTTTTGGTCCTTCCAGGAACAACAGAAGGATGATGTCTCTTGAACTTGAGGTCACAGAAGAGGCAGTCTCTTCACTTGATAGGGGTCACACAGGTCCAAAGATGTGGTTCAGCAAAACTAGTCTGTGTAATATGCTGCAATGCCCATCAGCATTACAAGCCACGTGTTTTTGCTGCATATAGAAGAAAATGTGGAGGCTGTCACGTCTACAGGCCGGAGGGCTCCTTGGACTACATTAACTTCCCTTTCTTACAGGCAATGAGTCACATGAACTTTGGTGTTAGCCCTTCTATTCCAAAGGAGAGTAGGGTTAAGTTCAAAAGGAAGGGGGAGTGACACAATATAAATGGACATTCCATAAGTTACCCAGAAATAGAGGTCATCCTTTTAATGTATACTTTTCAAGTATTACCCAGTCTTTCCACTAATCTTCATCGATGGAATGGTACACTGGGATACAAGTGTTGTCTTGTTATGTGTGGCAGCTTCTTTGTCCAATACCATCCACCAGGCACAGTGACACACCATACGTATCATAGAATTCTTGATAATATGAACATATTTGGAGTTCTCTTTTTCCCTGTCAGAAGTGGCACTCTGGATGACCGCAGTTTTAACCTTGTCCTGTGATACATCTTCTCAGATACTGTAGAACATGGTCTTTACAGTTAATGGTTATAAAGGCACTGAATGGGCAGTGAATAGAGAAGATGTTTTCAGTCATCTGAACACTGCCTCTCTTTGTACTTTTAATGTTCCTATGTAGCTTCTCTCAAAATCTTTCCTTGCTATTAAAATTATATCTTTGCATTTTTTCACCACTCTTCAGCAATGGGAAAGGGAAATAATTGCCATTCCTATAATGTCAGACATAGTAAAGTATCATTGCAAAACGTTCCACATAAATAAATGCTAAGTATGTATGAAGCAATTTTGTGTTTGCCTTTCTTGTATTGTGCAATTACAGAAAGAATAGTAAAAATGTAGTGTTGGAGATTACCAAGTTCCTGTTACCCTTTTTTTCTAAGGAACTAGAATGTTATGCATTTGTACTGTCTGTCTGTCCTCTCCAATCACTTTGGAACCTGCTGGATAATTGTTTGGTGAGGGCACAGAAAGAGGAAGCATAGCTGAAAAAGATTTCAGGTTTTGTGAACATCAGCAGCTGAATAGCAGACAGACTGGCATATATTTCTGAATGAAAAGCTGCAGCCTGATCTCAACAGTTGTCCCTTCCCTTTGGCTAAGGACCTAGTTTTCAGCTTGTATGTACTGGCTGCACAGTGGCTCTAATACAAAAGATTAAATGACAATCCACGCTGGAACTGAACACTGGACTTCATTTAAGAACCAAAGAAATTGAGCTTTCATCCTACTTGATTATCCAGCACAATCACTCATGCACATCATGATCCTAGCTCTCAACCTCCCTTATCTGCATGAATGTCCCTGCTGGGCTGGGCTGGTTCCTGCTGTGCCACCTCCTGCAGCCTCCAGTCTTGGGCATTACAGTCCAAGGTCCCTGGGTATCCCACACCATTCACCTCCATACATCTCTCTGTTCTCCAGGATCTTCCCCACTTCCAGGATCTTTCCTCCAAACAGGATTTCACTTACCTTTTTCTGGGGCCCCTTCCACTTTCTGAGATCACTTCTATTCAGGGATTTTTCTTTTTGCAGCCAGCTCTTCTTTCAAGGCTTCCAAGCCCTTGGTTTTCTAAATTCAGATAGTCTATGTGCAGAAGCACAATGCATGATCTGCCTACTGACCTGTCTCTGATTGGAGGGTTCAGAACATGTGACCTTTGTTTTGTCCAGATATTACCCAAATTGGCAGCTAATAGGTAGTAGGCTTGTGATTCAGAGTTTCAAAGATCAGTTTCATTTATTCAACATGCAGCCATTATCTGCCAGCTTTTAGCATCCACAGTTTATTTTCTCATCTCTGATACTCGCAAGCACATATGTATCTGAACCAGACACACCACTGAGCCATGACACTCTTGCATGACTATTGATGTAAGGTAAAGAAGGGAATGAGAGAAGATTGAGGATGTGAAGATACTGCCTGCAACAGAGTAACTTCACATCAGTACACATCAGTTCACAGGAAAACAGCTGCGAATAATTTTGTTGCTCAGATGCCAATGTTCTGCTTGTTATATAATTAGGTGACAAAAAATAATTTCAGTGCAGTGTTTTGGAGAAAAAGTAGCTGGCACTAGGTGAGTTATAAATGTAGAAATGGAAAAGAATATAAAACTTTAAACTTTTAGTAGAGAATAAAAATGGTAAGTTCCATCACACTGGTCTTCAGGAGGAGCCTGGTTTACTAGTTTACTCAAAGTAGTTACTTTGCAGTGGACTTTAAAGTAAATCTGGAACCAAGAAAAACCCACACTTTTTAATTTGTTCAACTGCTTAATTCTTTCTCTAGTTCTAAAAAGACATCATAACAGAATTTTGAATCATAACATGTCATATTAGAAAAAAAAACAAACTTAACCATGGTCTTTATAAGAGAATGGATTTTTGATGCATTGCAACACATTTTAAAATTGTAAAAGTTCCTGAGAATTATTTTATAGTCTATCACCACTATTTGCTGTAGAACTTTGGCTGCAAAACATCTTATAGCTTTGAGAACTCAAAACAGGGGTAAGTGTGGTGGGACATGTGAGAAGGTGAAAGAGATCAGAAGAATAACTGACCTGGAACATTTGAAAGATTGATTATTTTCCTCATGTCCAAGAGGAAATTCCTCTGTTCCCCAAGAATTTTTATGCAGCTGATAAAAAGGAAACTTCAGGTGGCAGGTCTTCAAGACAAAGGAATTTTGATAGTGCTTTCCGGAGTTTGGTGTTGGTTTATTTTGGCATTAGTTTATGGGAGCAAAAGAAGCATGTGGTTATTTGGGCTCACAGTTTAACTGTTTCTGCTGGCTGGCTGTGCTAATTCAGTCACCTCAAATAGCTCCAAGGACCATTAATGTGGTCTGCCTTGTATGTCCTTATGGGGGACATTAGTAGCAGAAAATTGAATTTTGGACCTCAGGGTTCAATGTATGAAGTAAAAGAAGCAGAATGAAGTAACAGTAAGCTAATTCACTATTTATGAAACTGTCAGGAGAAGAAAACAACAATCTGAATGGTTATATGTAAAATAAAGAACAGATTTTATTTTTTTTCTTATATGTGGAGCATAACCTAATGCTGAAGGCAGAAAATATTTTTGACACCTCTTTACTGCTCTACAAGCAATCAGATAACATTATTTTAAGGTTCAGAAAGCTCAGGTCTTTACAGAAAGAAACTAACCATTTTACTCTTCTTCCTAAACACTGTTTCTGTACTGCTGCTGGAGAAATCATTCTTCTTTCTTCATCCCACACCCTGAAACAGACAGTTTCTGACCTGTTAGGACACAACCTTACAGTGGCCTAATACACATATTATAATTCTGTCAGTCTAAATGATACTTTGAGGGTGGTGGAACCATGGCATCTTCCTTTACAAAAATGCCATCATCTTCTTGAAAAGGTTAAGATAGTCAACAAGTCGAGCTAGAGCATCTTTGGATTTAAGAGGCTTAAAGTAGTTTTTGTAAAGTATTTTACACCTTTTTCTGAGAATTATGTATAAATCTCTGAGAAAGCATACATAACCCGTTGTTAAATACAGACAATGGCTGCAAGAAACTCAGGGAGTTAAAACTTATGGGTTTTGCCTAGTACTCCATCTTACTTAAAATATTTGTAGCCACTAGGTCTTTCTTTATGGTCTAATAACACTAATTTCAGTTTGTGAGAAACTGTAAAGACAAAGTAACAGGTTAGAGCACACTATAAATACTTCATAAGAATACCCAAGTCAAGTTTCAGGAAGAGACTAAATGTTTACAATGTCAGTGGGTGTGTGTAGAAAAAAAAAACAAACCCAACAATCATATCAATGTTTGAAGATACTGGTCATATCTGATAGTTGTCTCTTTACAAGATCACACTGTTCTTTGTGAACTGTATATGGAAGATTATCCTTTCCCAAGCATGCATCACATTCCTCCCTTGTGGTATACCTTTACCCACTCAGCATTTGCATTTTTCCCTAACTCAGACACCATGGATAACTCCGTAATTGGAAAATTTCTTGCCATCTTTGTGACACCATGAAGGTTAGATGGGCTCATGTAACATTCTGTCTTAAAGAAGATTCACACATGCAATTGGGTTTTTATGGTTAAAAAAAAGATGTAAATCTTTTTAGAAAAAAAAAAGGAGAGACTTTACAAAAATTGTGTATCGGATTATAATAAGCCTCACTGAGGTGACAAATTTATCACCTCTGTTTTTTGTGGACAACATTTTTTTCTGATATGTGAGCCATTGCTGTATTACTAATGTTAATGCGGTAAATCAGAAGTCTATTTTTTATCACTGTTACGTATTTTCTAAAGTTCGTTTGCTTTTGCACCAGCAGTCATATCCTGGTTACATAGAAATGGTGCACTACTTCTAATTTAAACCAGGAATGGGGCATGGTTTTTATTCAACAGTGCACTCGTGCGGCCAGACGTGGAAAGTACATTTAATGACAGGTTAATTGTATTTTTTCTTTATAGAAGACGGACTAACACTTAAAAGTTGTTGTATATAGGTGCAATGATCTGTTTTCTGGTATAATTCAGGTACTTATTTATTATTGTTATTTTATACTATTTTAATTACATACTTAGAAAAAATAATGTCTTTCAAATATTCTGGAGTACATGTCACAGCTCCCAATAAAGGCTATTACCTTGTTTTTGCCATATGTGGCACCATTCTTAAATATCAATTTAACTTGAGTGTAATTTTGATATCTGTATTTCTTTCATCATCAGACCCTAAAAGATCTGTTTTCTAAGACAGACCTGAATTTAGCTGAGACGTTATCACACTAAAAATCAACAGCCATCACATTTTGCAGTTCTCAGGTACTAGTCTATTAATTGTATACAGAATTCTGACTATAAGTTCTTACAGCCTCAAGCCAGATGTATAGCAAGAAGTAACTTTTAAGCTACCTGGTATTGTTGAAGAAAGCATAAATGAGCTTCCAGGCAAACAAGCCCTTCTTAAAAACAAACAAAAAATAAAAGTGGAGTTGAAAGCTAAACATGAATTGAAAGCAACTGTTCTTCTTCACTTACATATGCAGCATATGACATAACTACCCATGTTAACTCAGTCCTGACTTATGGGGAAGGTCTACAAAGCAATTTGAAAGGATGAGCATTGAACTAAAATTCTTTCTTTTTGGAATACAAAATGTGTGGAAAACAGATATTGGCTTTGTAGTTCATTATAGTTTCTCTCCCTCTCACAAAGCTGCATATTTCAGAGACTACAAATTCTTTTTCTTTCATTAAGAAGGCAGTCATCTCAAAGAAATCATAACAGGCACCTGTAAATCGAGAGCTTTTAGTCATCTGGAGAGATAAGCTGAAAGAAGTCACATCAACATTACTGTTGCTATTTCTGCTCTTTGTGACGTTGTATTTCAAGGAGAGAAAGTAGCCCTTTGAAGCACACCTTTCACACTCCAAGCAATCATAAGGAACTGTAGATCAGTAAAATGTGTCAAGGACCAGAAGGTTAGTCTGGAGCAGAGGCACACAGCAAGGGGATGCAGGGCAGAGCACTGATTAACCAGTGCAGCAGTACCACAGTACCCAAACAAGAAAAGGACTTACAATTCTCTCTCTCCTCTAGGGGCATGTGTTGGTCTGCCTACAGTCTCGCTAACCTACTTCACTCTGCCGTTTCCCATGTCTAACACATTTCTTGCAAAGTATCTGGCTGCCATCAGGTCTCACAGCAGGAAGGTTGCAAGCAACACACATCACAATGGTGCTGAAATACAGAAGGACATTCACAGTCCTGAAAAGAGAAAAACCTTGTTTTGAAGATCATTGGAGAGCTGATCCTCGTTAATCCAGGGCAGGTCTGATCTCAAGACTTTTGAAGACTTTTGGCTTTACACAGTGTTAGGCCAAGGACTGAAGTGAGGTGGGAGGCTACTGCTTTAGTGTCCTGTGAGAAGAAGGCTAAGGGTCCTACTTGACAAATTTTCCCATCTGATTGATCCAGCAGTACCAGAAAGCAGTTGTTGCTGGCTGAACATCCAAAAATCAGAAATGTACTTACAGAGCTTCCAGTCTAATCTACTTTTATGTGACTTATACTACGTATTCCCACTGTAACTTGTCTGGCTGCTTTCCATCGTCTTCAATCATGCTTTTTTTACAGTTGATTTAATCTCCATGTGTGTTTCACGAAGCCACTCTTGTCCCTCTGATGATGACCCTCCACATGCAACCTGGAGTGAGAATTAGACAAGCTGAACACTCTTCCTGAGATAAATTACCAAAGAAAACAGAAGACAGCATTCACTCTGTTTTATACCAGGACATGCTGGTCCATTATGGTTTCAGTAAGAAAGGCATTCAGACTCTGCAAAGTATAATTACAAATGCATTTTACTGGAGTTAACTCTATAAGGAAATATTTTTTCTTACAGCGTTTCAGATGCTGTGAACCATGAGTAGTGCAGCATCAAATAGGCCTTCAGTCAGGGCACATCATGAAAGACCCTGTCTGTGGTACTGGTACCCCACTGTGGTCATTAAAACTATCAGAGGATTTTCTTACAAGAAAACAGCTCTATTAATAATTTCTGCTGTCAAACAGAAGGGTACTCATATGATAACTTCTTGCAGCACTTTTAGATAGAGGCAAGACTACGGAGATGGTGTAATGGCCAGTACAATGTGGGAGTTCCTTACTGGGTCCTCTAACGGTGAGCTGGCTGAGTTTATCTTGTGGCCAGGAGACACGCACAGCGCAACACAGGCCTGATAGTCACACTGTATGTGGCTACACACGAGTTAACTGTTGCTTGGATTGCTAAGGTCTTCGATGCACAGTGACCCTCTAGTCCGGCTCACCTCCCTCCAACATGGAGGCACTCTGCCTCTGCCTCTGGAACCACTGCTCCAGTACCAGACTCTGCACACTGTGGCATCTAACTTCATTTCTTTGGAGCCTACAGTTCAAGAGAAGGTTGTGGATAAAAGGATAAAGAGGATAAGAGGATAAAACCAGGTGGCTGTAATATCAGGATGAGGAGAGATGGCACGACCTCAGGGATCAGCCTTTTTGCATAGACTGTACCAGGGCTTTGTCAGCTGAGGTTGGAAAACATGTCTAGAGGGTATTTTTGCTTACTTTGTGGTTCCCAAACTTCTTCTCTGTAGGCACAGCCTGCGAGGAAGCACAGTTCCATTAGCAGAGTACCACACCTGAGCCTTTCACTCAGGTCCCATCTGCAAA